>CM067375.1:87541483-87567795 GCA_034401795.1 Chaetoderma sp. LZ-2023a
GACCATTCGTGACAGACACGTGTGCAGATTGATCGATGAATCGACGCAGAAAAAGTTCATGTCCATGTCGAATTTGGCACTTCACAAAGCCGTGGAGGTAACCCAGGCTATGGAACTTGCCGAGGGAAACATGAGTGAATTTAAGCCAGGTCAGTGGGTGAATAAAATGTCTAGAAATGGTTCCGGTAAGCCAGTACTTAGTCATACACAATATTCGTCCTTGCAACACTGCTTTGTGTACAAAATGATACCAATATCCTTGTAGAGTTTTGTATGAACAATAAACTGCGACGTATGTCATATATCTAGCCTTCATGTGTTTGAATTACCCACACAAATATAGATCAAAATATTACAGTATCCATCAAAGTATCAATCCTCGACCAACCCTCCAGAGTTGAGACAGGTCCAAGCTGGAACGCGTAATGGCTGACCAGCTTCACATATGATAGCAACGAGAGTAGCAAACGCCAATCAATCAAAATTGCTGGAGAGTTGGCTGGGGAAGGCATGGACTTTTTCGGCATCTCCTGCCAGCATGATGGCAAAGTTGGCGCATAGACGATCGACGATTGAGATGGAACCATTTCATGTACATTCAGAAATTCCACCAATCCATTTGGAAACTACTTCGGAGGCCAGGTTACACTGGCCAAATCCTTCAGTGTGGCCAAACGGTTACCGTGCACCAACGGTGAAAGTTCCCGCCTTTCATCAAACAATCGGCAGATGGTTCCTGAATGCATGCCACTTATGCTTACATGTCCAGAGGTGGCAACCAGGGGGGATAGGACAACACGAAGACCTTGCCTGAATCCCCAATGGTCTGTCACTAGAACTAGAAGCGCTATTAGTTGGTGGCCCGCTTAAACTGGTACAGCCAACCTTATTACACGTTTCAGTCCATGGTTGAACTATCCAGTCATGCCAATAAGTTTCCGCATCAGCTTCCTCTATCCGAGGTACATCTTCCACAGGCACACGGAATGTTTCTTCTTCTACCCGCGGAACTTGCTCCACTGGCGCACTGGATGGATGCCAAGATCTTCTTGGGCTCCCGGAGTCTGAAGATTCAGTGTACCTCATGTCTGAAAGTATAAGGCGATTTACATTAACTACATTAATTACACCATTTTACACTAAGAATACTGCACAGGGTTTAAAGATAGGTGTCCATCATTTCAGACTCCTCCGGAGTGACATCTACACAGGTTCCGTGGTACCAGGCTGTGCAGTTGTCACAGTGAGTCATGAACTCCCCAATATAAGGCCGATTACAAACACATAAACATGATCTCCAAAATCATCAGTTTCTTCCCCCTGAGAATGGTGGAAAGAGTCATCAGAATGAGCTATTTAAGCATCAGCAATAGCTAAAAGGTTATTTTGTTGCACACGCAATCATGCAGGTAGGGTACACTCTCTGTATAATTTAAGCCCATCATGACTTACAGTTGATACAGAGTTTCTACACCTTACTCTGTACATGTAGAGGGTGATTTTAGCCATAATAGTTCCTGGACCCTTCTATGAAGTTTTTAACATTTTGCTTCTACCCTTTACAGAAGCGGTGTCCAATATATAAACAGGATGACCAACCGTATATGATTTTACTAGCACCTTGACATCATAGTTGCGTTTCATTATAACCTGTGCTGTGTAAAGGACAGAATGGGCGGCCTCAAGTTCGATGACATAGTCAGGGATAGCCAATTTCCTTTCTAGATCAGGGGAACCAAACATCAGATCAACTCATTGGTTCACTTCGCGACCTAGTATAAGCTTATTCACCGCAACACCTGTGTTCCAGTTTACTAATGAACGAAGGGCTCCCGCTAGTTAGACTAAGTGAACATCCCAGTGATTATGTATGCAACACTGCATAGGATCCATGAGACTTATGTTACAGTGCTAAACTTGGCCATTCGATGGCCTATACGGTGTTGTTCTAGCTTTGTGAATTTGAAGTTACTCATAGATTGCTTGGAAGAGAGTACTTTCAAAATTACTCTCTTGGTTTGTGAAAATTTGGAAGGGTTAACTAAAACGTGTGAAGAACTCACTCACTGCAGTCACTTCAACTCTCTGAGATGGGAGTAGAATGCATTCGATCCACTTAGTGAATTGGTTCATCATCATCAGGACACATTTATTCCCTTTCCCACCAGCTGTGGTAAAGGGCCAAGGAAGCCCAAGTGCACCCGTTCCACGGATGCACCCACATGATAAGACGTCACATTGAATGTGGCCCTATGAAAGGCTTCTTGTTCTTGTTACAGGAACTGCATTGAGTGACATATGCTCTTAGCCCCCTTGGCATCCCATACCAGTGGCACCGCTGTTGAATCCGTAACTTTGTATGGTCAATTCATTGGTGACCTGTCGGTGGTATGCCATGGTTGAGTCTGAGGGTTTCTTCTCTAAAAGGTTTAGGCACCACTAACCGAGATTCCTGGGTTGCATCGGGCAATTTCATATATAGGACTCCTTCTTCATTCAGATAGAAAAACTCCCTGTTAATCCAATATTTCTTTATAAAGGGATTGCTAAAAAACAAGATGGCATCTGATGGGTCGGTTTTAATCTTGAGCAATGTCAATAATAAATGCAGCTCATGATCTTTGACTCCCTCTGCCACTAAATCCTCAGCCGAGTAACCAGACAGTGACACCGATTGATTAATTGCCTTCACAACCACTATTCGAGTCATCAAAATGTTGTTGCAAGGAAGATTTGGCGATTCGTGCAGTGCACCAGGAATACCCTACCCGCTAAGCTATGTTGCTTCTGGATGCATGCCTCCAATACTAGAGCAGGCTGATGATCTGTTTCCAGTCCCTGCTGATTTACATAACCTGATGAACGGTGAACAGCTTCGTCTATATCACGGAATGGATCTCAGTTCTTGTGAGCTCTTACACAATACGTGCATCCACCACATGCTAAGTCCTCTTCTCTGAAGTTCAACTTAAAGCTCCAGCATGGATCTTGTTGAGGAATGCGTGACAGAGTGTCTGCGTTAGTGTGCTTGCTACCTAGGTGATGATGTACCTTCATGTCATACTGGCTCAATTCCTCTAACCACCATGCCAGCTGACCAGTTGGTTCTTTGAAGTTGAGGAGCCATGTCAAATTACTGTGCTCGGTATGCACAATAAATGACTTTCTCTGCAAGTAGTGGCAGGACAGTTAAGTGAAGCGAACAACTGCCAGTAGCCCATTGCGAGTTGTGCAATACTGCCTTTGCTCTGGAGTCAACACACAGCTAGTGTACGAAATCACACGCCCCTCCCCTTCCTGCACCTGAACGAGTTCTGGACCCAAAGCAGAGTTTGATCCATCCATATCTAATATGAACTGATCATATTGATTAGGCAAAGTCCACACTGGAGGAGACATACGAGCTTGTTTTACAGCATCAAATGCTGCTTGTTGTTGGACGTCCCAAACAGACACACGTTTTCCGAAGATCTCATACATAGGGGCTTCTAGCTGAGCATAGCTTTTGACGAGGACCTGTGGAAGTTAGCAAACTCCAGTAACCGCTCAGCTTCATGTTTGCTTTCTGGGATGGGCCACTAACTAACTGCTTTTATGTGCCCTTCACTGATCTTTAGACCATTCTGGCTTACCAGTCGGATCAAGAATTCCACTTGCTGCTGAGATAGTTTACATTTTGTCAGTTTGAGTTTTAGCTGATATTTTCTAAATCTCATGAAGACATCACGAAGATTCTGTATATGAGGTTCAAAGTTAACTCCTACTACAAGGACAGCATCTATAAAGGCTAATGCGTGCTCCAATTTTGACCTGCCAACACCAAATTCATCACACGCATATACGTTTCCAGGGCATTACATAAACCATACCACATTCTGGTAAAATCAAGCAAGCCATATTTCGTAATAAAAGATTCCTTCTTCTGATCCGAGTCTCTAACCCAAACCTGCCAATATGCTGAATTCGTATCTAGCTTGGAAAACCATTTATTACCTGCCAAAGTATCGATACCAGAAGATGTGAGAAAACATCTTTTGTGGTCTTATAATTCAGAGATCTGTAATCAAGGCACAAGCGTAGTCCTCCATCCCACTTTCTAATACGTACAAGAGCAGAGGCTCTTTCAGAAACTAATGGCTTGATTACTCCAGTGTCTAGTATCTTCCTGTGGCAATATTATGCTCAATCACTGTGAAGTTTCCCATATTCATCCTTTGCAAAGACATCCACAAACTCGACAAGTAGGCTAGCCAATTGTTTCGATTCATCTGAAGTAAGGCTCTTGCTAGATTTAAAAAAAAGATCTTGCAGATGGTCTGACACTGAAAGATAAATAGCTGGGCTTTCACTTGACTCAACTGTTAAATAGTTAGCCAAGGACTCAGTGTTGTCATTTGGGTTAACCTGTACAGTTTCCATTGATTCTGGTATGTCTTAATTTTCCTTCAATATTACATGATGGTCAATGGGTATATAAGGCAAACCATAAGCTAATTACATCCTGAATTGAATGTGTTGGGCATAATCAAATTCAAATTGACAATAGACTCGACCATATAATCCGACATATCACCACTAAGAGAACAACTTCGCCTCACGGCAGTATTGGGGAGAATTGTTGAACACTTGCTTGCAGTTACTTTAGCTACACATGGGTTATGGGCATTAGGATCCAGACTCATTGGGATAGATACCTTCCCTAGCTTCAATACGCCTTCTTCTATGCTCAGGTTTGATTGATGAAGTCTCAGGAAACCCAAGCCCAGAAACATCTCATCTTCTAAGAGTGCAACTCTTCTATGGGTGCAACCCATATTTGTCCGTAAAAGTCATACCTGCAATCTCCAATAAAACAGGTCCAATGATAAACCACTTCATTTTCAGTTCATGCCCTGCAGCTGCCATTGCAACTTCTCTGATTTTAGGTGGTTTAATTTTAAGTTGATCATATATCAGGTCAGATATGATCGTGACTTCTGCCACTATATCAAAAACTGTTTGAGTGGAGTAGTTTTGAACCTTTATTGGAATATGAAACATTGAGGTTGAACAAAATTGACAAATAGTAACGTTACTGTTAGTGGTGTCATTAGTTGTTTTCGATGTTATTACAGGTTAGGGTTGGGTCTAGTTGAGCAACCCGCTGTAATTTTAACAACTGCTTAACTGGAATATGGTTAACATGACTAAATTGAACATGTTTTCCTGATGATTTATTCTCTGGCCCATTAGTCAGACAATCATGCTTGAAGTGTACAACTTCGCAGCATTGTAAGCAAGTAGGTGGGATAGCTCTGGTCGGGAAAAATGTGGAGATGGTACGCATAGGTGATCGTGATGTGTATCTCCTACTAAGCTTCTTCACCTCTAATTTGAGGGATTTCAAGCTCTCAGCCAATGTTTCCACATGGCATTCCAGTTTTCGCATCCCGGGCTCAGATAATGGCGAAGGAGTTCCAGTGGTGGATGTGTGTTGGTACCACTTGATCTGGCCAATGGCTTCTTCCATGCTGGTGGGCCGAATATTGGAAGCAGATTGCCCAGCCTCTCTATCTGCACAACCGTGACAGAATCTCAAGACTGCTTGACAGCACATGTGTTCATCGAGCAGATCCCAGCAAGCTTTAGTTGCCAACGGCAAGATCCGATCAGCTCAGTCTTCTAGGAATTCATCCAGAATCTGTTTTGCATTATGGAACTGGAATTGCACAGGTTCTGGTAGAGCCCTTCCATTTTCTTCACTAGATAAAAAAAACCTCTAGGTTACGATCTCGTTCCATCAAAATTGCGAAATATTCACTGGTCTTACCCTCTAGACACCAGCATAATTGGTCTTTGCATTGCATAGCGGACCACTGTGCGACCTCAGCATATGTGGACAATGTGGCATAAAAGGCTTGCCAATTGCTCGTTCCATTATATGACAGAGATTTGGGTAGGTTTACTGGTTTAGAAGGACGATAACCATAATCCGGTACGTTCGGTCTTTGCGGGTTGCAGGTGTATCTGTACCCGTTTTCATGCTGGAAAGACAGCCATTGTGAGTTGCAAGTGGGTCTTTCCCCGTTTTCATATGGATAAGAATACATTGTGTCACTGCACACCAGATAAGCCGGCATATGCTCTGCATTTATAAAATGCCAAGGACATGCATTTCTGTAGCGTCATTAGGGGCTATGTTATGAGAAAACTTATGATTACGCAGCTGATAATGCAGTTCTCGTTTCATGTCTGGTCGGTTAGTACAGACATCCTAATTTAGTGGAACCAACTTATACCGCTCCTCCTCTCTCTTGTTTTTCTCAGCAGTTTGAAACGAGGTAAGAGGTGGTGGAAGTCTTGACAAATTAGCGTTTTCAATAACATGAGCATGCAATGTGCGATCCCTCGATTCTTGTGCAGTGGGTAAATTAATCACACCTGTAGACCCATCTTCCCGTCCATATGATGTGTTATTATCGACAGTATCACCTTGAAGATTTTATGTCTTCGGGTGTCCTTACAATTCCCACTATCTCTACAATAAGAATATGATGCATGGTTGCTGCGACAACCTCCTATTGCAGACACAGTGGAAGATGACTATCGACTCGCCTCGTCACCCTGGAGTGACGATATTTATATTGATAGTCGGGCCTGTTGGTTATCAGAATATCCTAGCTTCGGTGCAGTGTTTCTCTGCACTTCAGAGTTCTCTATTCACACACAACCCAAACCTGTATCTTGATAATCAAACGATGATTTTATTCTCTAACACTAACTGTACACGTAACTGGTAATATAGCAATTGATGAAAGTAATCTACACAATTTAATATAAAGACTTTGTTTAAGATAATGACTGACTTCTATTATTCAATTCTATTCTTCGTATCTCTAACGTAAATCTACTCTGAAACAGATTACTCCTAGAAGACTTTCTAGTATGTTATCAAAATTTCAACTGTTGTAGCTACGGTATGCTACGGAATCACGATGGTGATTGATTAATTTAACAATAGGCAAAGTGCCTTATTTATACAATTTGATACCTTCGAAGTTCTAAACATATTACGATATATAGACATATACATGTCATAATATATATTACTCGTTTCTATGATTCTTCTAGGTAGGTTATAAGCACAGCTTGATTGGTCTGGATAATCAGTCCGCCAATCAACGTCTGCTTATTTCCTCCTAGAAGCTTATATTTATTCCTGTTGGTCTACCTGACCAATCCATGATCGTCTATCTCTCGATTTTCACTTTGAAATAGGTTCTTCTTAATTCTCTGCAGCAGAGTTTGATCGATGCTCATTGATTATGACGTCATCCTGACTAATCAAACTCTGGGCTTCTCTTCACATGGTCAAAGTGGTGTTGGCTGGTTCTGATTTGATGTGATCTGTCAGCTAACTAACAACATTACGGAATGTGTTGTTGTAGCATGCCTTTCTTTGATTGACATATAGTTGATGTACACATTTCGATTGTGTTATTAATTCCTACAGGACGCTACAATGTCTCTATCCTGTCCGTTGCCTATCATGAATAAGCCTGTAGGATACGAATGTTAATAAGCACATGAGCTGTATGATCTCATTGCCAGCTGGTGTTGTTGTACTTTCGTAAGAGAGTCGGAATGCCTACCGTCATCCACTATAGTCATTCCGTCACGTCTGATTCTCTCAATTCGTGTCGCTCGATTATTTCCTAAACTACTGGCCGAAACAACTGCTGAATATTATAAAAGTGTGTGCCGATCCCACAGCAACAACTTTTACCTCAACTATTGGCAGATACATATCAACTCAGAACCGGTGGTCCTATTTCATTTAATTCAATCCCTAACTTAAATGATGAATATATTGTACACAGTTTCGACTCAGTTTCGTCGAAACTGTGCATCAGCAGCACGGGTTGGTGTTAACCAGTACGGCGTGACATATATATCTACATAATACGTAGATGATGATAACTCGGTAACTCGGTCCATTAGCTCACCTGGTATTTTCAAATATGAATTTCACTTAGGACTTACTCATAAATATAAGACATCCAGCGGGGTCATGACTTCCCACAAGACAATCCCATATCTACAACCTGTTTCAAAGTCAATAGCATTAAGCGATTCGGGGTGATGCTGAGGGAAGGGACTTAAGCAATTGTTTCTTGGTTAAGGGAGCCTGTTTGCAACATTCTTTTGATAAATGGCTTGTGCCATCCTTTTGCCTACCCCAGTTAAACTAAGCAAATCTTCCATGGAACAGTATTTTATTTGTACCTTGGACATTATGGTAAGTTAGTTACCTACCTAGATTACTCAGGAACTCACTAACTTGGGTAACTTATGCTGTTTTTACGTACTTACGTAGCTAGTTGATCCTGAAAAAATGTACGTGGAGATATGTGGCAAAAATCCCTGAGAACAATAATAATAAGTATAAGATGAAAGATCCTGTCTTATTATTACATTGCAGAATAATAATAATAGCAATAAAAATAATATTATTATTATTTAGCATGAGTATACTGAATAATAATGACACAGCGCAAGTTGAGTGGCCCGCCCCCTCCCACCCTCCGTCCCCTTTATGCAAATGTTCTGACAATTCACCTTTCCAGAGTATCCATCCATCATCTGACCTCGTATCACGTCATAATCAGCTCAGCGCGTGTATGATGCCGTCATAATCATTACGTCACAAGGGGTTGCATATAGACTGGCATCAAATCTCAAATGATCCGACATGTTGTATGAATTGTATGTCTTTGTAATTCTTTGCCTTAATGTTGAATTATTTTCTCAGCACAGGACGATCCACACCGTTTAGCTCTTACGGTGTGTAAAGCAATATCCTTATCTGGACTACGGTCAAAACATAAATTCAATGACACTGGATACGGCCATTGTTTTCTACCACCGCTTTTGTAGTGGCACAGCAAGTCTGGCGAGACATGATAAACACCACCGTTCTTACATACTAATTTAGGTGGCAACGGCCAAAAGTCTTACACTGCCATGAAGGCACCACTGGTGATGGTGGTCAAAATAAAGAGCCTTCTTTTAATTTAGGTTGTTACTCCTGTTGATCTACCAAGAGTGTACACAAACTTGGTGAGGTGCAGAGTGCAGCTGTCTGGAGAGCGAACCAGACTGTAATAAGCTACGTTGGTGTAGATTGCAGAGCGTGAGCTCTACGCAGTAGGCAAGTAGTGCGAATGCTCCCACTATCCGAGTTTGTGTGTGTTGTAATCTTTAACGCATTTATTTGCTAGTTCCCAATGCTAGTGTCTAGACTCACGCCTGGCCTTTGTGGTTTCGTTTGAATTCTTGTGAATTCTTGTGACGAAAGTTTGTGCATTAGCTTGTGTCTCTGTGTATGTGTGTTGATCGTTGTCTCTCGATTTTGTCTCATGTTGAAGATGGCACGTACTGTCCTTGTCTGTGGCTGTTCTGTTGCTTCTCATGCTTGGGCGTGGGGGATTACGAGAGCCTAACGGGGTGGGTAAGGGGTATGTGCTGGGTGGAAGGGGGGGGGGGTTGGGTGCGTGCGGTCATATGACCTGATGTACCCTATGGGTGAGATTTAGGTCAGAGACCTCTTGGCCCCTTTTGGGGGGGGGGGGGTGGTGGGGGGTTCCGTGGAGGGTGGGGTGTGTGGTCTTTAGGGTCCTGGGACCCATTTCCAATTCTGGCCATCATCCGAGCAGGAACCAGCGAGCACTTGTTTGATTTTGATTGTTTGAACAGCCCGTATGGTGACTGCGTCCGTCCGAGGAGGAACTCAATCAGCCATCTGGGTTGCATCCCCCTAGACTCATGGAAAATGTCCGAAAGATTCTAATTCTAGCAATTTTGTTTTGATTATGTAATCCGTATGTTGCTTGATTCCGTCCCAGGACGAATCAATTCAACATCCGGTTTACTTTGATTATGCAGAAATTCCTTGCCTACCTAGCCCTAACTCACGTTCACACAGTGATGAGCGCTGTATGACGGGACCTCAGATTAAAGTCCCATCCGAGAAGACTGAGCAAGTTGGGCCAAGTACATTGCTTAAGCATACTCCAGCAGCTTGCTGTGCCCAGAATTGTCCATCAGTCTGTCCATGTGTTGGTCAGTTTGTCAGTTCGGTTGACAGACAAACAAACCTACCAACGGACCACAAAACTCATGGACACATGTCCATATCCCTCGCGGTCCATCGGCCAGCAAACCCGTCTGTTGTTCTGTTGGTCAGTTGTCCATCCTGGTCCTCCATCTATCTCTCTACCAGCCTGTCGTTGTTGGGTTTGTAACCGCATCGGGGCACTGGCTCTGGCTCTGAAAGAAAAAGAGAAAGAGAACAAAAGGAAACAGACAAATGAACAAACAGATGTTTTGGGCATGTACTTACGTACTCTGGGTCATCAATTCATGACGCAGACACATGCATATGTTGATTTTAATTATAATTGCTCTGCTGGTAATTCCTTCGGTGTTCGTTTCTACTCCTGCTTCATCGCTTTCTTCGCCTTCAGTTTCTCCGGGATTCGTTTTCTCTGCGTTTTGGTTGTGTCCTTAGAGGACGATGGTGATAAGTACATAGAGTACGATGGTTGTAAGTCCTTAAAGGACGAGGGTGATAACTTCTTGGAGGGCTTCTTGCGTCGTCTCACGTGAGACGTCTTCGGATTTCTTTTAGCGTTCGTGTTTTATATGATGAGTTATGATTATATGATTGATGTGTTTGTCCATGGCAAGCTCGACCTCCATTAATTTGTGGTTGATCTGTCGGTCACGCATAACTAAAATGTCTTCTATATGGTCAACATTACAATTTCTCAGCATATTGATGAGTTCCTTTCTAATGCCTGTATATTCAGCGCACCATAGGAAGAAATGGTCTAGAGTTTCAATCTCCTCGCAAGCCTCACATTGGTCTGTGTCTGACAGGTTGACCTTTTTCACATCTGGTTAACGCTGATCTTACCCATTCTGATGTGGCGTAATACAATGTCGCTTTGGCGTCCTGGGATGTGGTTTTGGTATTTGCGTTTGACTCTATGTACGATTCTGAACAGGAATCTACCAGTTGTACTTTCGTCCCTATGTTTTTGCCATTTGCTGTTGATGTGCCTTTTGACTAGGGCACTCGCTTCGGACTTTGAGAGTCATATGCTGGTCCTAGTTCCATCTTTGAGCACTTGTGTGTCTGCCTCGTCGGCTTGCTCATTGCCTTTGATGACAACGTGGCTTGGTACACAGTCGATGTCCACAGTGTTGTTGTCAGTCACCACAGTTGCATACATCTGCCGGATTTCCTTGATTAGGTTGTTCCTGCTCTTGCTGCTGCTAGATTTGAAGCCCTTCACCGAGATTAGTGAGTCTGTGAGGATACGTATTTGTCGGGATTTGCTGTTTTAATCCATTCTAGAGTCTTTTTAATTGCCACCAGTTCGGCTGTATATATCGACAGGTGATTCCGCAGCTTGTACTTGAGGACTTCTTCATGGTCGCCTATGACTACTCCTGCTCCGCATTCGCCGGAGTTGGGCATTTTGGAGGCACCGGTATAGATCTTCCTGTGCTCCTTCCATCTGTTGTCGATGTTTTCCAGAGCATAGCTCCTGATTAATGCCGATGGGTCTTTCTTGCTTATCTATGAGGATAGGCTGTCATGCGCCTTGATCCGCGGTTGGAGCCATGGCGGGTCAGGAGCTGGCCTTGAGCTGTCTATTTCGATGTTAACCAGTTCAGTGGTGCTGGCGAGCTTTGTCATTAGCAGACCTGGTGGTTTGGTCTTTTTGGTCATTTCGGGCAGTACCTTGTGTCTTAGGTGCTCCATGCATGGAAGACATACCTCCCTGGTAGGTTGTGTGGGCGCAGAGCTTTGTAGGTATGTCCAGAATTTGAGAAGACGTTCCTCTCTCCGCAGATCTAGTGGTATTTCTCCACACTCTACGTTGATTGCATCTCGAGGGCTGCTCTGTGAGGCACCACATCAAATGCGCAGGCATTTTGATTGGAGGGTGTCAATGGTTTCCAACAGTGACTTGCTCGCCGCGGCGTATGCTTCGCATCTGTAGTCTATCCTTGACAGGATTAGGCCATGGTATAGCATAAGCATTCTCGCAAGGTCTGCCGCCCAGGTATGCTTTGTTAATGAGCGAAGGATATTTACTTGCTTGAAACATCCCTCCCTCAGACTCTTGATGTGGGGTTCCAGGTGAGTGTTCTGTCGAAAGTTAATCCCAGGAATTTGGCTCCAGCACATGACTTGATTTTCTGTTCGTTGAGGAACAGGTTTGCATCATAGCCTACATCTTTAACATTGCTAAAATGTATTTGAACTGTTTTTTCCACAGACAGTTTGAAACTATTTTTTGGCACCATCGTGAGACTATTTCAAAAACTATTTGCATGGTCTTTCGTGCACGGTCTATCTTTGCATATTTGTTTCACAATGCTGTGTCATATGCGAAGATAGACCCGCCTATTGCGTTGGGACACAGTGCAGCGTCTTTTTCAATGTCTTTGGGTAGATCACTCATCATGATATTGAACAGTAGGGGGCTTATTACACCACCCTGTGGGGTGTCGTTTTCCAATGTTTGTTTCCTAGACATATGTCCATTAACACGGATGCTAGTCCTTCTGTTATCGAGAAAATCTTGTATCCAGAATAGGAAGCGGCCGCGGTAACCAAAGTCATACAGCTTTTTTAGAACTCTATTTCGCCACATTATATCAAAGGATTTCTCAACAACTAAGAAGTCTCCTATTGTTATGTTTCCTCTTCCCACGCCTAGAGTTTTCTTGGCTGCCTCGGTCAATCTTACCAGATGATCAGTGGTGTGTCTGGCCTTTCTGAAGCCACTCTGCCAAGGGTGGAGTAGACCGTTATATTCGAACTCATGTTCTAGATGGTTTTGGACCATCCTCTCCATGACCTTGCATAGACACATCGTTAGGGAGATTGGTCGGTATGATCTTGGGTCAGTTTTGTCCTTCCCTTGTTTTGGAATAGGAACCACGATCCCAGTTTTCCAGACTGAGGGCATTTTGCCAGAGCTCCACACGAGGTTGTGGAGATTAAGTAACATTTGTTTACCCTCATCTGGCATATTATGAAGCATGTAGTATTTCAGGCCATCCTCACCTGGTGAGGAGCTTTTGCCTCTGCCAAGGGCTCGCTCGAGTTCCATTCTGTTGAAAGTTTTGTTGATGTCTCGATTGTTAAGGTCTTCGCATTTCCCTGAGTTGAACAGGCGATTGATTGACCTTTGCTTTGGTTGCTAGGAAGTCAGGGCCATGGTTATCATTGCTACTGGTCGCAATGAAGACCGAGGCAAGCGCGTCAACTTTTTCCATGTCATTGGAATGCTTTACCACATTTGCTATGACGGGGGGTGGGGGGTAGGGGTTTTTTGGACTTGTTTTTTTCACTGGCAATAGCTTTTGCTTTTGCTTTGCGCCATATTTGGCTCGAGGGTGTGAACCGAGTGATTTCGGAGCAGTATTGCTTCCAGTGATCGCGCTTTGCCTTTTTGATGGTACTTGTTACTTTGGCCTGAAGTCTCTTGTGTTCAACGAGGCGTTCAGTGCTGAAGTTTCTCTTTAGTTTATTCCAGGCAATTTTCTTGAACTTTACTGCTTCTTGGCACTCGCCGTTCCACCAAGGCACGCGTTTGTGTTTGGGGTTATTGTCTGGCTTTGATTGGGGGATGGCTGAGTTGGCAGCCTTGTAGAGAATCCCCATACTATTCCTCGGTGCTGGTACTAGTGATCGGTATCTCCAGCTCAGTGGCTACTATATGCTTGTATTCAATCCAGTTGGCCTTTATCAGATTCCAATTGTTCCTGTGCAGTGGCGCCTCGTTCTTGCTCTGTTGGCTTCCTACCTATATTTTGATAGGGAGGTGGTCGCTGCCGAGGAGCTGGTCTTCAACGTCCCAACTGGAGGTTGGTCGAAAAACGGGTGTTATGAGGCAAAGGTACATGACCGACCATTCACCATCACTAGAGTTATATCTGGTGGGTCTATGGTCGTTTAGTAGGCACAGGTTGTAATTGTCAATAACCTGTTCTATTATTCGGCCTTTAGAGTCCGTGGTTTTGATTCCCCATAGGGCATCGTGGGAGTTGAAGCCGCCCAGAAATATTGTTTCACCTTCTAAGCCTACAAGAACCTTGTCATAGTTCGAAGACGAGTGCAACCTGGGACTATAGACGTTTACACTATTAATAGTTTTGTGATTGATTTCTATTTGTATTGTAAGGTGCTCTACGCTACCCTCACATTGTGGCAATCTTTTGTAGGAAAGATTACTTTTTATGAGGGTCGCTATGCCGCCACCACCTTCACCCCCAGAGGTGGTTGCAGATTTTGCAGTACGGTCTTGTCTTTCGACATTGTAGTTGTACCTTTTGAAATCCTGGTTGGGTGTCAGACAGGTTTACTGTAGACATAAAATGTCTGGGTGGTCATTTTCATTGTGGAATGTGTTCCACAATTCGTCAAGGTTGGTATTAGATCGTGTGCCTCAGATGTTCCACTGAAGAATTTTGACTCCCATGATTAGTTTGCAGATGAGCAGAGTTCTAAGAATCTCGCAACGAGACCGTCGACATCAAAATTGCTCCTGGCTACCTCATTGCCCATGCACACTGTTGATACGATCTTCTCTATGATCAATCTGAAGATCTGAATATTTAATACAATTTTATGATCTCCACCAGCTGCGGTGGGACTTACCTTGTTCTCTGGTGTTTCTCTGGTAACCTCGGCCGTAGGGTCTCTGCATCCGCTAGAACTGCTAGTGGAGTTCTCAGGTTTGTTAACCTGTTTGTCCACTAGTGATGCCTCCATTGTACCAATTGCCTCAGCCCTTTGGTTCAGGTCCCTGCTACTGCCTGTGACTTTAGGTCCTGAGCAGGCGGGATTTTTGGCGTCTTTGTTTGCCTGTTTACAGGCTTTGCTGGCCATACTAACCTTAGGGAGGCTGGCGTGGCCATCTCTATTGTGGGTGGCTCAGTGGGGCCCTCCTACCCTTTTTCCTGCTGTCTCGTCCCTGAGCAGTCCCTCCCGGGGGTGGCCAGCTTCCTCCTTACGGATTCAGCCCTTTTCCGCCATGCTGTTCTTTCAGGAGGTGTGGCTAGTCCAGGTGCTGGTATTCCAGCCGGCCGTTCAGCCCCCCCCCCCTGCTTAATTGCTGGGTGACCCTCTCCTTGGCCTCCCCATATGAGACCTGATCTATCGTTCTTACCTTGAAGGTGTCCTTGACTTTGTGCAAAGCCGGGCATCCACGATATGCGACACTGTGGTTTCCCTTGTAATTTCTACAGTGGGGGGGGGGTGTCTGCTGGCAGTTCTCACGTTTGTTATTCCCTCCACAGCTAACGCATGCGCTGGCTTTAGTTTTGCAGTGCTTGGCCATCCATCCCAGTTTAATCTTGCTTGGCAGTGAGTCTGATTCGAACACCAGTTTCACTGCGTAGGTCGGTCTGGCCATTCCGCCAATCCGACCCACCCAGTCCACTTTATGTCCCCCATGCTCATTAATTTCTAGCTTTATGTCATCATTCGTGAAGCCCCTTGGGACTTCCGATATGACACCTACCGCTTTGCTTGGTCGGAGGCTTTTGGTGGTATACTCTTCAATAGACACCATGTGGCTGCCTATCGTTGTTATTTTCAGCAGCTTTTGAAACTGCATTTCGCTGGTGGAGGTTACTAGAACCTCCCCGCCCCTCTTGTCCAAGCCTGCAAGCATACCCACCATAGCATATAGTAGCTGATAAATCACCATACGTGTTAACCCCGCAACATCGTCACCCGCGAGTCCCTTGACACTGACCCTCATCCCTTGGGTACCCATTCTCGGCCCCCATTATGGCCCTCCTCCCTCCCTTCGCTACTGGGCGCGCCCCCAGGGGCCCCCGCTCTGTACGATGGGTGGGACTCCCCCCCTCCCCCCGCCGTCCAGCTGGGGAAACCCCCTTGTCCAGGCACCCTTTGCTGGGGGTACTTGACCCTCCTCCCTCTTCTTCCCCCTCCTCTAGCACCCCGACCCTCGGTTTTCTTTTGGGGCCCGGTGTGCCACCCCCCTTCCTAAGGGTGCTTTGTTGTGTGTTCTGGAGATTGCTCTCCCTAATCACCACCTCCTGGGTCACCTGTACGTGGGAGCATTCTCCCATTGTCAATTCGTCATGCAGACCCCCTCGCCTGCCCCTACGCCACCCTCCAGGTGAGTAATGGCGCTAGCCCCTCACTCGCTCCCTCCCGGGGAATTACCTCCCTTTCCTCCCCACCCCTGCCTGGACCAGGCTGGGTGAGGAAGTCGCCTTCCTCCATGCTGTTTACCCTGCGGTGTGAAGAATTTAGAAGGTAGTGTGCAGTAGGAAGATTTAGAGGGTACAGTTCGATAGACAAGGTAGAATGCAGTAGGATTAGTGTGTGAAGGAAATGAGTAGAGTAGGCTGTGAAAGAAGGAGGTGTGTAGAGAGAGGAGGTATAATAAGCCTGGGATTACTAAGTAAATTTGACCAGTATACCCGTGCTGGGTTTTTTCGAAAATTGGTGTCAAAAGCGATCCGAGCTAGAACTAATGGCCGAAAAATGCAGCTGTTTGAGTGGCAAAAAGGCTAGTGTTTTAAAGCACGCAAAAGAACATCCAAAAGAAAATTGGTCAAAGAGGTTTAAACCAGTTTAAAATTAAGTAAATTATTAAATTGATTTACTAGCAATTACGACTTAGGGAAGCACAGCAAAAACCGACAAAATAAAAAGAATTTGTTTTCGAAAATTGGCGCCAAATAAAAACGAACAAGATAACACTAATGGCCGCCAAGAGCACGATTTAAGTGAGGGAAAATCTAGTGCTTGAATGCACGCAAACGAACATCCAATGGAAAATGATTAAAATGGTTCAAAGAAAAGGATTATTAGATAACACAGTTCTTTAAACTTTAGACTCAACTTAAGCGATACAATTTTTTCGCAAATGCAATAAAGGGCGCAAATTAAATGAATCTAAAACACGTCAATCATCAACGAACGAAAAAATCCGAGTTTGGCTTTGATACCAACTTTTATACTCAGCGAGCGCCTTCGCCAGCCGGCTCAGCCAATCAGAGCGTGTGCAAAACAAGGTAGCTAGAGAAATCGTGCCTAGCTCTTTCTCTCTCTCTCTCTCTCTCTCTCTCTCTCTCTCTCTCTCTCTCTCTCTCTATCTCTCTCTCTCTCTCTCTCTCTCTCTCTCTCTCTCTCTCGGGTTAAGGCAAGCGCTCAGGCGATGTCTACGCCGAGTTGGAGCTCCAAAACAGTCCGTCTTAATTTAGCCATATCTTCGCCAGATCTGAACCGATTTGATTTCTGATCAGTGTGGTAAATGTTTCATTCAATTCTGAAATTAATACATACCAAAACCTTTGAGGACGTTCCCATATTACGGAGTTGCTATAATGTGAGCATGTACATACATAAGTTGCCAGTCTCCAACGGTTAAGTCGTCAATGTTTGTTTACCTCTCATGGCTGCGCATGCGCGTAGGGCGATCTCATGGTCTCATTTCTGTTCTCCTGCTGGAGTGGCCATTTATGCGCAGGCCAATATATGGCAAGTGGAGGGGTGAGCAGGGACTTGCCGGGCCAAGTATGCACCCGACGGTGATCCGTGCAACACCACCACTGTAATCAATGATATCGGTTATCGACCCAGTCATTCCAGGGATAAATTTCGAAAAAATAATCTTATTACACCTATACTAGCTGGCTTTGGCCAACTTGGACATTAAAAGGTTAATAAACAGAACTCAGCTTTATTTAAATATTATATAATATACCACATAAAGAGACATCTTTAATCAAGATTCAGACCAACTACCACACAGATCAGAGTCAACAGTCAACATACGCAACTTTTAACCCTTTTAAGCTTTAATGGTCAAGATTTGTCAAGAAAATTGTAATATTTGTGTCTAGTTAATGCTCATTTATAGGCCAAGAACAACAACAGGTTCCAGTTAAACTAGCCTAAAAAACATTCACCGTGTCAGAAGCGCGACATAAAGTTGCCCCTTTGTACATATTTAGTTACATGGGTGTTGGAGAACACAACATTTATATGGAGTTGCTCTAGCATAGAATCCCACACTGGCTATCTTGAAGCTAGCTTAATATTGTTGACACTTTGTGGTTTCAAGGGTTAAAGGATCAATCTCATTCCCCATGGTGTAGGGAACATTTTGTTGAATGTTTTAAGACAGTTTGAAGTGGTGCTGATGTTGTCCATGACAACAACAGCTTCCAGTCGAACTAGCTCCAAACATTGAAACATGCCATATCCTAAGCATATAGTTGACACAAAATATAATTGGTAGTATAGCTAACACTATATATAATTGGATGTTGGAGAACAGACACACATTTATATGGTGTAACACTAGCCCAGAAAACTGCACTGGCCACTTTGAAGGAATACATAAATGATAATAATGCAGGTGCAGTAAGTATTGATTAATACAATACTAACAACTAGAGAACATTTACTGAAGTAACTGTAAATCTGCGATGACTGGGCATGAAGAAATAGTATAAGGCCTCTTCTAAAGGCCATTGAACACGTCTGACGATGATCTAATACAAACTCTAAGTGTACTCACAGCTCAATCATCCATGCTGAAAATGCCCATAGTTTAAACTAGAAGGTCACCGTGACCCTAATGATAAAATAAAGTCTGTTTTCTAACATAATCTTTGAAGTTGCATGATGAAATGTAACTTATGCCAAACATGAAAACTGGAAAGATTTACCCGTGCATGATCTTGACACCGAGTGAGATATTAAAATTTTCATTGGGAATCTTTTAGATCTCTCAATGTTCTAGAATCTGGCCAGGTTTGAAGAGAATCGGGAGAAAACTCTAGGAGATAACGCTGTTCCATATTGCTCCCATAGGTTTACTATGGGGATATGTGGTACCCAAAAGCTGGGTTTCTCGAAATTTTTTGGTCGGATCAACTTTAAATTTGATAGCAAATCAAGTCAATATCAAATGTAGAAGTTCACTAAATTTCAAGTCGATGAGAGCAACACTCATTTTGGCGGCCATTTTGAATAAAAATAATAGTGAAACAAATTTCAAGTCGATGGGAGCAAAACTCATTTTGGCGGCCATTTTGAATAAAAAAAAGTGAAACAAATTTTTCATCCTGAGTTCATTTCTGTAAAAAACGAAAACTGGTATTTTTGTCCAAAATTTTTTCATGGCGGTCATTTTGAAAAATATATTGTTTTAAAAAATAATCATCAGTGCCGGCATCCTACCCAAGTATCGAAATGATCCGATCAAAACTCTAGGTGTAATAGCACCTCAAACATCCATATGAAATCCCCATACATTTCCTATGGGACATTTTTCCATGCACGGTGGGGTCAAAGGTCTGGCGAAACAAATGGCCACTGGTAATCCTCAGCAAGTATGGTAGTGATCCGTTGAAAACTCTAGCTGTAGTAGCACTTCAAAGATCAATTTTGAAATTCCCCATACATTTCCTATGGGAAAGGTGGGTATCTCGAAAACCGTTGGGAGGATCCAAAATAAAAGCAATAGCCATCGATTGTGGCATGGGCCCTTGAAGTTAACCCAGTTTGGAGTTGATCGGATGAAAACTGCAGGAGGAGATAGCTCCTAAACTTTTGGGAGAAGAATAATAATAAAAAGAAAGATCCTGAGTAAAAACAATAATCTGTGATAGATCGCAGATTAATTAGTATGGCTAGTATTTAACTAGACATATAATTAGCCTTCTGGTGTTTCAGGCTTAGTCTCAGTCTACAAACCTGACCATGAACCCCGTATGTGCTATCTTACTGCTGAATTTCTGCAGATCACATTTATTAGATAAAGCTCAGGATATGGTTTGGGGTTTCAAGGGTTAAAGGATCAATCTCATTCTCCTCTGGTATAGGCAACATTTTGTTGAATGTTTTTAACCAGTTAACCCTTAAATTTGTTCAAGACCAAAACGGTTTCTACAGTGGTCCTAGAAATGTCCATTTGCAGACCAAGAGATCACTGTTTTTGACAATTTACCACTGAAGTAATTCCAGTGGTAAATTGTCAAAAATAGGCTTCTCTTGGTCTGCAAATGGACATTTCCAGGACCACTGCAGACACCGTTTTGGCCGATGTGAGTGTTAAAGGCTTAAGACAGTTTGAAGGGTTGGGTGCTATCTATGACAACAACAGCTTTCAGTCGAATTACCTCCAACACATTCAACCATGTCCGAGACTAGACATATATAGTTTTCACTTTGTGGGTTTCAATGATTAAAGGAGTCATCTCCATTCAATATATGGGTGTTTCGATATGATGATTGTTTGATAATATTATGCTTACACAATCAAATGTTTTAGGTCTAAAAAGAAATAAGTTTAACAATCTCACCACTACATACCAGATACCACAACATATCATTTATGATGTATGAGCTCATGTTGAGTGATTTGAAACTAATTTGACTGGAATGTGTTTTTCTACCTATAATTAAGCCAAACAGTTCAAGTCAAACTAGTCACTAAAATACTAAAGACCTACCTTTAATTATGTTGGGGCTTTCAGATGAACATACTAGGATGTCAGTGGTGAAAGCGTTCAGATAAACACTATTCCAAATTACCGCATCAGCTGCAGTATTAAAATTGGTGTCTTGCAGTCTTAAGCGATTGTTCAATCAGGATGTACCACAAACGAACGCTTAGTGGAACATGAGCCATAAGATCTTCCAACATATATGTTGCTACATTGTGATCAAAGTTAATTAGACAAAGAAAAAGCATTTAAAATTCGCGCAAACTTTTGAAGCGACGATCCCACCGGATAATTTAAATTAGATACTCTAAGCTGTTTCCTTATGCTTTCTAAATAAAATAAACATCGGCCTATATGAACTATTTTAGCGTGATTGACAGCAAAAAACTATTTCTAATGCATTTTAAGTAAGGGTAGGGATCTCCCTTTGGAGTTTAGCTTCTATTGGCAATCTTTGAGCAAGTTCATAGATCACAATTACTGCATAAAACACTGTTAGGATGCCCGATGCCGTTCTTATACTCTCATTATATAGTTTATTTACTATCACGAAAACAGGTGCTTTGATTTGAGTTGATTTGATTTGATTTTTTTATTTGATTTACTCTCTTGTTAAATATTACAAATTACACATATGATAACAGGGAGTCCACCGTGCTCTGTGCCAATTAGCTTATGGACACCTGACATAGAATAACATACAAATTACACATGATTTGACATAAGTAGACATAAGGCATTATGACAATATATTATACATAACTACAGACAAATAATATAAGATTTGACATTAAAAAAAGAAGAAAAAAAGACAAGACATTTTACAAACATGGTTCACTTGTTTTTTTTTTATTGTTTTTCATAATGTGGGCAAAGGTATTTCACTCATTGGAATGGGCTAGGGGATGACGCGGGTTTGGGGAGGGGGGGGGGGCTGGAGTTCATCCTGTATCTATTATTATTATTGTTATTATTATTATTATTATTATTATCACCTTCTTTCCATTGAGTAGAGAGTAAATGTGACCATGTGAGTCAGTGTGCGAGTCTATTTCTTAGTGTGTCTGTCATGGCTGGGTTTATTAGAGCTCTTAGATAGGATCATGTTCTGGATCTGTTTATATCTTGAGGAGTGCTGGTCCAATTTGACTCAGATTTTAACACTGGGGTGGGTGTGACCATACACCATGATTCCAGAAAAACACTTTGACAGCCCTTGCGGATTGTCAGACAATAGTTTGGTGCTTTCTCAATAATTTATATTTGCAGCGTTTTTCGCTTCGTGTACTGCATTCCAATACTAATATCTAAATCGCGGGAACGTTTTAAAAAAGAAAAGTAAAGTGTGGATAATGTTAACAATTATATTTTCCTTACCATTCGCCGTGCCCGCTGTATTCTACAACGAATGAACGATATCGTAGCCGTTAGATCATCGTCTAAATCCGCCTCGTCGTCGCTTTTCACATCAATATCGGGTCTATTAACTGATCCCACGGTGTGATATAAGTAACAAACTCCTCGTCAGACATTGCCTTTCTGTACAACGACAAGGCAGACACGCGCGGAAAAGGTACGAAAATTAGCAAATGTCAACTTGTCAACTGTAACCAGCCGGTAATGGCAAATTTCGCTTCTTCTAATATGACGTCACGCCGACCACGTGGCCTCGTAGCTAATTAAAGTTCGGATTTATTCGTAAGTAGTAAATGGATTGCCAACTATTGCGTTATAAAATTGTTAATATTGAACCAGTTAGTTAAATTTAGTCAAATATAAATGCAGAGAAGTGAATACTACTAGTATATAGCAATATATTCACCGGAGTTCCTTGTTGGCATGAAATCCTTTAAGCCATGGACTTACATTGGGCCTTAAGCATGCTTACTATAAGGATGAACTTGAAATATCCCACAGCCATGGACAATTTCCTTGTTTTCTCTCTGCACTGATCTTTGGAACATTAATAAATGTGCCTTCTGTAACACCTGTAGATATGGATTTAAATTGGCCCTTAAATATGATCATGCTTACCCCATAAGGATAAACATGTAGTAGCCCACTAACATGGACACATTGGTTCTTTTATTTCTACAATGATCATTGGAACATTACTAATCTGCCTGCTGTAACTCCTTAAGATATGTGTTTATAGACTCCCTTAACCATGGCCATTTTACACCACAAAGATGGATTTGATGTAGTCTGTTGCCATGGACAATTTCGTTCATTTCCTTTTACAATGACCTTTGTAACAGTCAGTAGCCTGGTGTAAGTAACCCCTTAAGTCATGGACTTACACATCCCTTACTCATGGACATGCTTGGCCCATGAGGGTGGACTTGAACTAGTCCATCATCATGGACACATTCATTCTCTTCCTTCTACACTGATCACTTGCCTGCCATAAACCCTTAAAACTTGCACCTTTTACACCCTTAACTATGGACATATTTACGTCGTAAAGATGGATGCGAAATAAGTCGCTGACATGAGCCTTTTAGTCATTCCCTGATGCACAAGTTTTGAACAATCACTTACCTACCGTAAACCTTTAATATATGAACACTCATGACACCCCACCCCCAGACCCTTAACGGTTGACATCCTAATTAGCCAGTGAGGATGGACTTGACATAACCCCATGTCATGGATATATTTGCGTGATTATCAGTTATTTATAACCATGATTAATTTTGGCCAATTTTTTAATTCAATTATATGTATATGTACATGTTGGTTGGAATATCACTTAAAAAGTCATCAGTGCCTATTAGTTACAGCAACTAAATGGGCTTTCTTTACTGAAAAGAATAAAATTATTCATATTTTTAATCTTGACATATGCCTCGGTTATTTAATTTTAGATAATCGTGTGTATCTATTCTTTTGAATAATTGTAACGCCCTAGCCATTAACACTCATTCGTATCCTAATGCACAAAGTTGAAATAGTCAGTTGGCTGTAATAACCACTTAAGACGTGGACGTGCATGACCCCTTAAGAATGGACATGCTTACCTCATAAGGACGGACCTGAAGTAGCCTGCTGTCATGGACAACATAAATAATTAAATGGACAATCAAGCTCCTAATAATTGCACAAATCTACCCACATGGTGCCAGTATCTGTCCATCTGTTGCCACAGAAGCCCCTGATTTTTGAACAGGTGAGCTGCCATTATTTGTCCATAAAAGCCCTTAAGCAGTTCAGTATTTGTCCATCTGAGAATTGAAAATAAACCACCTAGTCATTTTTGACAACTAAGCTCCCAGTATTTGCCCATAAATTCCCTTAAACAGTTCAATATATGTACATCTTCTGAGTATGGACAAAAACACCTATGCAATATGTGTCCAATATGCCAACTAAGCCCCAAATATGTGTCCAAGATGTCAACTAAGCCCCAAATATGTGTCCAATATGCTACCTAAGTCTCCAATATGTATGCACTATGTCAACTAAGCCCACAATATGTGTCAAATATGTCAACTAAGCCCACAATATGTGTCCAATATGTCAAATAAGCCCCCAATATGTGTCCAATATGCCAACTAAGCCCCCAGTACGTGTCCAATATGCCAACTAAGCCCACACTATGTGTCCAATGTGCCAACTAAGTCCCCAATATGTCACCAATATGCCAACTAAGCCCCCAATATGTGTCCAATATGCCAACTAAGCCCCCAATATGTGCCCACTATGCCAACTAAGCCCCCCCAATATGTGTCCACTATGCCAACTAAGCCCCCAATATGTGTCCACTATGCCAACTAAGCCCCAATATGTGCCAAATATGCCAACTAAGCCCCAAATATGTGTCCAATATGCCAACTAAGCCGTCAATGTGTGTCCAATATGCAAACTAAGCCCCTAATATGTGTCCAATATGCCAACTAAGCCCCTAGTACGTGCCCAATATGCCAACTAAGCCCACAATGTGTCCAATATGCCAACTAAGGCCCCCAATATGTGATCAATATGCCAACTAAGCCCACAATATGTGCCCAATATGTCCCCAATATGTGTCCAATATGCCAACTAAGCCCCTCATATGTGTCCAATATGCCAACTAAACTCCCATTGGTTAGGCCATAAGTTTCAATTGTTTGCACCAAAAATGAAAGCCTGCAAATACTAGTGCAGAGCCAAGCCCCCACTCAGAAACCCCATCCACTTGATCAGTTGACTAGATGGATGGACGGGCGGATGACTAGATGGGCGGATGGACCGACCAACCGACAGACAAACAGATGGATGTGAAGGATGTATGTATGGATGTGATGGATGTGATGGGTGGATGTGATGAATGGATGTGATGCATGGATGTGATGGATGCGATGGATGGATGTGATGGATGGATGGATGGATGGATGGATGTGATGGATTGATGTATGGGATGGATGGATGGATGGATGGATGGATGGATGTGATGGATGTGATGGATGTATGTGGTGGATGGATGGATGTGATGGATGTGATGGATGGATGGATGTGATGGATGGATGTGATGGATGTGATGGATGGATGTGATGGATATGATGGATGGATGTGATGGATGTGATAGATGGATGTGACGGATGGATGGATGTGATGTTTGGTGAATGTATATTAAGGAACCGCTTGATGGATGGGTGGATGACTGGATAATAATATTGCTTGCATGTAGACTAAAAGTGAAGTATAATTGATATATAGTAGATTGATAGGTAGGTAGGTACGTGGGTTGGTTGGTGACTGGAGTTCGGTGTTTGGATGGATGGACGGACATGTGGAAAGGTGGGCGGCAGGTGGACGATGGACAGGTGGGCGGGTGCGTGCCGGGCGGGTGGACAGACGGGCGGATGAATTATTTCGATGCCTATTCCAGCTAAGGCTATAAGGCATTATCTCAGGTGATATTTCATTGTTAGTCTTCATACAAGTTAATTCAGGTTATTTAAACGGATGCTTTCAATTGAGAGGTTGACTTACCTGGTAGAGAAACTAGAACTTGTATTCAATCTGACTATCCTTAAACTTTAAATAGACCATGGCAGTGATGACAAACTGTATATATGTCATCTGTGCGACCATTCATATAGAGAATGTTTACATATGTTTAATATATTTACATAAAAAGATGCAAAATTAAATATAATATTCATGCCCGATTCTGTTCTGGAGCGTTATTTGATTTTGAGAATATATCCTTTTGACGCTGTCACGTGCGCATCATTTAAGGGATGTTACCTTACGTTTGAACAGTGTGAATGGGTTGAATTCGCGTGTCTGTAATGTTATGATGAAGAAACCACAACACATACGTGTTTACGGCAACGCTGATGAGACGCAATGACAGTAGAGTGGATCAGATTAGAAATTTTCACAGGTTAAAACATACAACAATAAGTATGTAATGGCTGCCGACGCTATAAACATGTGGTCCTTTCACTTTGCTGCAGAGTTGAATAAAACTGATTGGCATAAATACACTGTTATGAACCTGAAATAGTCCTACGAACTGAACTAAATTGAAATTTAATATTTACGGTATATATTATGCAAACAGAGGCTTAGCCTATGTACGGTGGACCCCTTACATAAACATAATTGTATGACTTTATTATTTAACAAACATTCTATTAAATATTTTGCAACAAATTTGACTGGGCACTGTTACTGCCATATGCAGAAAAGGCACCAAGTCAAATTAGTTTCAAAATATTCAACAACTCGCCTTAAAATGGGATTCTCGGAAGTCAGGGTTT
>CM067375.1:87568295-87641604 GCA_034401795.1 Chaetoderma sp. LZ-2023a
TAAGTATATAAATCACAACATGGGATTTCAGAGATCGATCGATCCCAACACGCTCACGGCATGGGTGGAGCTTAGCTAGAGATGGGCGGGGCATGGCTAAGATTGTATTCATCCATTGACCTGAGTACCAGCGATCACCATGTAGGTCATGATTATCCTGTAAACATTACTATGCTGCCGGTTACCGTACACGCATTGAAAGCACGCTATACATGTGTTGATGGATGTGGTAAACACAACTCTGACAAATGTTGATATCAAGGACTGAACAAGGACAATGCTGCCGGCCCAGGAATTTATCAAGGCGGTTGAGATTAAAGGACACAATCTATAGCCAGACACATAATTTATCCACTGCCCACACACACACCCTACTGTAAACCCCCACCCCACGCTCAACCACACCTCACCCACCCCACCACACCAATAATATCACTCCCCCATTTCATCACACTAATAATACCTTGAGCAGAGTAAGCCAGTCTTATTTTGAAAAGGGCTAGTTTGGAAAATTTGTCACCGGAATAATTGGCTCGATTATCGAGCCAGTTATTCCAGTGGCACATTTTGAAACGTATTCTTCTTGGGCGGCATGACCATTAAGGGGGTTAAGACAATTTCTTGACTGATTTTAACCATTCCAGAGTTCAGTTTTCACCATTGTTTAATAATTGATAAACATTTTTGATTTGACCCCTGTCATCGCTATTTAAATTTAACATGTTTTAGACGTGAAACTATTCTATAATGTCCACAGTATTATTGCTCTTTGAGGACAGATGCTTAATCTCATTAATGGACCTTTCCAGTTTTAGCTATGCCCGCCCATCTCTATCTAAGCTCCACCAACACCACGCTCGTATTGGGATCGATCAATCTCTGAAATCCCTATCGATTTCCAGAAAACTATGCGGGTAAGCTGTTGAATATTTTGAAACTAATTCGATTGGGTAATGTTCCTACCTATCAGTATGTTTATTAAATAGCAAAGCCATACAATTCGTACAACGTGTCGGACTATTAAGCATTAAAGACGGACTATTTTGAGTCATTCATGACGTCATGATTATGACGTCACCATACACGTCACTTAGTTGATTGTGACGTCATATGATAGATGGATAAACAGGAAAGGTGAATTACATTGACGACTCAGAATCATGCGTTAACACCCTGTATGAATAATTATGTGCTCCATTTCTATATAAATATATATATAAATATATTGCAAATGTTGTACGTGTATATTGTAAATAAGCATGCGGTCAAAATACCAGGGGCCAGTTTCACAAAGGGTACTTAAGTCCACTAGAGTACTTAAGTACGGAGTAAATATCAACTGACGCATTCTGAGTGGTCTGTTGTCTCCTTTACGACAAGGCGTAACTTCAGCACCTTTGTGAAACTGGCCCCTGGAAAGAATGCATCTGAAATAAATATTGATATAAAAGGCTTGATCATTCTATGATTGCTTGTTCTTGACTTCATTTTATTATACAACACCCTCCCACCCAACCCAACCCACCCGTTGCTAGCTTATACAGTAATTACTTTGTCCGTGCGTACGTCTGTGCGTGAGTCTGCGTGTGTCCATCCCTGATTGTTTGTCAGGACTGCATTAGCAAGGGTTTATTACGCATAGTCACCTAACGTGGAATATTAATACATCATAGTCTAAAGTGGTACCATGTATGAAAAGTACCTGTGAGTGGCTGGGTCTGTGGGTGGGTGGGTGGGTGGGTGGGTGGGTGGGTGGGTGGGTGGGTGGGTGGGTGGATAAATGGATGGATGGACGGATGGATGGACGTGATGTATGGTGAATGTATATTGATGAATAGCTGGGTGGATGGGTGTGTATCTTATGGGGGTACGCGCTGATCCGTGATGTTGCTCCACTCCGTTGCACTGCATGTACAGGATGCGCAGGAGGGCTGGTTAGCTACAGTTCTCGGGGTTACGGCTCATGTTTCGGTACTCTCCGGAAGCTACAAAGACCGGCTTCTAGAGACGGTGGAACGTTCACGTTCCAGTGGGGTCGTGCGACCATTGCCGCCGAGATTGAACCTCAAGGGCTCGACCCAACTGTTCGTGTCACCGGTATGTCGGTCCATTAACTAGTTTAAAATTCTGGACCTGATGATATAATTAAAAGTAATAGCCTATACAAACTATGCTACGCGTTTGATAGTAAATGAGCAAAAATAATACAGTACATATAGGCAAGCTGGTGTTCTTTCTAGGAAGGTACCACACAGATTCGTAAATCCGCAGAGGTATCCCGCAAGGGAACATCGCAACGAGGCTACTGGAAAAGTTTAATATAAACCAATTATACCCCCAACACACAAAATATTATTGTTACGAGAGGAAAGTACCTCGCATGGACTTCCGTCACAGGAAAATGCCTTCAACTCTGAAGCGGAGGAAAAGAGCTGGCAAAAAGTGCCACTCTTTTGTTCAAACAAAAAGCTAAGGTCAAGCCTAGTGAAGCCATAATTAATGTGATGCACGCTGGTTTACGTGAAGATGGGTCAAATGATTTCCAAAGAATTCACAGATCACCATCTTATGTAGGTCCAAAGATACTGCATTGGTAGTTGCCGCTTTATTTATGCGGGCCTTCTGCTAAAGTCTAACCTACTATTTAGTTGTTAGATACGGTTCCAAGCTTTGATCGCAAGTGGCAGGGATTCTTACCTATCTTTGGACACATACATCTAACTGGCGAAGATGCCCAGCTTCCCGAAGGTCGCCCCACATAGCATCTTCCTCAGAAAGACAGCGTGCGTACATGTTACGGAGCGATAGCTTCCGAATCATATGACGATCGAGTCACCATTGCACCACAACCACATATCACATCACTAGGACAATTTACGGTTCGCATAAGCAATTTTGGAATGCGCAGTAGCATTTAGGGTGGGCAGTGCTTCCTACATTGGCGGGTGTTTCTAAACTACCTTGTATCCGAAGATACGAGCGGGGTGGGGGTGGAGGTGGCGGGGGGGGGGGGGTGGGGTGTAGGTAAATTGACACTTTAGTTATCACTGCTCGGAAACCCCAATAGTTTCCCGGAGTCGGATCCTGCCAACGTGTCGATTGGGAGTCCAGACGATTATTAAGCCATGCGCCTGGAGGAGCGCAGAAGGGACGATCATTCGATATTAATAAGAGGCCCTAAGGTTGGCCAATTTGATACAATCTAGCCGGTGTATGGTGTTACATATCCACTACAGCTGGAAAAGAGGCACACACAATGTGTCTCTTACGGCGAGATTGCCCATAACTACTTTAAACCTATCCTATCTAGCTAAAATAGCCAGGTTTAGTCAGTCACATATCAGGTTTACATCCAGCGACGGTAGTTTGAAAGTTGCCCATGAACAAGGAGGGCTACAGTTGTAATTAAATATGCATGTGCATTAAACTGGGTACACAGTGAGGGATATGTCGCATATCTCTTGCGTCGCACTGAGCAGATTCCCACCAGACCGTTGTCTAAAAGTTAATTAACACACGTGACCTGCTGCATGGAAGTTTGATACCACTTTTCCGTGTGGTCCGGAAGATACGTGAGTTATCAACCAAGAATCACCTCGGCGCTACATCATGTAGAATTACATCGAGCCCGCAAGGCCCATCCGCAGGAAACTCCTCTGTGAGTGTTCTGGAAAGGGAGTTCTTATATTAATTTATCTTTCCCCCGGGTGGCTGTCCACAGTGATTATTTTTGTGAGACCCATTTATGCAATACTTTTGCGTGGCTGTGTAGGATGACCATAGTCAGCTAAGGGACAGGGTTTCAATGTTAAAGACATATATAATAAGATGAAAAATAATAAAATAATAATGGTTCCATTTTCCGCACACCTATTCACACATTCTGCTGCATCCATGACAATAATGTCCGCAAACGTCCGCGGATAAATTTCCCCAGCGAGTCTGGGTTCCATGACTCGTACTAAACGGTCACGGTGGGTGGTCCTCCGATGCCGAAATCTCATTATCTATGTTGCTTAGGTCGGTAGTACTTAAGTTGGATGAAGCTGCTGATGTATTTACAGGATGTGTTAGATAACTAAGCTGCACGGAAATATTGAACGATTGGAAATGTTCTGTAAAACTGATTCGGAGTTGTTATTACCACTGATATTGGCTGGCCTATCATGGATGCGGATGGTGTGGTGGTGTTGCGGGCTGTCAGTGTTATCACTGCGGGTGCTGCCAGTGCGGAAACTACAGTTGGTATAAATACTGATGCTGCAGGTGCTGCCAATGCTGTTCGTACGGTTGCTGCCGATGCTGTGGTGATTGGTGCTGGAGTGCTGATGCTAATTTCAGAAAGTCAGTTTGTCATCGTTTGGTGCATTTCGGTTTGGCCAGCTTTGCCGTTGGAATTATGTTAACTGGATGTCTACTTTCGAAACGTGGAGTGAGGATATCTATGGCCTCATTCTGTTCACGGGGTTTTAATGTCACAACTAACACACGATGTTTAAAAGATAACGCGTGTGTTACACAGCACCGAGTAGCTGAATGCAGGTATTTGCAGTCCGCACATGCTCTCTGTAATAAATGGTTGCGATTGACGTGAAGCTTCAAGTCTGGGTTTCTGGAAAATGCACGCTTACATGGCTATCCGTTATGCTGTAAAGCTGTACATGGATACTTCTTTCCGAGATGAGCAGGCGCTGATTCTTCCTAGCTGTTGGATAAGGCAAGATCTTCCGCAAGTGACATATTATTCCCGCATGATGGTGTTTTTGCGGAACTGCACGAACCTAATTTAAACTTTCCTAACTCTTCATAACTTTCCTGGCCAATATAACATAAGATAATAAAGTAATAACAAGAAAACATGCTCGATCTTCCCTAGTGTCGAGTTTGACAGGAAGATGAAATGTCAGTGCGTGCTTTCCTCCTTTTATAATTTTTGGTGATGTCACAGGAGGGCTAATGACCACACCCGAAAGTCTTAGGGTGAGTCAGTCCCGCCAAATATGGAAATATTTTATTTTAATTCTTCTGGAGTCGGATCATATATTCCCTTCGTGTAAAGAAGGCAAATATGAATATAAGAATGAAGGAGAGCCGCTTTCCTCCTCACACAGTGGGAAATCAAATCTGCAATTAACGTTAAAATCTGGAACTACTTATTCCTGTGGAAGCTCACCTTTTAATTAGCGTGAAGTGGTTTTTCGAGTTGGATGCTTATAAACTCGCCTGTTCAAATTTCAGGCTGGAACACCCGATGGGATGTGGGAGAGCGCGATGACGTCAGCAGCCTGGCCCCAACTCACCACCTCTCGACTCTTCCATCACGCTGTGGTAGTCACGTGTACGGCGGTTCTTTTGTTCACAGCCTTTAATCCAATTTACTGGAAATTAGAAGTGATGATCATGTGACTCTTGTTTTGAAAGCACGGCAATCTGTATGTAATGGTGGAGTTTTGATGCTGCTGACTGCTCGTGGTTGATGCGAAAAGTGGAAATATATGTTTCATTATTCTGTTCCTCAGAACAGCGTCCCTTTATATGCCCGTGATCTTATACATGCGCCGCCTCTTGTGTGTTGTAAATTTATTCCAGCCCATGTTGATTAGTGGCTGGAATATGTAGGTAAGAGAATATTTGAAATTCTCCATGATGTTATACTGTCTAAGTTTTGATGCTGCTTCATCAGCCCACGTGCTAATGATTTGTATACGCGGTAGAACAGCCATGTTCTTAATCAAAATTAGGACAGTATAGCTGACTATAATTTATTGTTTGGCTTAAACGGCTCCATGTCTGGCGGAAACCAAGTCTACTGACCCCGCGAAGCTGACATGTATTTTCCGGGTGGGTGGACTGCCAAGCATCCTCCTCTGTGGGTAGGACTAGTTTCACCTCGCCTAGACCAAACTTAATTATCACAGTACAGCTCGGAAAATGCATGCCTCAGTTTTACAATTTACAGTTTGAAAAACTGCCACCTCCTCTGTAGCTGCCGATTCTCTCATATCTGAAGATTGACAGTCGACAGACGATGAGTGGCGTGTAAAATGGACAGGACTGATGATGTCCGAACTTGGTGCATAGACGAGCGATGCGAGTTGGGTTGGGAGTTGGGGTGCTAATGGATAGGGCGCACCTTGGAGTGGGGGTCGCCACGCGATTTGATGACTTGGATGGGTACACCGAGTTGTGCGTCTTCACTTCCAGGCTATTTATTACATGTTCCACCCCACAAGAAGCATGGGCCGGGGCATCATCAGCTTCCGCTTGTGGTAACTCTATAATTCAGGTAATAGCATGAAGTGGGTGGGAATGGGAAGATGTCGGCGGAACAGCTTTTCCGTCCTTCCCCTTGGACAGCACACACAAGAAAGTCTTCAGATAGGACTTCCCAGATCTTGTAGACCCGCTCTGAGGAGGGATACGTTGAGTACGTATCTCGTCATTGCCCTCAGTATTAGTCATCTTGTAAATATGGGATTTGTGGAGTAGCTACCTACGAATCCCACAGCTACCTTTTGTTACCTGGGTAAATATTTGCAGATAACCATTTACCACTGCAGGTGAAGTATGTTTTGCATCACGTCCTCAGTCTTGAATATTCATAACATCGCCATCATGATACATCGCTGAATATGGGACCAACTATTTAGGTCGCTATAGACAGTGAGTATTGTATGTACGTCATCGGCAATAGGGCCAATTATTCAGGTCGCTATTGGCAGTAAGCAATAAGTCTATATATTTATAGGTCGTTACGACATGATGAGCGTTGTAGAGCTTTTATGTAGTGATTTATTTATATCCGTATCGGGATATCTCATTACCGCGACTATGAGGTGGGATGCTCTCATGCAAGCGCTTGTTAAAGACAGTGATGGAAGCCCCAGTGTCATCGGTGGCACTGGTGGAAATACCACTAAACAGACAGGCACACTTGTAGATGATCTTTCGGTGCACCTGTGGAAGTGTCTCCAATGACGCCGCCTGTGCAAGTGGTTGTAGAGCAGCATCATTCTGTATATAGTCAGCTTGTTTTTGGACGGCTTCCCTTAATGCTGTTGATGGCTAAGTGAGGAAGGGGCCAGTCCGTCATCCCTGCTGCTGTGAGTGCTTTGGTGAAGACGAAGCTGGTGGTAGGAGTGGTGATGGAGTTGTTGCCGTTACTGTATGTGCGGTGTTCGTGTAGACAGTGCTGCGGATGGGATTCTCGCAATCACGGATAAGAGCTACCTGAGCGAGCCACTTCTTACAGTGCATCATGGGAAGTTTTGTTGATGCACAGAAGAAACCGTGACGTCGTGGAATGCGTTCAAACTGGTGGCAGCGTTTTCGTTTACGAATCCATGATGCGGAGTGGATAGTTTCTCCCATACCACTGCTGTTTGTGGATGTGGGAGATGATGCTGTGCGGGTTGTGTGTTGCATACCACCAAAGGACACCGAGAATGCAGTGTCTTGGTGGTGGGACGTGGTGCTTGTAGAAACGTTGTTTCAGCGGAGGTGCTACAATCTACTACTGCCGTTTTACACAGAAAAGAGGGTTTATTAGATGCGGACATCGCGGGTGCACTTTGTCTGAAAGAGGGGTATTACGGTGCTGCTGTTGTAGGAGGCATCGTAGGCACTGGCATATATGAAGCCATGCATATGGGTGTGCGTGAGAATGCTGATGCCTGATGAGGATAGTTAGCCACCGGACGTTGTTGTACGGAGGTCGCAGTTGAGCTGGGTTGTAAGAACGGGCACCGAGGTGACTCTTCAATCGGTGCCCTTAGGCGTTTAACAGCTTATCAGGCTGTGGTTTTCTGCAGTCAGTGGTCGGGGTGGTAGACGGAGGTCGGCTAGGGCACCGTTCCCTTCAGTGACCTGGCTGACCGCATCCGAAACATGTGTTCGGTGGTGGTGTGGTGTTGGTGGTGTTTGCGGTCCTAATGTGTGTGGTGGCGAGGTTGGTGCTGAGTGTGGTGAGGAGATTGGTGAGTGCGGAGATCTGCTTGTTGATCTCATCTATTCGTTCATGCATGTTGGTACGATTGTTATTGTTTTGCTGGTTACTGCGTCCCGGGGCTCCATTGTGGCCTCCTCTGTAGCCACGCCCCCTTCCTCTAGGCATGCGATTCTGATTGGAGTGTTGCATTTGAGGTGCTTGTTGTTGTGTGGAGGACTCTGTAGGTGATGTGGTGGTGGGTGTTGTGCGGCTGTCGGCTGATGTGGCTTAGTTAGCACCACCCAGCTCATTGATAGGATGTAGTTAGTGGCGATTGGTCTTTTCCCGCTCCAAGAAGTTTTCAAATCCATACCGCGGTTGCTGTTAATTGAGCGAGGCTACCGTGGTCTGTGAGAAATAGTTTCTCCTTGAGAGCGGATTCAATGCTTAATGCATCGATGAACGTATCCAGATTTAGGTGAGTGACGCCTTCAATGTTAGTGCTGGGGTATGCATGGGTGACAAGTCTTCGGATGCGGCTCACCAATTCCGGTAAGGTCTCTCCCATGCGTCGTCTGAGATTTTTCAACTGAAGGTGACTAGTTTCTCCTAGGGTGGTGTTGCTGAACCGTTCCAATAACGCTCGTTCAAGTTGTATGTAGGTGGGTGTGTAGTCAGTCCCGAGGTCCGTGAGAACTTGTAATGCCTTTCCTGAAAGTTTTGCGGCGAGATATTCTCCAACTTGCCGATCATTCCACCAATTTGTCCGACTAATGATTTCGAACTGTACTTTGTAATTGGCCCAGTCATTCTCTCTGCTAAATTCGGAGGGTGGGGGTGGGAATGACTCGGTGAAGAGCTGTGTGGTGCGAAGCCGGGCGGTGGTGGTATTTGGGAGACTGAAGAAAGGGCTGATGTGGGTCGACGTGTAGGTGGTGGTGGTCGTGGTGGTGGTGGTGTTGGTGTTTCCAGTCGGCGATGTTGATGATGATGAGGCTGCTATCCCGAGAAGAAGAATTATTAATATGTGGCCGCACGTGTGGATCTGCTAACATCCGCCCTGATGCGGATCTATAGACCGGGGTTGGTCTATGGACAGCAGGCGGTGTGTTGTGTAGATGAAGTTGTCGTTCTTCGGTAAGTTGGTGTAGACATTCCTCATATGGTGGCGGTGCTCTAGGCTGATGGGTGTGGTGTGTGGCGTGACTGATGTAACGATGGAATGGAGGTGCTGATTCCGCTCTTTGATGTCGTGCTGTTCCCTGTAAATGAGATGGTAAATTTAACGGGGAAGACATAGGATATTGGATATTGTAATTGTCACCCTGCCACATATCACCTATTGATGACGTGGGTGGATAGTAAGATTGTGAAGGGTAGAAAGTTTGCCCATATATGTGTCTTTGTCGAGATCGTCCATGATCCGGCTCTGATGGTGTTGGCCTATCGCGGACGTCTGAAATAGTGCGGAATTCAGTTCCTGCATGTGAAGGATCGCGGATTGTCCCCTCACTAATGGGCGAGAACTGTTGTAGATGCGATGCTGGTGATTCTGTACCGCTGGAATTTTGGACATAGTCGGTGAGCACATGAGCGTTTCGTCCATCGTATGAGGCTACCTCTTGATCGAGGGAGTCTTCGCTGAATGGAGAAAGAGATTCTAGCTCGCTGTATGGTGTGGGCGTGAGTTCACTGCGCAATGTTGTTGTGCTTCGAGCCCCACTCGGGCCCCACTTGTAGCTCGCTGGGTCACGTCGGGTCTTTGCAGGATAGCTCCTGGCCTCGGGGTTATGGATTCTGAACGACACTGACCAGTGGGAAACAAAAACTGGCTCCTAGGACTGGTGGAACTCAATTGTTCTGGCGGGCCGTGCGACCATCGCCGCTAACATTAAATTGTACAGTGTCAGCCCATGAATTTGTGTCACCGGTATGCCTGTCCATAGCAATTTCGTGATCTATGGCCTTACAAGATTTGAAAGGGAGACTTAAAATAACTAAAAGTAATTAAATATACCTAAACAAACCGTGTAAGTTTGCATGATATAATGATATCTAAATAATACATAACATAAAGACGGACTGATGAAACTTTAAACATGGAGTCACTGGGGGTACCACACAGACTCGCAGGTCCGCAGAGGTACCCCTGTAAAGGAGGCTCCCGCATACGATATCACTAATTAACTTAATATAAGCTAGTATACCTCTATGCTGCAAAGGAAAAGGAAAAAAAAAGAAAATCCTGAGTGGCGAGAGGCATTTTGCCTCACGCGGGCATTACTTCTGATGCTGTGTCTTTGGGTGAGAAGTAGTAGCCTCGCACGGGCCGCTGTCACTAGATCCTTGCGAGAGGTAATTGCCTCATGCGGGCCTCTGTCACAGGAAAATGCCTCCACCGCCGAAGTGGAGGAAAAGATTTGGCCAAAGATGGGCCGCTCTTTTATTCAACTAAAAGTGCTGCAAAGAAAGGACCATCCTAGTGAAAATATAACGGATGCTGTTTTACGTGAAGACGGGACGTGCGATTCCTGAAGGATTCCCAAGTCACCGTCTTATGTAGTTCCAAGATGCTGAATTAGTAGGTGGCGCTTTTATTTATGTGGGCCTTCTTCTATGCCTACCCTATCAATTAGGTTTTTAAAAACAAGAACTAGTTTAGGCCGCAAGTGGCGTGCATCCGACCTGTCTTTAGATACAGCTGTTAGTGAGTGTAGACACCCCAAGGCATCAACCCTCAGGAACATTGTGTGTACATGTTATTTTGCAAGGCATCCGTGCTTGATGAGAATCCGGATGCCTTGCTCTGTAACCACATAAAACATCACAGGACAATGCCTACCTTTTTATATAAGCAAATTTATATAGCCGACCTATCGTTACGGTGGGGATTAGGGAGACGAATATCCACCGCAAATGTCCTTCCCATAACGGCGTGGCAGATTCCAATATCTTGTCCAGACATTTTTACAGAGTTCGGTGGAGATGCGCATCTCGTCCGTCACCAGGTCCTAAGGAGCTAAGTTATTGACCTGATATTAGGTTTATTTGCAAGCTGCTCAATATGCACTGCGGTGCGGGAGAGATATCTTAAGAAAAATGTAAATGAATAATATAATGTTTTTGCAGTGCTTCCTACATTGGCAAGGATAACTAACTACTAAGTATCTAAAGATACAAGGGAGGTGTGTGTGACACCGTACCTTGGCCATCACTGCTCGGAAACCTCCTATAGTTTCCCAGAGTCGGATCAGCCCACGGTGCGGATAGGGACATCCAAACAATTAAGAAGCCATAAGGCCATAGATATGAGGCCTTATAGGTAAATTGGCCAATTTTACACAACCTAGCTGGGGTGCGGGGCTAGATTACCGCAATGACCGGAAAAGAGGCATACGCTATATGTCTCCTAACAAAGAAATTGTCCCTCCCTAATCATATTAAACCTATCCTATCGAGCTGAATAGTCAGGTTTAGTCAGTAGCATGCCGGGATAGACAGAGTTAATAGCACGGACAGCGACCTCAATGACAAATTGTCGGTACCGGGAGAAAGTGATGCATATATAAATGTTGCTGTGTCATATTTCCTAAATGCACTGCGGTCTTAAGTTGTCTATAAATAAACAAAACATATCAACAGATGGCTACTTGCCATATACCTAACTAACCAAGTACAGAACAGTGACAGTATAGTATTGGATTAGAACGGTGATAATACAGGTTGATAGAACTAATATGGTGCAGTTAGTAAAACACCTTACGGTAAACAAGGATAACTATGAACAGTGATACAGAAATTATAAATAGCAGTTCTAAGACCGGGATGATACCTATTAGTCATCGGTACCTTTACAGTAATAAATTATAATAATTATTGACGATGTAATTAAAGATATAATGTATAGTTACTTGAATACCCAGTAGCCATTCTTATTTGCGGCCTACTATGTTACTGAAATTGAGACGTCACTATACCTGTGACTTGAGTCAACACGTTCTTCTGAAAGCTGGATAATTGTCCGCATGTAGATCTCCCGCACGTCAGGGTTCCCGCATGCACCAGGACAGAAGCGGTACGAACTCATGACAGTGAAACACAGTATAAGAATGTTTACTGAATAGATAGTAAGTTCTACATAATAGTAGAAAGTATTGAAGAAAGTTCCCGTCCGATGACGGTAAGTTATGAAGGTTAATAATAACCCATTAACAGAGAGGGTTATTTAATACAGTTGTAATTATTCAAATACATATTTAAGCTTAACGGTGCGGGGGTCTGCCAATTAGCTCTTGTGGTGCACCGGGCAAAGTTTACTTGCTGCGGTCAAAACGTTAAAACTATCACACACGACATGCAGTGCTGAGGTTGAATGTCCACTTTACGGCATAGCTGGCAGATCCGGTGAGTCATCCACCAAATAACATCGCTGCTCTATGTTGCGCAGAATTACATAGTTGGGCCGCAAAGTTATTTTTATATAATTTGAAGGGGGAAACAGCGATAACAATTATAAAATGGTTTGTAGATTTGAAAGGCCCGTCGAAAGCTGCTTTTGATTGGTACCAGATTCGACGGAAACCAATAATTATAAAAAATTAAGATGTGCCTACTCGGCACACTAAAAGCGCTACTTGCTCTTGGACGTGCTACACATGCTCAGTCGATACAGTGACTAGCGCGCGCATGCGCGCTATGCATTTTAACAAAGTTAGTCGTTTTTACGACGAAATTCCTCCCGTGTAGGCCTATACACGCTTATAGCTCTACCCAGGGGGGCGTGCTTATGGAACGAATCCAGGATGGATGGCACGTACCCAGCTTAGCTGGTGCGGCTCGAACCTGACCAGTCGATCCGTGCTACAATGCGCATGAAGGCTGATTAGCTATGGTTCTCGGGGTTACGGATCCTGTTTCACGACTCTCCAGAAGGTACAAAGACCGGCTTCTAGAGCCGGTGGAACATTCACATTCCAGCGGGGCCATGCGACCATTGCAGCCGAGATTGAACCTCAAGGTCTCATCCCAACTGTTCGTGTTACCGGTATGGCGATCCATTAACCAGTTTAAAATTCTGGACCTGATGATATAATTAAAAGTAATAGCCTATACAAACAATGCTACTCGTTTGATAGTAAATGAGCAAAAATAATACAGTACGTAGAGCCAATCTAGTGTTGTTTCTACATGGGCTCACCGAAGGTACCACACAGATTCGTAAATCCGCACAGGTATCCCCGCAAGGGAGCATCGCAACGAGGCTACTTGAATAGTTTAAGAAAAACCAATTATACCCCCAACACACACAAAATAGTATTGTTGCAAGAGGAAAGTGCCTCGCATGGGCCTCCGTCACAGGAAAATGCCTTCAACGCTGAAGCGGAGGCAAAGAACTAGAAAAAAGCGCGACTCTTTTGTTCAAACAAAAAGCTAAGTGAAGTAGTCAATCCTAGTGAAGCCATGATTAATATGACGCACGCTGGTTTACGTGAAGATGGGTCACATGATTTTCGAAGAATTCACAGATCACCGTCTTATGTAGATCCAAAGATACTGCAGTGGTAGTTGCCGCTTTATTTATGCGGGCCTTCTGCTAAAGTCTAACCTACCCTTTAGTTGTTAGATACGTTTCCAAGCTTTGGCCGCAAGTGGTAGGGATTCCTACCTATCTTTAAAAACATACATCTAACTGGCGAAAATGCCCAGCTTCCCGAAGGTAGCCCCGCATAACATCTTCCTCAGAAAGACAGCGTGCATTCATGTTGTGGAGCGACAGCTTCCTAATCATATGACGATCCAGTCAGTGGCAGTCACCATTGCAACACACCCACATATAACATCACTAGGACAATTTACAGTTCACATAAGCAATTTTAGAATGCGCAATAGCATTTAGGGTGGGGAGTAGGAGACAGATATCCATCGCCAGTGACCTTCCCGTGAGGGGGTGGTGGGTTCTAAGACCTCACCCAGACACTATACCGAGTTTGATGGAGATCTGCGTCTCGACCGTCACCCATGTGTTACGGAATGAACATTTCACCTGTCATTAGGGTTAAGTTCCAGCATGCCCAGAGATGCACTGCAGGCTAGTCTAATATATATAGTATTACTTCTTTTTGCAGTGCTTCCTACATTGCTGGGGTTTCTAAACTAATTGGTATCTGAAGATACGGGGTGGGGGTGGGGGTGGTGGTGTATGTAAATCGACACTTTAGTTATCACTGCTCGGAAGTCCAATAGTTTCCCAGAGTTAGATCCTGCCAATGTGTCGATTGGGAGTCCAGATAATAATTAAGCCATGCGCCTGGAGGAGCGTAGAAAGGGACGGTCATTCGATATTAATAAGAGGCCCTAAGGTTGGCCAATTTGATAGAATCTAGCTGGTGTTTGGTGTTACATATCCACTACAGCCAGAAAAGAGGCATACACAATGTGTCTGTTATGGAGAGATTGTCCATACCTACTTTAAACCTATCCTATCGAGCTAAAATATCCAGGTTTAGTCGGTCACATGTCAGGTTCGACCATGGTGAGCATGATCATTGACCTCAATCTGAAATTGATGCTGGGGGTAGTAGTGATGCGGATATAATGTTGCTGTATAGTATTGCCTAGCTTACTGCATCCTAAAGTTTTTATATATAAACAAAACAGAATAACTAGGATGGCTACTTGCCATATACATAACTAACTAATACAGTGCTGACAGTATATCAGGTCATAAGACCTCACGGTGCTTGTTAGTTGTAAGCACACGGAAATAAAGATAATATATACAGTATGAAACGGAAAATATAAAAATGCGGTATTTAAGACCGGGTAAGTACCTATTAGCCATCAGTACCTAGTACGGAAATAATGAAATGCACAATAGTATAGTTACTTGAGTACCTATTGGTTATCGGTACAGTAAGAGTTCATAAATCATGGAAATGGATAGGCTACAGTTTAGTAGCGCGAGATGGCACGATTCCGAATGCTGGGAAGAGTTGCGCAAGCAGACTGTTGATGTGGCTCACTCTCAAGACGGTGAAGAAGAACAGTTATAGCAAGATGCCCCTTAGATAGTCAGGACAACTGATAAATGAATTTACACAGTGGGTTATAAAGCTTCTGTCCGGCGACGGTAGTTTGAAAGTTGCCCATTAACAAGGAGGGCTACAGTTGTAATTAAATATGCATGTACATTAAACTGGGTACATGGTGAGGGATATGTCGCATAGCTCTTGCGACGCACCGAGCAGAGTCCCACCAGACTGTGGTCTAAAAGTTAATTAACACACGCGACATGCTGCGCGGAAGTTTGATACCACTTTTCAGTGTGGTCCAAAGATCCGGCGAGTTATCAACCAAGAATCACCTCGGCTCTACATCCTGTAGAATTACATCGGGCCCACAATTCCCATCCGCATGAAACTCCTCTGTGAGTGTTCGGAAAAGGGAGTTCTTATATTAATTTATTTTCCCCCTGGATGGCCGTCCGGGAAATTCCTATCGTGGATGTCCAAGACTGTTCACCAGCGCAGAAGATCTCAATTCTGAATGGCCCTGCTGTGGTGTCGGTACCACAGTCAGTTAGCAGTTCTCCCACGCCTTGCACTGCGCTGGTCCAGCAGTCTTGCTGACTGTGTCGGCTTCCACGACGAAGTGCTCTCGATTCTCGATTTCTGGCTCCTTTTATACTACTCGTGACGTCAGAGTCAGGACGCTCCAGCCAATCAGTGGGCGAGCAGTAGCCAATCAGCGTGCAGCTAGAAATGGTAACGGGACGATCACGTGAACAGTGCATTCCGCATTCATTTAGTACATACAAGCGATTACGACGTCAAAGCAATATTTTGAAAATAATTTAAATGAGCCATTTAACGATAACTCGGCCATTTCTGGTCCGATTTATAAATGTAAAAAGTTCTGAAATCCGCGTTTCATTCCGGTCCTGATTGGTCCCAAGAACGACGAGAATAGTGTGATTTGACGAAATCACCAGTACCAACTCGATACACTATAAGCATACACTCTCTCCCAATATTGACACGTGTTACCAGGGAAGCTCGGACGCGCGCGCATGCGCTATGCCTTCTTACGGACTTAGCCATTTTGGCGAAACCTCTCTCATAAGGCTTTATACACGCGTACTATCCTATTCAGGGGGGCGTGCTTGGAACGTACCCGGAGCGGTCGCCCCGTACCCAAGCCTCGCTGGGACGGTTCGTACCCGTCCGGTCGATCCATGCTACAGGTGGATGGATAGGTAATATTGCTTGCATGTAGACTAAAAGTGAAGTATAATTGTTATATAGTAGATCGATAGGTAGGTGGGTGTGCTGGTTGGTGACTGAGACTTGAGTGGTCGTCTGGATGATCGGACATGTGGGTAGGCGGGCAGTGGATGGGTAGGTGGACGGGTACGTGCCCGGCGGGCGGATAGATAGAAGGATGACTTATTTCAAAGACTATTCCAGCTCAGGCTAAAAACATTATCTCAGGTGATATTTCATTGTTAGTCTACATACAAGTAAGTTCAGGTTATGTAAAGTGATTATTTCAGTTGAGAACGTGACTTACCTGTCAGAGAAACTAGGAATTTTATTCAATCTGACTATCCTTAAACTTTAAAAAGACCATGGCAGTGATGACAAACTGTATATATGTCATTTGTGCGGACATTCATATAGAGAATGTTTACATATTGTTTATATATTTACATATAAGTTCGCAAAATGAAATATGATATATATGTTCATGCCCGATTCGGTTCTAGAGGGTTATTTGATTTTGAGAATAGATCCTTTTGACGGTTAAGGGATGGCACTTTACGTTTGAACAGTGTTAATGCGGCGAATCCACGTGTTCGTAAAGGAAATGTTATGATGAAGAAAGCAAAACACCTACGCGTGTACAGTAACGCTGATGAGACGCATTGACCCCACACGCAGGATACTCTGGGCAGAAAAAGCGGGCCTAGTGGTTCAGACTTTTTCAGGCTAAGAATTGAGCGTTCGTTGCGATGAACAGGGCAGCAAGAAATACAAGCTGTCAATTAGCTTGTTTGCTTAAGAACACGCGACTGTACGTAGAGTGAATCAGACTGGAAATTTTCACAGGTTAAAACGTACAATATAATAAGTATCCACTGGCTGCCGACGATATAAACAGGTGTTCCTTTCACTTTACTGCAGGGTTTGAATACAACTGATTGGCAGAAACACTCTGTTATGAACCTGCAATAGTCCGGCAGTTGTACGAATTGAAGTGAATTGAATTTTAATATTTACAGTATATAATGCGCATACAAGTGTACGCTAGAGGCATAGTCTACGTACGGTGGACCCCTTACAAAAACATAATTGCATAACTTTACTGTGTAACAAATATTCTATTAACTATTTTGAAACAAATTTCACTGGTTGCTGTTACTGTCATATTCAGAAAAAAGCGCCCAGTCAAAATAATCAAAAGTTCATCTTGAAATGGGATTCCGGGAAGACAGGGTTTAAGTATATAAATCACAACATGGGTGGAGCTTAGCTAGAGATGGACGGGGCATGGCTAAAACTGTATTCATCCATTAACATGAGTACCATCGATCACCATGTAGGTCATGATTATCCTGTAAACATTACTATGCTGGCGGTTACGGTACACGCATTGAATGCACGCTATCCATGTGTTGATGGATGTGGTAAACACAACTCTGACAAATGTCAAGGGGTCGATATCAAGGACTGAACAAGGACCATGACGGCCTAGGAATTCATCGAGGCGGTTGAGATAAAAGGAGACAATCTATAGCCAGACACAGAATTCATATCCACAGCCCCCGCCCCACCACACACCAACACACCCCGCCACACCAATAATATCACTCCCCCCATTCCACCACACTAATAATACCTCGAGCAGATTAAGCTCGTCGTATCTTGTAAAGGGCTGGTTTGGAAAATTTGTCACCGGAATAATTCACCTTTCCAGAGTACCCACCCATCATATGACGTCATAATGAACTGCGTGGTGTGTACGATGACATCATAATGAATGACGTCATGAATGACGCCGATAAATACGTCACGAACGCATATTTGATGACGGTCTATGGGCTGTTGTACAAATTGTTTGCTTTTACTATTTAATAAATATTCTGTTGAATATTTTGAAACTAATTTGACTGGGCGCTGTTGCTGCCTATGGCAGCAACAGCACCCAGTCTAATTAGTTACAAAATATGCAACAGCTTCCCTGTATAGTTTTCAGGAAATTGATAGTTAGGGCATTCGGGGATCGATCAATCCAAACACGGCGAGGTGTGGGTGGAGCTTAGCTAGTGATGGGCGGGGCATAGCTAAAAATGGAAAGGTCCATTGGCTCGATTATCGAGCCAGTTATTCCAGTGACACATTTTCAAAACTATTCTTCTTGGGGTGGGGGTGGGGTAGAGGCGGTCTTGATCATTAACGGGTTAAGACAATTTCTTGATTGATTTTAACCATTCCAGAGTTCAGTTTTCGTCATTTTAATAGTGGATACACGTTTTTGATTTGACCCCTGTCATCGCTATTTAAATTTAACATGTGTTGGACGTGAAACTATTCTATAATGTGCACAGTATTGTTGTTCTTTGAGTACAGATGCTTATTCAAATCTCAATAATGGACCTTCTCAGTTTTAGCTATGACTGCCCATCTCTATCTAAGCTCCACCCACACCACGGTCGTGTTGGGATCGATCGATCTCTGAACTCCCTATCAATTTCCAGAAAACTACGCAGGTAAGCTGTTGAATATTTTGAAACTAATTCGATTGGGTGCTGTTGCTGTCTATCAGCATGTTTATTAAATAGCAAAGCCATACAATTTGTACAACGTGCCGGACTATTAAGCGTTAAAGACGTACTATTCCGAGACATCCATGACGTCGTGATTATGACGTCACCATACACGTCACTTAGTTGATTATGACGTCAGCATACACGCCACTTAGTTGATTATGACGTCACATGATGGATGGATAAACGAGAAAGGTGAATTACATTGACGACTCAGAATCATGCGTTAACACCCTGTATGAATAATTATGTGCTCCATTTCTCTAAATATGTTGTAAATGTTGTACGTGTATATTGTAAATAAGGATGCGGTCAAAACACCAGGGGCCAGTTTCACAAAGGGTACTTAAGTCCACTAGAGTACTTAAGTACAGAGTAAATATCAACTGACGCATTCTGAGTGGTCTGGTGTCTCTTTACGACAAGGCGTAACTTAAACACCTTTGTGAAACTGGCCCCTTGAAAGATTGTATCTGAAATAAATATGGATATAAATAAAATGCTTGATCATTCTATGATTGTTTGTTCTTGACATCATAATATCAGACACCACCACCACCACCAACACCACCACCACCACCCCTCCAACCCCTCCCCCACCACCCCCTTATATCATGTATGGTAATCGTTTTGTCCGTACGTACGTCCGTGCGTGAAATTTTGCGTGCGTCCATCCCTGATTGATTGTTTGTCCGGACTAGACACCCCCCCCCCTCCCCACGTCCACCCACACCTCCACACCACCCTAACCCCGCTTGCGAGCTAACATAGTAATCAGTTTGTCCATGCGTACGTCCGTGCGTGAGTCTACGCGTACGCCCGTCACTGATTGTTTTTCCGGACTGTATTAGCAAGGGTTTATTACGTATAGTCACCAAATGTGGAATATGAATGCATCATAGCCTCAAGGGGTATCATATATCAAAAGCAGGGCAGCGTGACCTACCTTTCACGGTTCACTGAACATCATAGTTTATTCTTGTCCGGGCTGTAGCTTCAAAAGTTATTTTTTGCATACAGTAACCAAAGTTGGTGTATGGATGCATTGTACGCTATTTCTGTGTCGTATATCAACCTGACCTACATTTCTGACTTCACTAAATCTTATAGCAATATAGCACGAACCCGAACACGGCATAATAAATTATAACATGTAATAGAGAAATCCAATCTCTCTGTCAAGTATATGACGTCATAATCAAGTACGTCACATGTAGGCTGACGTCACAATCAAATTCGTCATGAATGCCATATCTATGTCCGTCATAAATGCTTAACAGTCCGCCAAGTTGTACGGATTGTATGTCTTTGCTATTTAATAAACATTCTGTTGAATATTTTGAAACTAATTTGACTGGGCGCTGTTGCTGCCATAGGCAACAACAGCACCCAGTCAAATTAGTTTCAAAATATTCTACAGCTTCCCTGTATAGTTTCCTGGAAATTGACCGTTAGGTAGTTCAGGAGACTGGGTGCCTGATCGTGTATCACGTGGCGGGTATTTGTAGCACATGACATGCCTGTGTGAGGAGTGGCAGTCTGGATAAATCTGGCAAGTAACTGTGCCCTTACCCATCCCGTTGTCCCAAACACTGGACTACCATCTCGAGGAAGGGAGCAACTGGTCTTTAGAAATCGCATACTGTGGAAAGGTTCAAAGGCACCGTGTCTTTTCATGGAGTACTATATTCCTGATTGTGTCTTGTCGCGTCACCAACCACAGTACAACTGCACTAGTACACGCACGACTATGTGAGAGATTTAGGTACACACATGATGATAGGAGCTAGGAAGATATACCTAACACAAATCCAGTGAATATCTACCTACTAGATCCCGATCAACGTTAGAATTGGCGTGTGCCCCTCCTCACCCCACCCCATCCCCACCCCCTCAACGTTCTGAAACTGGCAATATCTCAATTTAGATAAGTGCGCTAATGTACAGCTGCCGGCGGGCGAAGGATGGACGAGCAGCGTATTACCGCATCCTGCTTTCACCAGAGACATCAGGACGCTAACATACAGCCATCAACATTACTCCCATTTGTCATAGGATGGAGGCGGGTGTGTGACGGTGGAGACGAAGAACACATGTGATCGAGAGAAGTTCAGCTAGCCAATTACCAGCGATGCCAGTTAACCAACACTTGGCTAACCATCACACCACTAGGAACTCACAACCCGACAGCTGACTAGAACCAGTCCCAGCATCCCACTACAATAGTTTCATGGGACATAGGTATTTACTCATCAATGAGGCTGTTGATATAGTGCATTCTCGCTCTTATAACAGATATAATAGTTGCAAGGAAATCTAACAATGAAACACTAAATATTTTTAATTTTGTACATATTTAATTTGAAGAAGACGAAGCAGAGCAAACAATTGAAATTCCACAATAGATGGATGTTGATTCTAAAGGAACGGACACTTGATAATAAAGACTCCACATGACAAGATGCCAATTGGGAATAGAAACTATGCGAATAAATTAATGTGCTTTGTACTAAGATATGAGGAGCATTCTCTAATAAGACAACTATAAAGCAAGAACTGACATTAGAAGACAGCCTGGCTCTGGTTAACGCTTTAACACTTATATCAGCCAAAAACGGCTTTTACAGTGGTCTTCCGAAATGCCAATTTGGAGACCAAGTGAAGACTATTTTTGAAAATTTATCACTGGAAAGACTGGCTAGGTTATCGATTAATTCCAGCGCTAAACCGTAACCCGTCTTGTGTCAACAGCGCCTCAAAGCGATCAAAATGCTACCCATATTAATTAACCATTTAATTGTCAAGATCATTGACAAGAAAATTTTAATTTTCGTACTTAAATTTCCTACAAACGGACGTTTTCCTCATGGCCACTATAGGTGCCGTTTTTGGTAGGCCAGACAATTCATGGATTAATGCAAAAAATCGAAAATTCATCCTAGCCAGTGTCCAGAATATTTGCGACCTTTTGACCTCTGCCGATCTCATTATGAAACCTATTTGCATGTAACCCATATGCAGTCGTAGACGATACTATAAGCAACATTTTGAGTGGTCGATCACCAATGTACAATGATTCTATCAAAAGATATCACAGTTTTTAATACCGTACCCCTTAATATGGTCTGCTTCACTGTGAGTATTGGCTCTAATATAACCCATCAAAAACCATATTGAGTCCCAGTTTATCACAAGTTAACATAGATAATCTTAAAGAGGACATCGAAAGCTGTTAGAAAAATATAGTTTCGTCAATTAGTGGGGGTGGGGGTGGCATACAGGTGGGCCCCTCCAGACCACGGACTATTAAACATACTCGTACTATCTCTTAAACAAGCTATAAAAACTAAAACTGACATTAACAAACAATCAGGCTTTGATTAAACATACGTGTACTATCTCTTAGCCAATCTATGAAAACTAAAACTGACATTAACAAACATCCAGGCTCTGATTAAACATACGCGTACTATCTCTTAGATAATCTATAAAAACTAAAACTGACATTAACAGACAACCCAGTTCTGATTAAACATACGCGTACTATCTCTTAGACAATATATGAAAACTAAAACTGACATTAACAAACAACCAGGCTCTGATTAAACACAAGCGTACTATCTCTTAGACAATCTATGAAAACTAAAACTGACATTAGCAAACATCCCAGTTCTGATTAAACATACGTGTAATATCTCTTAGACAATCTATAAAAACTAAAACTGACATTAACTAACAACCAGGCTCTGATTGAACACAAGCGTACTATCTCTTAGACAATCTATGAAAACTAAAACTGACATTAACAAACAACCCAGTTCTGATTAAACATACGTGTAATATCTCTTAGACAATCTATGAAAAGTAAAACTGACATTAACTAACAACCAGGCTCTGATTAAACATACACGTACTATCTCTTAGATAATCTATAAAAGAGAGAGAGAGAGAGAGAGAGAGAGAGAGAGAGAGAGAGAGAGAGAGAGAGAGAGAGAGAGAGAGAGAGAGAGAGAGAGACATGGAGAGGGAGAGGGAGAGGAAGGGAGGGAGGGAGGGAGGGGGAGGGGAGAGGGAGAAGGGAGGGAGGGAGTGAGGGAGGGAGGGAGGGAGAGAGAGCGAGAGAGAGAGAGAGAGAAAGAGATAGAGAGAGAGAGAGAGAGAGAGAGAGAGAGAGAGAGAGAGAGAGAGAGAGAGAGAGAGAGAGAGAGAGAGAGAGAGAGTACAATGGCCGGTGTACACTCTATTGTGTAAGGATGATTGACGGGGTCTAATGAAGGTAATTATAAGCAGCTTTCAAAGCCTCTGATATCTTTGAGACAGGCCAATGGATGTAGAGAGTGTGGCCCTCCCCTTCCCTGCCCTCATTAAATTGTGTTTTCCCCGTTATCCATTAAGCCTCTGGGTGGCCACATGGCACCAGCAGTGTTAGTTGTAGAGTTCACGTCCACTATCCCCTTCCATTCATTAAGTCACATGACTCTGGTCATCCTTAAGCCTCCGGGTGTATATTCTTGATGGCATAGCTCGGAGTACGCTTCCAATCGTGTGAGCTTAAGGGTAATTAGTATCCTATCGCGTAATGATGATTGACAGGGTATATGTCTGGACTAGTCTTTTTTGGCCTCTAGGAACTCATTCACCATGGGAGATTAATGCTACGTGGTCAATCTACTGCATAAGGACAAGCGATTGTGGAAGACGACTCACTTCGTTTAATGGGTTGATCATTATACTTCCTCGGATCTTTTGAGCCATGACAATGTACAAGGGTCAATCTATTGCATAAGGATAATCGCTTAGTTATTACTGCGACCGATTACAATTAACTAATTGTACTTTAAAACGACTCTGACCACGTGTAACGATAATCAGAGTCATACAAAGTTCAGCGAATCTATTTTCAATCGAATTAGGGTAATAACTATCGATTACCTTTTAACTTGCCTCAAACGGCCACTCAATACTGGGAAAAAATTTTGAGTTGACTCAGGATTTGGAAGGGTTATAGTTGATGGTGTTTCAGTTTTCAATTTTAAAAAGCAATACAAGTGATTTAACTTTTCCCAATTTTGATGAGATAAAGTGTTTTGGAGCAGGGATGCAGCGACCTGTAAAGTTAATAGATAGACATGGAGAATTATTCGCCTGAGGTATTATGTGAAACTGATTTAGAGTGATTATTTAAATAAATTTGAAAACGATCTAAGTGATACTGAACCACTAACAGCTTGGATGTAAAGATAGCTTAGGAATTTTTACAGAGGTAGGATTTGGATATATTATTTCAATGTGTGGACGAGTGTGGGGGTATATTTTCAATGGGGTTAAATAATTCTTTTTAAACAGCTCAAATGATGAATATAACATAATTTACTCGAGCTAGGCCCTTCCCCACCCATTTCTAACCAATAATAAAGCAGAAGATTACATACTCTCCCTCAATGAAGCGTATGCTAGCAAGCTTCTGCATGCTGGGTTAGCGTGCTATACACCATACAAACAGTCTCTCATTACCGCCACCTACACCCCACGTTTCCAATTCGCTCACACTCAACACCCCCACACCACCGGTTATGCTCGACACCCCGCCTCCCCCAATCCAGCCACTCTCAATATTCCCACCTCGCTATCATAAAATTAGATCCTAGGGAAACCCTGAAGGCAGTACGGTTTAGTATAATAGTCATTGAAAATTATGCTTTCTTTGTAAGTGAATCCGAAACGTTTTTCAGTATCCTTACTCAAAAGTCTATGTTCTTTATTTCTAATGATAGTATTATTATACTGCGCGAACGTTTCGGGATTATGATCTTTGACCGTGACTAACACAGTATCAAACTCCAACCCCTCATTCCTGTGATTTAAAGTTAAGTCCTTAATTTTGCAGACATTTTTTATATTCCCCGTCTGTCTGTCTAGTGGTCTGTATGCATAACTCTTTAGGGCAGTACTGACAAATGCAGCTATTTCACTGTGGGAAGGAACTTCATCCGTGAAATAACCGAGTCTGCCGTAGTAAATGGAAATTAGGCTAGATTTGTCACGTTTTCGAACATGCATGCCGGAATCTGTACATGATAAATGCCTGCAGCTACTAGACTTTGTAGCAAATGAACCCTGGCGTGACTCATGCCAAACGCAGCGATAACAAGATTTGTGCGATTATCCACTGCATGAATTGGTCCAACTCGTGATAGTACATTAACAGAGAGCTGTCATTGCATAGACGAATATCTTTGACCGAAATCATTCTATCCATCAGCAACTTCATATTATTTCTAAATTATTCGGATAATAATATCAGAAGTTCAGAAGATGGCCTTGGTCACTCATAATATGATAGAGGGTATAAACACTACATCTAAAATTAATATTCTAAATAGTAAGCAAAATCTTAGATCCGCTGTGAATTTAGATCAAGAGATGGCGCGAATTCAAAATCGCTGTGACTTGACGGCTAGAGAAATGTCAAATTTGTATTCTCAGATGCTTCAAAAGTTTAGACTGCAGATCATTCTAGATCAATCCAGTTCAGATGTTAAGTCACCAGATGATTCGACGCATTCATGGAATCTCCAGAGAGCAGCGTCTCAAGGGTTAAATTTGGACCATACTAGAAGTAACGGTCTAGTTCAACCGTTGAGCTCTAGCTTAAGAAGTAAAGGCGGGATTAATTGAAATCTTAAATCATAGAGAACCTTGTATATCCTTAGACAACGTTAACCATGTTACCATAGATGGAGTAGCCTATCTGAATAGCAATCTAGTAGATTTAGTAGCCACAACGGTACGCAGAACCCTTAGAAAAATTATAAGGATTTTTTAGAAGTTAAATTACTGACAGCATTCAATAAACTCTTAGCGGATGCTAATGCCCCTAGGAAAGTTGTGTGGAGTCATAAAGCGTGGCCGAAGATTCATAATACAGCCGAACTCGATGAAGAAGAAGACCCAAGCCTTCAGTATATCCTATCTAAAGCCAAAGAAAGAAAACGCAAACACGGGGATAAAAGTCTACGACATACGATCATCAATAGCCAGAGTAATCCTATGCGGCCATTGGTTGTTAGCAATCTTAGATCTCGACACGCTAAACTATCCAAAACTTGGTTAAACTATGACGAAAGTAAAGTTATCAAGAACTGTAAAAAATAAAAATCTATTAGCTCGGCTGACAGATTGAAATTGAAATGGATATGTTATAATAGTAAACATTCCGCGTCTTTCCCATGCTTGGAAAAATTACACCGGGCCTTTAACGGGGCATTATTTAAACCATTAATATACACCTGGTTAGCTAAGCAACTGGCGTTTACATTGCATCGACCTAAGAGAATAAAGTTTAATAGAGATCGCTTCAAAGTAACCAGCGTGGATCAGTTATGGTAAATGGCTCTGAGTGATGTTTACAGTTTAGCCAAACATAATAACAATATCCGTTATCTATTGTTTGTAATAGATTGTCTATCAAAATTTCTGTGGATAATTCGTTTAATGAATAAAACTGCAAAAAGCTTAGCTCAATCATTGGAGTGTTTTCTGAATACTCTCTCTAGACACCACCACCCCCAACCACACCACCTCCCCCCCCCCACCCCGAAGCAATTCTAAGGGATAAACGCTGGGGAACCTGTGAACGCACCCGTTAAGCTTGTATTAATTTCTAGAGGTGCATATTTCTACATGTCTCAGAACTCTCACACCAAGGCAGCGATCGTTGAACGCGTTCAACGAACCAGCCAAAAAGGCTAAGCTATGGCGATATATATGACTTACACAAATTCTGATAGATATATCGATGCGTTACCGAATCTGGTAAGTTAGTACAATATAACTGTACACATTAGTACACAAATGAAACCAGTAGATGTTGAGCAAGCATGGAGGTGTTAGTGTGGCATAATATGTATGCGAATCCAAATTATAGAGCATCAGTAAGGTCGAAAGATTTGATCATAGGAGACGACGTAAGAGTGTCTGGGCTAACGATCCATTTACCAAGTGCTATAGACCAGCATGGCGTGAGGAGATATTCAAGATAAGCTCAAAATTACCTCACAGAGGTGGGGGTGGATGAGGGTGGGGGTGGGGGGGGGTACTCAGAGCCAAAATCAGATATCTTGCTCAGGATATAATGATTTATATCATAGTAGTGAATGTTTAATAAATCCGAGTCTTCAAAATGGTGATATTGGTGTTTGGATTGCTTTAGCACCTGGCTGCTTAGCATACGTATTACCTGCTCCAAGTATTAAAAGCCTAAAGCAGAGAGAGAGAGAGAGAGAGAGAGAGAGAGAGAGAGAGAGAGAGAGAGAGAGAGAGAGAGAGAGAGAGAGAGAGAGAGAATATATTACCGATTTAGAAACAATAGCTAGAAACATGGACCAGTTTTATATTACGCTACCGAGTAACAGTAGCATGGGATACTTACTAGCGGGATAATAAGATTTCAGAATTCAAAACACATCTTCAAACGTGTTTAAGATTCTCTAGTAAAAAGGGAAGTTCGCCTCAACGGCAATCTCTAGAATTACCCCTCTACGGCGAATGCATAGAAATACCTAAATGCTTCTATACAGTTAACGTTCTAATAGAGTTTACAAATAAGCAGGTTAATAGCCACACGCGTTATAAAAATGTCATCAGATTCAACTTTTTCACTGATCGAGTCAACCTCGTGACATTAACTGTTAAGCGTATGTTTGCCATTGAACTTGATGATGCGGTAGGCAGATTTTTTAGGGTATTATGAAGATATCATTAGCTACCCACCCCATATTTCGTGCTTTATGGATAACGAGCAAGTGTCTGGAGATGTTCTTACCTCAAATTGCATGCTGCGGGTTATAATTTTACAGAATCATTCTTGACTCTATTTAATGGACTGTCTCGTTGTTCGATGACAAATGTGTAGGGATTAACATCGATGAATATAAGACAGATAATGTATAGGGATTAACATCGATGAATATAAGACAGATAATGTGTAGGGATTAACATCGATGAATATAAGACGGATAATGTGTAGGGATTAACATCGATGAATATAAGACAGATAATGTGTAGGGATTAACATCGATGAATATAATACAGATAATGTGTAGGGATTAACATCGATGAATATAAGACAGATAATGTGTAGGGATTAACATCGATGAATATAAGACAGATAATGTGTAGGGATTAACATCGATGAATATAAGACAGATAATGTGTAGGGATTAACATCGATGAATATAAGACGGATAATGTGTAGGGATTAACATCGATGACTATAAGACAGATAATGTGTAGGGATTAACATCGATGAATATAAGACGGATAATGTGTAGGGATTAACATCGATGAATATAAGACAGATAATGTGTAGGGATTAACATCGATGAATATAATACAGATAATGTGTAGGGATTAACATCGATGAATATAAGACAGATAATGTGTAGGGATTAACATCGATGAATATAAGACGGATAATGTGTAGGGATTAACATCGATGAATATAAGACAGATAATGTGTAGGGATTAACATCGATGAATATAAGACAGATAATGCGTAGGGATTAACATCGATGACTATAATACAGATAATGTGTAGGGATTAACATCGATGAATATAAGACAGATAATGCGTAGGGATTAACATCGATGAATATAAGACAGATAATGTGTAGGGATTAACATCGACGAATATAAGACAGATAATGTGTAGGGATTAACATCGATGAATATAAGACAGATAATGTGTAGGGATTAACATCGATGAATATAAGACAGATAATGCGTAGGGATTAACATCGATGAATATAAGACAGATAATGCGTAGGGATTAACATCGATGAATATAAGACAGATAATGCGTAGGGATTAACATCGATGAATATAAGACAGATAATGTGTAGGGATTAACATCGATGAATATAAGACAGATAATGCGTAGGGATTAACATCGATGAATATAAGACAGATAATGTGTAGGGATTAACATCGATGAATATAAGACAGATAATGTGTAGGGATTAACATCGATGAATATAAGACAGATAATGTGTAGGGATTAACATCGATGAATATAAGACAGATAATGTGTAGGGATTAACATCGATGAATAAAAGACAGATAATGTGTAGGGATTAACATCGATGAATATAAGACAGATAATGCGTAGGGATTAACATCGATGAATATAAGACAGATAATGCGTAGGGATTAACATCGATGACTAAAAGACAGATAATGTGTAGGGATTAACATCGATGAATATAAGACAGATAGTGTGTAGGGATTAACATCGATGAACATAAGACAGATAATGTGTAGGGATTAACATCGATGAATGTAAGACAGATAATGTGTAGGGATTAACATCGATGACTAAAAGACAGATAATGTGTAGGGATTAACATCGATGAATATAAGACAGATAATGTGTAGGGATTAACATCGATGAATATAAGACAGATAATGCGTAGGGATTAACATCGATGAATATAAGACAGATAATGTGTAGGGATTAACATCGATGAATATAAGACAGATAATGCGTAGGGATTAACATCGATGAATATAAGACAGATAATGCGTAGGGATTAACATCGATGAATATAAGACAGATAATGTGTAGGGATTAACATCGATGACTATAAGACAGATAATGTGTAGGGATTAACATCGATGAATATAAGACAGATAATGCGTAGGGATTAACATCGATGAATATAAGACAGATTACACGTTGTACGCATTTGACTACACTCCAGACCTCGCTACTGGGGATCATGTCTACCTTACAAGGCAAGGGAGCATACCTCTCCAGCTAAAATTTAAAACAGCGTTACCAGACACTATGACTGTAATATGTTATGCTGAATTCAATGACACAGGTATTGACAGTAATCATAACATCAACGCGGACTATTAACACCCGCGCATACGCAAGTACATACAACCACACACGCGCACGCACACATGCTCGCACGCACGGGTTACCTCTCTTGACTTCGAGTGTTTATCATGTTAACCACCAAAGATATTGAACACATTTACGCCGAAGACGGGAGATTAGGGCAGGCGTTCCTTGGAGATTTTGATAATGACTGCATACCTAAATGTATATATAATAAGTTAATTAAATATATATAATTCCACCAAGATAGAAATATTATCACTCGAGTGAAAATTATCTCCACCAAGGTAGAAATATTATCACCCCAGTGAAAATTATTTCCACTAAGGTCGAAATAATTTTCACCACAGTGAAAATTATTTTCACTGAGGTAGAAATAATTTTCACTCTGGTGGGAATATTATCCCTGCAGTGAAAACTATTTAACCCCATTGAAATTTAATTCCACCTCAGTAGAAATGTTACCACTCCAGTGAAAACTATTTTCACTGAGGTAGAAATAATTGTCACCCCAGTAGAAATATTATCACTCCGGTGAAAACTATTTTCACCGAAGTAGAAATAATTTCAATTCCACCTCAGTAAAAATATTACCACTCCGGTGAAAACTATTTTCACTGAGGTAGAAATAATTTTTACTGAGGTGAAATTAATTCCACGTCAATAGAAATATTATCACTCTGGTGTAAACAATTTTCACTGAGGTAGAAATAATTGTCACCTCAGTAGAAATATTATCACTCCGGTGAAAACTATTTACACCCCGGTTGAAATTATTTTCCCTGCGGTGAACAGTAGAAATATTACCACCCCAGTGAAAACTATTTTCACCAAGGTAGAAATAATATTCACTGCAGTGAAAATTACATGATGTCACGGTACGGTCACGTGTAAGCGTGAACACGTAAGCACGCGCCATTTGTTGCAGAAATGGAGACTTGAATTTACGGCTTTAGATACCAGAATGACTTCGAAAAGCATTGATGAGGTGAGTTATAGATACTTAGATCAATAAGGCTATGTCTAAAGAATAAGTCACTTAATAACAGCATTTCCAACCAACCGGTATTATTGGTCATAACACCTACTACCTGGAATGGGGATTTGAGACCGGTTTTCGTCATAGGCGAAGCCATGAATTAATCGGTGGGGTGGGGGGGCACTGGCGGGGGGTCTGGGGTCCTCCCCCAGAAATTTTGAAATCTAGGTGCTCTCAGGCGGCCTCTCCTACATTTTCTCAGGGAAATTTAGACCTGCCACTGGGGTAAATTTTTAGTACTTTTGTTATTTTCACAAAACTATAATATATTTTTTTTAATTTTATGGCCCAGGGTGGGGGGGGCATGGCCCGATGCCCCCCCCCCCCCTAAATACGCCACTGCAGTGGTTTGGGGGACTCCTCCCCACCCCACTCCGGAAATTTTTTAAACATAGATGCTCAGAGAGGGCTTCTGAGACACAGTTTTCACCATTTCTTTAGTCCAAATATGAAATAACTAATGAACATTTTGCCTCAGATGGCTTCTCTGAGCATCAACTTTTTAAAATGTTTTTGGAGGGGACTCTTGTACCCACATCGCGTCACGGTCACTTATTAATGCCACTTTGGTTCATAACTATGCAAAATTAAGAAATGAGATTATGGCTGTTTGAAATTTTATAGGGCAGTATCAAACACAAATTGTCAGACAGTGAAAAACATGGTAACCATATGATGTCCATATCTGTTCCTACCTTGCTACATTTCATTCATCCTTTGGTCTGATATTCACAGTCTTGAACCTGCTGTTTGGATTGTTGATAAAAGAGCACAGGTCAGTCAGTGCATGCAACAGTCTGACTGTCTGAACAGAGCTGCGCAGCACGAGGCTGATGCAATAGTGATGTAACTAACGCATTTGGAAGGCGGAATGAATCATGGAAATTAATATATGTTAATACATCTGTGGTCACAGATTTCAGATAATATTCCCGAATCCCGATGTCCATTCACATTAAGCGGAACTTTGGGAAGTTGGGGGCAAAATAACAAGTTTCTGATATATAAATTCTATATGATATAGATATTGACAACTGTGATAAACGTTATAAAAGTGAAAGTTATGGATGTCAGCAAGTTTCCGCCACGTCATACATGTGATATGGAAAATTTATGCATTGCACATTTTAAGTGAGGCAGCTGAGTGCCCCCCCCCCCCCCACCGCCCCCCCCCCCCCCCATATGGCGTCGCCTATGGTTTTCGTGATTTTGAGCATACGACGTCGCGTTAAACATAGAATGCGTGGTAGCAAAGGTGATTTTATACTGTATCTTGCTTGGACAGATGGAGAAAAGTTTGAAATTCATACAAGTAAACCAGAACAGATAATAGTTTTAAAAAGTTATTAAACAATTACATTTTTAAAAGGCTTTTGTTTAGAAGCGGTAATATAAAAGTGCGCAAATAGTGAAGACACCATAATAAACGTTATGACCCACATTTCTGACGACGATAGTAAAAATAATATCTGTTTAACAACACCCGCTGCCCGTGTCTGGCGTTGTAAAGCGGGTTATTAAATACAGCGGATATCGCTGAACAAATTGTTGTTGCAAAGATTTATGCTGTTTTGTTTAAGTCTAATAAAATTCCGTTCTACAAACATGTACTACTATGTCACGCTCTTGTGACAGCGCTGTGCATTTATTGGTTAAGCACAATATAGTGTACCCTAGACGAAATCTTGGTAGTCTCCAAAGAAGTACTATGTTACGTGACAAATAACAGAGTTTGATTCTATTAATACCACACACCCACCCCTCCCACACCACGTCGAACTACATTTAACTCTTTCACTGACAAATCCATGAAAAAAGATTTTATAATATAAAACCTCTGTTGACTATTTTGAAGTTAATTTGACTGGAAGACAATGCTGCCTTAGTCAGCAACGGCTTCCAGTCAAATTAATTTCAAAATATTCACCAGTTTTCCTGCATGGCTGCATTGAAAATGAGATTTGTGGAATTCATTGGTGGAGGGATTAATAGCATATATATCAAACATACAAGCTATACTGCCCATTTTCGACTGCTAATCAAGACCACAGTAGCCATATAGTAAATATAGACCCATGGTCTACCAAACACAGAATGCCTAGCTTCTTCCCTGGCCATAATATATGCCAATTTGCAAGCCATGGTAAGACATTCTTTTCACTCGATTTGGTAGCTTGATAACCGATGCAGTCATTCCAGTGATAAAGTTTTTAAAGCATTGCCCTTGGCATCATCACATCTGACCGGCTTTTGACAATATCAGTGTGCATTTCAGCATGGATTTCCAGTAAGGGGGGGGGGGGGGTGTGTGCTATTGTATGCATTGTGGATGCTAGCAGTTGAATTTGTTTTTTCAAATGCGTAACAGTTGTATACGCCCGGATTTAGGCCATTCAAACTGCCCATATAAATATATCAAACATATTTAGTGTAATATATAGTGTATATAACGACTTTAAAACCCCTAATTGGGTGAATACGTTAACTATTTCATCCATGGTATCCCAGTATCTCAACCATAAAGCAATTTATAGGAAAACTGTTGAATGTTTTGATTCTAATATGAGTACCTTGTTACCTTGGGCTAGTTAGACTTCCAGTAAATTTATATCCAAAATATTCAATAGAATACACACGTACATGTAATGTGTTTTTAGATAAAGAATGCGTATATGTATGTAGTCTAAGCCTAAGACACATGGCTGCATTATATCATAATTTACAGTAAGTTCCCAATCTACCAGTATAGCATATTCTGTCCATGATCTGAGCTAGTGTGCGTTGATTGATTTGGTTGGCGTATAGTTCGGGTCCCTGTTAAACAGGTCACATTCACGCCAAGACTGTGCTGCCCTGCGGGAATAAATGAAGACTGTATGTGGCTCTGAGAAGGGCCGTTTTAGCCCTGAAAAGAGCTGGATGCCGTACAAGATACTTGCATTGTTGTTGTTGTGACGCACGTTGCTGTTGCAGATGTTGACTCGACTGGAAACATCCTTGGTGGTGACCGATGGTGACAGATGTTAATAGGTATCTCAGTTGCTCTCAAAAGGGCCATTAACAGATTAATTAGCCCTGAAAAGCGCCGTTGGTTTGAGTACCTGCTATGCTTGTTTTGGCCATTCTTAGCTGTTTGTTTTCTCATCAATGGTGACACCTGATGGTGGCAGATGGTAGGACGCAGCCTTAGTTAACTGCCGCTTGTGGTGACGTCTGTCAATAGGTCCAGAAATCTTGGTGGGTCGTCTGGACCATCTCCACTGCTCATAGCATGACATGCCGATTTCGTCTGGATAATCTGGGCGAGCGTGCCCAGCGCGTCACGCTGTTAGCTCACTCCTGCAGCCAAGCCAGAGGTTATGGACTCACTGGAAGCAGAGGATATACGGCCAGGCACCACATCCCAAGGACGACAGACTTCACAACACTGCTCACCGTTAGCTGACCAGACTGTAGAGTAGAGCTGAAGAACTGGAATGCTCTCCTAAGAGACGACGAGGTAGCGCATCCGACTTCGCCTGGACTTCACGTCCCACTGTTAGCTCGCCATTGTAGTTGATCCAGGAGATATTGGCCGCTGGTACAGTGGCTATACGGCTGGGCATCACATGCCCAAGACGATAGACATCTGCTGAACACCGCTCACCTTTCAGCACCCCAACTGGGCAGCAGTTGTGTCACTGGTAGAGCTGTAGACAGGGTGTGCTCTCCGAAGAGACGGCGAGGTAGTGTATCCGACTTCACTCAGACTGTGCGCCAAGCTGTTTGCTCACCGGCAACACCACGCTATTCCGATGCCACGATAACTTTACACATGGTTTACAGGATCTGCACGTAGTCCCGCACGGCTCCCACCTGAGCTAGTCTTAATAGAAATGTTATTTGTCCTGAATTCACCAGAATGATTACGTCCAGCTTTAAAAATTGTGAAAACATGTTCTACATTTTGGCATGAATAACCCACAAACTATATACTATATGACAGATATACCCGATATGCAACCTATGTCAGCATCAGATGTCTAAAAAGACCTGGGAGTGCATATTGATAGAAACATCTTTTTTGATATTGTATGCAAGGCAAACAGCACAATAGTACTAATCAAAAGAACCTTTACCAACATAGACCCATCTACATTCACGCTCTTGTACAAGTCTCTCGTGAGACCTATCATAGAATACTGTAACTCTAAATGGTCACCAAGATTGAAAAGGCAATCACGGCTATTAGAAAGAGTTCAACGCAACTCGTCCCGCAAATCAGAGAGTATAGCTACATGGAAAGACTTGAAGCCCTAAATCTAATGTCACTGAAATATAGACGGTTTCAAGGAGATTTAATTGAAACATTCAAACTCATCAGAGATCTATATAATGTTGATAAGGCCTACATTTTCGAACCATCCAATATTACACAGACCAGAGGTGATAGGTTGAAGCTCAACATAAAACGCAGCAACAAAGATATTCGCAAGCCCTTTTTTACCAATAGAGTGGTAGCACATTGGAATTCACTGCCAGCTACGATAGCCGAAGCAACAGCAGTCGAATCATTCGAGAAAAAAATCAGATATCTACTTCAAAGAAAGAACATTTGAATTTGACTGAACAGGCCATACGTGTACCAGCCCATCAGAATGTCATACTGCAATTCCACAAATACAGTGGACTGATCTAGGAGTAGCATGTATATAGACAAGAACAAGCTCAGTAGAAATCCCAATAACCAGTGGATTCATCTCAGCTTCTACGTCGGCACTTTTGTGGTTGCATGAAGAGACAATAACGGAGAGGAGACTCGGATTGCGATGAACACAGAAAATGAAAACAACGGCAATAAGACAAACCATGGCCACCAAAAGACAGCGTGCAAACAAATGCAAACAAATGCTAGGCGCAGCAGGGTGTAATCATGAGTGTAGGCGGTACACCACAGCTGGTGTGGGGAACACCCATCCGCACCACAGTATTTCCACCAATCAATCGAATGTCAACCCTTGCCACTCTGATGTCAGCATTTTAAACTTCAAGTTAAATTAAGAGATGAACTGTGTTCATTTTAGGCAAATTTGGTGGGTGATGTTGCTGTCATAGACAGCAACATCATCAACCAAATTTGTGGAAAGTGTACACCAGTTCCTTTGTTATTGACACAGGAAAGGATAATATATTGATATTCAGAGTGGTAAGGATCAAAGTCTAAAATCTAATGGTTTCGAGGAAACCTAATTAAGCAACACCAGTCAAATCATTCAAGAACAAACTAGAAATTGACTTCAAGGAAAACACTTTTGAATTAGACTGAACACGCCATACTATAACAACTCTGAGACAATAACACGCCAATGTCTTATGTCTCGTAAAATGATGATGATGATGATGATGATGATGATGATGATGATGATGATGATGATGATGACGATGAAAGTAATTGTTGCTTAAGCAAACAGTCACTTCTAGTTAAACTCTCAAAATAAATAGTATGTCTATTTATTATTTGCTGTAAAACTAGGTTTCTTAAATTTCTGAATGAAAAGTTTTTGACCAGGGAAGAAATTATCTAACACCCAGCTGTGTGACTTTATTGCTATGGGGGGCAACTCTGTGGAGGGGTTAACTTGTAAACACTTTCCTGTTCTGTATAATTACTTTGATGTTGTGAACTACAAGGTAATGGATTTTTGCGGCTACAAGATTAAGCATTAACACCTTAACACAAATGGCAGCCAAAACAGCTTCTGCGGGGGTCTTGACATGCTTGAGAAATGTCTAATCACAGACCAAGAGAAGATTAATCTTGGCGCAGCTATCAAGCCAGTAATTACAGTGGTACATTTTCAAAAAGATCTCTTGGTCTGCAAATGGACATTTTCTATGAGAAAATTTAAATGTTCTTGAAGAAATTTTAGTGTTAGATGGTTTTTAAAACAATTAATTAACAATATGTGCTGATTATGTTTTTGCCAATGAATTCCCCATATTTCATATTTAAGGCAACGATGCACGAAAACTCTTGAATATTTTGAAATTAATTGGACTGGAAGTTGGATCTGCCATATCATATACATCAACGGCTTTCAGTCAAATTACCTTCAAAATAGTCAGCAGAAAAAGTTTTATATCATAAAGAATTTACTATTCAGGGATTTGCCAGTGAATGCTAAATGAAAGCATCACTATATTGTGCTTTCATATTTAACTCCTTTGGAAGCCAAGTTTCTGGTAATGTAGAATTATGTGTATTTAGTAAAGGCATGATATTAGTCCTAATTACATGGTATTGAGGCTATATTACTAATGTTGGGAAAGATCATCTGAAATCTATACTTGGGAGGTTCGTTCACTTTTCTTCCAGTTTCTTCCGGGAAAAATGGAAGAAAGGGGGAAGAAATCCCTTTCTTCCAGTTTCTTCCGGCTGTCCCGGAAGAAATAGGTTTCTTCCGGCTGTCGCGGAAGAAATAGGTTTCTTCCGGAAGACATAGGTAGGTTTCTTCCGGAAGAAACTCAATCCTGTTTCATATCCCAGTGTTTCCAGTTTGGGCATACATTCTTTGATTATTTCCCTCAAATGTTCATGTTTCATATTAAAATGTTCATATTTAGAACTCAGATATCAATTCTTCATATATGGAAATGTCTGTCTTTCCAAGCAAAATTTGTATACTTTTGCATTTTGCACCTGTATATATATATATATATATATATATAAATATATATATATAAATATATATACATTTTTTATGCCGCTTTTTGGTTTCGTTTCAAAGGATTTGCCTGCTCCTGACCAGATTGTTGAAAATACTCACATATTCATTAAAGAATTTAATATTTGGAACGAGATATTCATATTAACTCTCCAAATTAATATATTTCTGGGTAAAGATTTGATTTTAATCCCAAATTCATAGATCACAAATCTTTACATTTTCCACACATATTCTTGCATTTTATGTAAAGATTTGCATGAGTTCAGCCAAAAATGTGTGATGGAACCAGTCCCAATTTTAAATATTTCTTATTCAAATACTAATTTCTCCTTCGATCAATACTTACCATTACATTACTTATTGATAAACAGCTTATATGAAGTTGTGCCCTAACAATCTTCAGATTTAGAAATCGCTACCGGCTCCTGGAATCGGGTACCCACCCCCAACAAATGGGTACCCGCCACCATAAGCCGACATTCTTGTTTGCATAGCAGCAAGAGTAGCAAGCTTATTGCTAGAGGAGAAATTTCTAAGAGTCTTCTGTGTTATTTTTCTGTGCTTTTGAGCCTTTTTCTTCCACTGGATTTAACTGAATTAATACAGAGAGGGCCACCGAACCTCAACTCCTATTCTTTCATATTATTTCTCTAGTTATATGGAGGTTTATGTCTCTGAAATTTCGTGTGTTGCATATCCCATTTTATGATCCCGGAATTGGGACGTGTGGTTACAACGAAACATGCCAGATAAGATCGCCTCCTTTAAATCCCAACGGCGATCGGGCAGTAATACGAAATATTAGACGTTTGTCTACGGTTTTTTAACACTAAAATCGGCTTACGTCGTTCAGCCATGTGGTCCGAGCGGGTGACGTCACACCCTTTTACTGCTCAGATTATTTGGTGACGGAAATGTTTCATTAATTTGCGCATCTTGTTCTTGGTAGCTGCGTGCGCTTTTGTACCAGCTACTTTTGAATTATGTCAAGTTTTGCGTGTAATCCCAATCTGTTTGCGTTGATCGTTGATTTCAATATTCTTAATTAAGATGTGTGTTCTGCGGCTTTACAGTGTTTTTCAGCAGTAGTGTTAATTCATTGTTGTTCCTTCTCGTATCGTTAGTCGTTCATTTGCGTAGTATAATTTAATTCATAAATATACCGCGAATGTATCCGATACGGTGCCTCGTTCCGTTTTATACATCCTGTAGGATCAATTTAGGTGTGTATTATTGGCCCGCGCTCGTTCTTGTCGCCAGCTTACGCGATCTTGGTTGTAACATTGCGGGTGTTGGGTGCGCAGGGTTAATTTCTTGTCAAACTATTTGAAAATTATATGTCTGCCTTCCGTGTTTGTTTCATTCCACTTGCTTATTTAGGCCTTGTGCTTGTTTTCAGGCCAAGCTTAACCCACTAGCATGCTCGGAGTGCCACAACTTTGTCAAGCAAATGTTTAAGGACTATGACTGTTATCGATGGTACAGGTGTATTGTTGATAATCGTTGTAATGTCTGTGCAGTGTGGCCCATCGAATTGGTGGTCGAGTTCCTGCCCCATAAGGACTTGACGTGGTCTGACGCGGGGTCAGATGGCTCGAAAAGAAACCAAGGAGCATCCATTTCAGCCCCTGGGAGTGTTCCTCGTCCACAATTGGAGGGATCAGAGATGGCAACCCTGCATGGTTTGGGCCCGCTATGCAAGGCTTCTTACATAACATCCTATCCACGTTTGATACCAAAGACCGTGGCGTAACCTCTCTCCGTGTCTGGAATAAACCCTGTCATTGGACAGGGTTCTGGACTGGCTACTGGGGGTGGGGGTGGGATGGAGTTTTTTTATCTTGTATGGCTCGCTGGCGGTCTTGTCGGGCTCCAGCCTGGTGGGTATTGCTTCTCTGCAGCCACCTCCGGGTGGTCCAGTAGTGGTAGCCGGTCCGTCAGGCATAGGAGCTGTCGGCCAAGATGGCTTCAGTGTCTATTTTTCCAGTGAGGAGGCCAAAGAGGAGAGGTTGCGGCCTGAGATACCGCGGGTGGAGTGTCTGAAGATCGATTCCATCCTGGATGGAACCGTCCTCCATTTGTGTGGCTTGGCGCGTGCATCAGGTGCATGCAGTAGGGGCTGTAGCGAAACCGCTAGCTGCTCCGCTTTCCTCCAAGAAGCAGAAGACGCATAAGAGCAAGGCAAATGCCAAGCCAGCTCCGACTGCTCTTGCTGGGCCTTCTCAGCCGCCTGTGGCTGAGAAGGCGAGGAAAGTTGTTTTGGCCCCTGCCCACGCTAGTGGTGGCCCTGATCAGCTGAGAGGCGGGAAGGGCAAGGGGACGTCCTCGAAGGGCAGAAAGAAGGGAGCGGATCATACCTGATGGTATGGTATCTCCCTTTGTATCTGTCTGGACCACGCCTGTGCGACAGGAACAGCGGTGACAATCAGACCAATCAAACCAAGACCAAAATGGTTCTTTGTCTCTCGTTAGGAAGGGGGTTGGTGGTGGATCGCGGGCCAGACACCCGCATTAGGCGCCAATGCGCCTATAGTTGGTGGAAAGCTCATGCGTTCATCGCGGCTTGGCGAGGTGTAACGTCAGACAGTCTGGTCCTGGGATGGATATCCCAGGGGTACATGCCAGAGTGGTGGGATTTCCCAACACAAAATCTGTCTTTGGCACCTGTCTGGACTCCCGTACCGAGGGAGCCAGACAAGGTAGAAGTCATTCAAAACGACGTATCAGGGTAGCTTCTGAAGGGAGCAATAAAACCCGCAAACCAGGACACTCTGGGCTTCTATTCGAATATGTTCCTTGTTCCCAAGAGTACAGGTGGGTGGAGACCCATACTCAATCTCACGTCATTGGATTGGTTTATCCATACGCCTCGGTTCAAAATGGTAACTCCGAGGTCGGTAATGGCAGGATTGAGGAAAGGAATGTGGTGTGTTCAATCGATCTGAAAGATGCATATTTCCACATTCCATTGAACAGGGGCTGTCACAGTTTTCCCAGATTCGTGTTTCAGAATCGCGTGTGGGAGTTTGTAGTCCTCCAATTTGGCCTGTCAACAGCTCCAAGGGTTTTCACCAGAGTTGGTCCTAGCGGTAACAGCGTTTCTCAGAAGAGAGATCGTGGTGCTTCACAACCACATAGACGATTGGCTTATCAAGGCGGACACGCCATCCAGGTCAGAAGTGGATAGTGCTCTGACTCTGACGTTACTTTCAGATCTAGGCTTGATAGTAAACAAGGAGAAATCCGAGTTGACATCCACTCAACACTTCGTTTATTTGGGGATGCGATTCGATCTCAAGGCTGGCAGGGCTTACCCGTCAGAGCCAGAGTGGTGTCTCTGTTAGCCATCTTCAAGAGTTTTCGATTGGGAAACCACATTCAGGCGAGGAGGTTTCTTCAGATGCTGGACACGATGATCTCCATTGAGCAGGTAATCACGTCCAGTCATCACTGTGGCCACCTTGATAGATGCGTAGCCATAGTGCTTTCTGTTTTGCTGATAGTTTTACCACTACTACTACAGAGTCGTTCGTCTGCTCCTTTTCACAAGTTCTATGGTGCTGGTAGCTGGAGCAAAATCTAAATTAAAAAGAAGGTATCCATTTGAGTAGCTAGCTGCTTATGATAAATATTGATGTCTGCACTCCGTGGGACCGAGCATTCCGAAGAACGAGCTTTGCTTATGTTTTGCATAGTATGAAGTATATTTTATTGAAGACTGCTGTTGCGGCCTTAAGCCTGTTGGGGCTTTGCGAACAGCAATGTGTCCTGTGGTGCCATGGGTGTTTGAAAGCCATATTTGTAGTAAATATGCTATTGGAACTAAGCAAAGCAACCAGTGCATCTTCAATGATGTTACGTGTACCTTCACCATACAACCTTATGCGCAACCCTTAATTCGTGTCCACCTGTACCCAGCCGGTATTTAAAATATCTACACATGAACAGCTGTCAACTGGTTGTGATAGTAATGATGGAGGTCAATTCCGCACGGAGGGAATCTAATAGTGATGGATTATCTTTGGATTTTTCATCAGTTTGGCCATATGCATTGACTATGTGACACTTAGTTGTAGAACGTCTTCGCAATTGGCAGTCAGATCGATAATAGCAAGACGAAATTTGATGTAACCAAAGCTAATGACTGTAAATGACATGGTCCAATAGACATTGTCTGAATACGAATCACAAACCCTGGAATGTGGCCTGTGTTTGCTCCAGGAGTACTTGGTTGTCGGTAGTTGTTGCTCTGAGTGAAGGGCTACATTAGTCCTTTGAATGTGTGTAATATCGATCTTGCAATGTTCCCAGTCTGCACCTAATGCTTTCCTCTTTGATGTTACTGTCAGGCGATGTACATTGCACATAGTGATGGTAAGCGCATGCGATGACCACGTTGTCCAAGGATGTCGAACAGAATTTCTAGTTTGCAGAAGGGTAGACATAGTCAGCATTGCCTCTGAATGTGGACGTCAGCCCGCACGCCCTGACGACGTTAGTTTCCCAGCCAAGTTGGTACTTACCATGGAGACCGGCATGATGGTGTCATCTTTCTGCCCTTTATGGCATATAGTAAATGCATGTCAAATTATAGAAATGACAATAGCGCATTGTGCGGTTCATGCATTATGGCTCTTGCATACAATGGCCAGCACCCCTTGTCATTTTTCATAATATGAAGAGTTGTATAATGAATGAATGAATGAAACAATTTGAAATATAAAATGGTAGACAATCATACAAGCACATTGCGGTTGGGAATGTAGTCTTAACACGTCGTGATCCGCACTATATATTCTTATCTGACTTGCAGGCTGCTGCTAATCAAATTATTGTAAAATTAAATTAGTGCAGGTAGGATTGTAGAATGCAACGCCGACTTTTGTGATTCCTGTCGACGAAGGTGGCCGCATCTCATCAGGCCTCATGATGGTGGGCCCGTGACTCTATGGCAGTCGTTAAGCAAGAATATGAAAGTCATTTTGCATATAGACTTGTTTTCTGTCGTGTGAGTGACTAATGCAATGTGTATGCATACACTTGTTTATCGTCTACCAGGATAAAATGTGAGAGATAGTAACATTGAAATAATAATTTGACGGTGAAAAATTGTAAATTTGCATTTCATCGGAAGATTGGAAAGTGTGGTCTTTGAACGAAGTCTCGTTAAATTGGTACTGTTGTATTGGACAAAGGTTTTTGATGAGCAATTAATCAATCGGTACGAATAAGATGACCGCTGAAACCAAATGACGGTGGTGTTGATTCACGACCAGAATTATAGTAACGTAACAATTGTTAGCATGATTGTGAAGTCGTGTCATCACGTTTGGTGAAGAATAACATGCAAGACACCCATCTTCATCTTCAGTCAGAGATTTAATCGCCATATTAAGTGGAAGCAAGCTAATAGTATGTTCTATTAATGGGATGCCGCCAGAGTACAACACATTACTGAACAACGCAGAGAAAATGGACGTTTCCAGTTTATCCGTCAATCGCCTGGCGTAATATGGCGTCATAATCAATTAGGTGACGTGTAGGATGACGTCATAATTGATTATGGCTGGAATGACTCGATTTAATCCTCTTTAACGCTTAATAGTCCGACACGTTGTACGAATTGTATGACTTTACCATTTAATAAACATTCTGTTGAATATTTTGAAACTAATTTGACTAGGTGCTGTATTCCTGCCACCGGCACCAACAGCACCCAGTCAAATTAGTTTCAAAATATTTAACAACTGACCTGTATTAGTTTCTGGAAATTGATAGTCAGTTAATTCTGGGATCAATCAATCCCAACCCGAGTGAGGTGTGGGTGGAGCTTAGCTAGAGATGGGCGGGCCATAGGTAAAACTTCAAAGGTCCATTATACTAAGAGCACCGGTAATCTGATCAGAATCATGTTTCTGACAAAAATTAGGCCTATATCTTATAAATGTTCCATAAATAAAATTTGAAAGACATTTCAATATCATATCACATCTCTTCTGTGACTGCTGTGGTCCAAATGGCACACACGTAGTCTTAGCAGCAGTGCTTGCAAATTACAGAAAGCTATACAATCTGGTACGATCAGAAATGTTAGTTGTGACCTGAGTACATATGAGTGATGCCTACCAGAACATTTCCATCTTTGAACAGACAAATGCTTCCCCATGAGTTTGAAATGTAAATAAATATATTGTAGCGAGTTGTGGGGAGAAGACATTGGTTTGCCTGAATAACCGGCAGCTTTCATTAGAGGGATGTGTTCGCCCATGATCTTGGCAGCAACAGTATAGGAGGTGCCACCGATGGCGATCTTTGGGATCGGATGTGTTATTCTTAGACAGTGGTCGACAACCGTACTTGCCACTGTAGCGAGGACAGTGTCTCCAGCGGAATAACCTCATTACCACCTGTCATCTTCACAACGGCCACATCTTCGGCCAGGTTGCTGGCGACATGAATGGCCAGGGGCTTAGTCTGTGTCAGTAGCCTCTGGGTCTAGCGTTTGAGCAGCTTCTCCACCTTCTGGAGATTCGCCTGACTCTCCGGGAGTTGCTTTACAATCTGTACCATTGACGTCATCGTTTACGCCCTGAGCATACAACGCATTTAAACGTGTACGTTCGACCTCGAGAGAGAGCTAAGCAGCTCAAACCTGTCTGCATCTGTCAGCTGCTTAGATTGGTACTCGGGAATATCCATAGCACTATACATAGCGGCTTAAACCATGGACCTACTAGTACGTTGTACTAGGTACTATGATGTCTTCTGCACCGAATTGAAGGACTATAAGAAGACGTCACCAGATGAGCTCGCCCAGCTCTCTAACGCTGAGGTAGCAGAGGAGCTGAGAGCTGTGAAGCACTACCTAGAATTTGGTACGGGGCAGATCTGCTTCGCTGAATACCTCACTATGGGAGGCAGTATCATAGAGCAGATCCTGCGTACTAAGGTATTCTACAAGGATCGGGAGTATCTGCTGGACGTGTTCCAGCAGTTGCAGGCACTCATGTCATCCCGCGACTCTGAGTTGTATAAGGCTCTGCACTACTACAAGTTGGAAAAAGGCTGTACCACCGAACCATACAGTCATTGGGTGTGTATGCTGACAGCGTGTTTGGGGGCTGTCGGTCAGGCCAAGCTAGTTCAGGCAATCTCATTTGCCATGACTCCTGCACCGGAGAGTCCTGATGATCTATTGCTCTACGAGCAGGATCTACTAGCAGCGGAGAAGACTGGTGACGAGCACAACAATAGCCAGACCTGACACCACTCGTAGGGCTATCGTCCTGCTAGCATGGCCGGGCGGGTTGGCTGGTGTCAGAACGGGTTGCTATTTGCCATCCAGCACTCCTGCTGTTCCAGTGGTCGGAACAACAGTCGGAATGACAGTCGGAACGACGGTAGTACTGGCCCTCGTATAGACCACGGGGACCTAGGTGTCATGGGCATTGGGACGACATGTACGGCCGAGTTGATGTCAGTGCTAAACCCAAAATGCACACCTGGGGAATTCCCCTTTACTATCATGTTATCATGGCCCGTAATCACATGTGTAAAGCATATCGCAGCCAGCCGTCCCTCTGTTCTAACAGCCCACCTCCCTCCTGTAGCCGCCGATCCGCGATCCACGGCTCCCACCACCCTCTGATAGCCCATTATGTCCTAGTTATTAGGCTCAGCATATTACCCTAAATATTCTACTACTTAAGTTAATAGTTGAAAAGTCGTTGGCACAACGGTTCAAATATAATCAAAGTGGAAAACCTAATGGAATAATAGCTAGCTAACGGCTCAAAGGCCAGATTAGACTACAGTGTCAGAAGTATATAATAGATCACTTAAATAGTTTCGACTACAAAGTTACTAAGTGATTTGCATCAAAATTTAATGTTATAAATAAATGTCACATAGGCTTTTATAAAATAAATAGCTAGCCTAGAGACTAATAATAACAATCTGGTAATCAATGCTGCACAGATAACATACCGTAGTGATAGCGATTGAACGCACTATCTACCAATAATGCCTACGGTTAATTTGGAAATGTTGTGCTGATAACAATCTGGCAGCAGTTAACAATACTCAGATTCTGTACCATAAAAAATAGCGATTTGTCGCAATATTTGGCAAAAACGCTCCAATTTAAGTTCTATCCGGCTTAAATATAAATACAATTACTATCTGGGTAACAGTGGTGACTCTATCTGGTAGCAAAGTACCGCGAGTACAATCTGGCAACGTGTACAAAATAGAAAGTACTTTGCTAATGTTCAAGCACCGAAAATGAAAGGACTGGGCTCAGCGATTTTGTCGGATATACAAGTACCAAGCATGAACGCAATCCAGCAATAAGTACCAATTGAAAAGCACTGACAACCACATACTGCCCTGAAATCTAACAAGTGAAAAGGAAAAATAACTCTACAAAATGACTAGAACAACCTGGCAAGGAAAGCAATCATGAGCCGCTGAGAAACCATGAAATGAATCAGCAATACAAGATTACTTTGCAAGCAAAGCTATCCAAATGTAATAGCAAGGAGGATAAGGATGTCAAAGAGACTTACATTCTAGAGAAGCCGGTTACTGAATTGATTTAGTAAAACTAATAGATAGATCTCCTTATAAATTGCTAATCAGGAAGTGAAGATCTCTTGCTACCTTTCTGATAAGTGCAGCGTGACCTCTCTGACTGCTGGAACGAGGAAAATGAAGCTTGGCACACAGTGACCTTGATCTTGATCTTGATAAAGCGATAAAAATGATGTCAAAGCAAGTAGGTTAAAAGCGACCTTTAACGTTTGACCTCTGAAATAAGGACAATTTAGCAAGCAATGTAAATGTCAAAACCACGGACTAAAATTCGATAGAGTAAAATCAATGCTTAGACAACCCCACCCCACCCCCACCCCACCCCACCCCCTGTGTTAATGAGGACCCGTCCTTAGGCAGCAACAGTACCCAGTCAAATTAGTTACACAATATTCAACAGCTTCCCTGTATAGTTTTCAGGAAATTGATACCTAGGGAATTTGAGGATCGATCAATTCCAACACGGCGAGGTGTGGGTGGGGATTAGCTAGTGATGGGCGGGGCATAGCTAAAACCGGAAGGGTCCATTTAGATGAATTTAAGATTGATTTTTATGTTTTGACAGAGACACAGAAATATCTGGAATAATTTTTATGTTTTGACAGAGACACAGAAATAGCTGGATTCATTTTTTACTTACTTGGCTTCTAGTCGGAAAGATACAGAAGGTGTTCCTCTTAGGCTTGTTGGCTGGAGAGTCCTTGCTCTGGGCAAAGTGATCACAATTTTAGATTTTAGCTATGAAAAATGCCGTGGCTCTCAAAATCTATAAATCGCGCGCTTGTAACTATGAAATTTTAGTACACACACTTGGATACTGTCTACACTAGACTACGCATCCAAGTTAGTTACATTTTACTTAGAACTGAACGCAACTGACCTTTAACTATTTCAAAGCTCATGGCACAATTATTCAGTTGATAAATGTGTTAATACACTTAGAAATTTGCCATGAAGCAAAGACTTTGACCACTAAAATGTTGATGTTAATTTGTTGAAAGCCAGCACAAGAAGACCGGCAACTACTTTTCGGCTTGATTGCGAACTCGTCGATCCAACAAACAGCCGAAACAAGAAACATGATTGGACAACTAATGAAACGGCTTAAATTTTAAGCCTATCAAAATCCAGCCTACTGACGACGTCTAACGTGATTAATGCACGCAATGCATTAAAGACAGAAGATATAATCAGTTGTCACAAGATTTACACGCTCGCTCTTTAACCTTAGATACTGCAAGTCAAAATGAGTTCTAGTTGAAAAATGATGAACTCACTAACTGCATCAGATCATGCAAAGAATAAAATGCTAAATGACACTGAGTTGAACAATTTCATCAAGTAATAAATTCCACGAAATAAGATGCAGATTCAAGAATTATCATACCAAATATTTCCGTACATATTTCAGACGAAAACTGGTTAGCAGGCTCAAAAGTGCCTATTTTCCTAGTGCATTCAAATGATCTAACACCTCTTTCAATACGAACATCATTGACGTTCGACTACGATCATAAACGGGTGTTTAAACATAATTCATGACAAATGTCCGTAAGACAAGCATTGGAAGTGTTGTGCTCTATGATCTGAACACCACATGAATTAAGAATGCATGTACACAAATAGTCGGATATGAAATTCGCGTTGACGTCGGCTAACGGGGTCTGAAATAACGGAATCATGTTACGTCACGAAAATGGGTGTTAATGGGTATATTTGGTGTTCCCCAAAATCTCTCACGTAAATTCATCAGTGGTGGCAAGAATGACTATAACGGATGATGATATCGTGCAGTTCTAGGTATGACCCTATAGCGGTCAAAATACTGACCAGGTCGGGTCTACCTCTCCGCATAATCCTATCTTTCCAAATACACAACAACTGGGTAAGCATGAATTGCGGATTCTAACCCGAAAATTAATTCTGACATTAGAAAATCGTCAAATTCAGATCAAATCGGGAAGAAGGGATCAAATAACATGTTAAAATACGATCAGGCAACAAAACAATGTAAACTGCCCTGGAATCACATGAAATTTGATTAAACCAAGGATGTTCATTTCAATATATATGTACATGACATTCGGGAAATGATGCTCAAAACGGCACCAAGTACACGAGAGTAACTGCAGTATTTTGCGGTTTAATTCACGATTTATTCTAAGTTTCAAAATGGAGCGCGAGCTAGAGTGTTGTGCTACCGCGTGAAACTCCATAAACAAGTTCTGTGCATATATCATGGTCCACTGAAGATAACGCGATATTTTAAGTGCACTCGCCTGAGACGCCACATACCAACGCTTGTTAGAGATACATTAATATAGCTGGCCTCATTAACGACTACTTGCAGACGGAGATGCAACATAGATTTTGCCACCAGACATTTGAAATATTTATTTCGACTAGCCTATCGAATTATCAGAACGAGACGTATGGATTGCAACGTTATGCATCTTAAGTGACAGATATTCACGAAGTCTAAAGTGTGTGTGTGTGTGTGTGTAAAGTAGGCCTACGTTCTCGGAAAATCACCTAATATATTGTGTCTAGTATCTGTGTAAACAGCCGTTTGTAACTTCAGCGGTCCTGTTGAATCGTTTCAAGTAAGTTAAACTAGTTTATGCCAGATCCCAAAAGAGGCTGATGATGACGATGACGATGACGACGACGACGACGACGACGACGACGACGACGACTACGGCGGTGTTGACGATGATGATGATGATGATGATGGTGATGATCATGTACTGTATACTGTTGCTGCTGTAATAGTAGTCCTTTGCTATGACCACTGAGTCTTCCCCTCGGCACCACTCTTCACTTCCTCAGGTTCATTCTTGATCTGCGCAGACATTGTATGGGTTCAACGCATGCTTGTGTCGGTAGTCATGTTCAAACACTGGGATTTCCACAAAATGGGCATTGACATGCCACGAGACTTCAACACAATTAAACGGTCGAGGATCCTAGCTGTATTATGCCAGGCCAGTTGCAATGAAGACGAGCTACGACTAGTGAGACTACTCCTTGCAGACACCAAGCTGAGAGTACGAGTCACGTCAGTGAAGTCTGTAGAATTTGAGACATGAATCGGCTCCCCACAGGGAGATAGTCTATCTCAGGTGTTTTTCACCTGTTACCTCGCTGCTGCATTGAAATCCGTACGGGAAATTTCTACAAGACGACCCCCCAACCAGTGTCAACACTGGGTATGCCGCTAAAGATGGAATATGCCGATGATGTGAGAAAAGAACCCCCTTGATGAACTTCTCCCAATAGCCGCAAGCAAGCTAAAAATTGAGAATCCTTCAAGAATGAATCCAAAACAAAGTTCACCCACATATACCTATCTACAAAGCATGAAACTAAAGAAAATGACGATCCACTTCGTGGCACCCAACCATGGAGGAAGTAAAATTCTAGGCTCACTGCTTTGCAGTACTGCTGGCATTGCTGCACGCTGCATCATGGGACCATAGCTTTCCAGTCGCTAAGAATTATGGCTGAGGACAAGACACAATGGGCAAAAATGAAGAAGGACTGATTGCAGCTGTAGGATGTTTCTACTACTACAGCCGCAGAATACAGTAACCATATATTCCTGATCTGAATGTACCGAGTCCTGTTTTCTTGAGGTCGCTTCGTATGAAATATCATACTTCGTTTTGTCGACATAGGATGCGTGAATGTTTTGTTGATATAGGATGCATACAATGATCATATATACTCAGATCCATCCGCGCATCTGGAAGAAAGAGGTGTGTATGATATTAGCTACCTGAGCAGAGAGAAAGAGGTATGTATGATATTAGCTACGTGAGCGGAGAGAAAGAAGTGTGTATGATATTAGCTACCTGAGCGGAGAGAAAGAGGTGTGTCTAATATTAGCTACCTGAGCGGAGAGAATGAAGTGTGTATGATATTAGCTACCTGAGCGGAGAGAATGAGGTGTGTATGATATTAGCTACCTGGGCGAAGAGAGTCTAGTTACTAACTAACATGCTTTCAATAAAGATGAGCATTGCGGTATAAGGCCGCCATATCTAAAGCTACAAAGTTGAACATTAGCAAAGAGTGGTCCCTAACAACAGGTTGTCTTTCAATACAGGTCCTTCGCACCATGAACCGACTTTTGTACCGATGAGATGACAGTTCTTTACCATATGTTACCCTGATAACGCAGATTACTGGGTTAATACTGGCCCAGTGACCATTGTTATCAGGGAAGTTTTCCTCCATCTAGATTAAGAAACGTTCTTTGAACCAAGCGTAGGTAATGTCACGAGTAGGTCTCTGCCGTTCAAATTTAATGCCATTATTAATATCAAAGTAGCCTATATATGATGTTTCCCGGGGCCACTTGCAGTGATTATTAAATGTTGTCCGTTTCTGCGCTCTGTTTAGCAAAACAATTGTTACTTAAACTTTAGAACACATATTAGCCAAAAACGGCTTCTGCAGCGATCTTGAGAAATGTCCATTGGCAGACCAAGAGAAGACTACTTTTGAAAATTTACAACGGGAATGACTGGCTCGATAGTCAAGCCAGTCATTCCAGTGGTAAATTTTCAAAAATAGTCTTCTCTCTAACGGCAAAGAGACAAATTGGAATTTTCTTGAGCAAATTCGAGGGTTAAAGGAGTAACAGCCAGCCCCATTGAGCGCTCCGCTTCGTGAAGATGCAGGCCTGATCCAGCCCAGACCAGGTGATGCCATGCGCCGAATTTTAATACTTGTTTTCGATGCTGTATGTGAGAGCAACATTTACCAGCAGCAGTTTGTGCGTGACAGGAGTCTACATCATGGAACTGAATTATTCATTAGTGAAATGGTTAATGGCACGTGTATGTCTAGTTTAACCCATGATGAGACTCGGGTACATGAAATTATAAGGCCCGTTTTAAAAGTCGATCTTTCTGTCGCGCCGCTCTAATGACAATTGGTTGATTAATATAGTGGACTCAGTCATTTTCAGGGAAATTTAGCCGGCATGGCACAAGACAAGTTCGACTTAGTACTAGATCTATTATCGCGATAGACACAGATAATGTAAGTTACAAGTACACATATTGATGCAAGGTATCAATGGCAAATAGCGTGATCGGAGATTATTATAATTCAAGCTGAGTTTCAAAATAATTTTTATATATAATATACATTTTGCACTAACACAACAAGTTGGCCACCAGAGACATTGACTATATCCAGACCTTGGACCCCTACATAGAACAGAAAATAAATTATACATGTAAAAATGGCACCAGCTCTATATGATAAAGGAAGACATGGGCTTCAAGTTAAAGTCAATGTGCTATAAAGATATAGCCATTAGGCATGTGATAAAATGACAATATATTTGCAGGACAGAGAGAAATGTGTTTATCGTGTTATATTAACATTCCATATTACATAGGTTCTGAATATCATTTACAGCTTCTTACCTTTCCCATGTAGTGCTGATGGTGGTTGCGATTGTAATATTGATAATTTCTTGGTAGTGCCATATCTTTAAGATGGTTGTAATGGCACCAGCCTTGGATAGGATTAGCTATGGGCTATAGGTAGAAGCCGATTATATTTTTGGGCAGTCCATCCATCTTTCCATCCATCTTGTTGACCATTTGCGTAAATTCTGGGGATTTTGTTTGATAATTCAAATTCTATCTTGCGCTAAATTATAGAATATATAGAACAATTTTCACATTATTGCACGAAATATTTGATGATAGATTCGTGCAATATCAACTGAGTTCTAGATGGTATTATGTTTGAAAGCCTGGTTACAAACCAAGTACAGAGATTCTGATACTGAATATATAGTAAACTATTAGGATTTGAAAACTGCAAGTTGCGACTAAATTGTGTATTTCAAAATTACTTCATAGTAGAATTTCTTTAAATTCTATACTTTATTAGCACATTCATATATATCTATGTAAACATATCAGTGAAATTCTGGAGTCGAACCTATTACAAGCGATATGCCAGGACCTATTGACATCTATCTGATTGTGGCTAATGTGAACCAATTATCTTTCAATGGGGACATATTGCGAATAAGTAACTACATGGACATACTTGGTAATTATGATATTATTTGATGGTACAATCGTGCAATATTTCGTACATCACTAGTACATAATAATACATATTGAGTTCTGCATGGCTAGATGTTTGAAAACTGGGTACATAGATATCGGTACATAAATTATTTGCATCTGACAACTTTTGGTCACTACTAAGTTGAGTATTTAAATTTACTTTACGATGGAATTTTTTTAAATCGATATTTTACTAGCGTATTTATATATCTATCTGACATTTTGGAACCAAAACTCTTACAGACAGTAGGCTACCGAAAACCATGGATCTGCCAAAACTTGTGCAAATTCTGGGTTTTTTATTTGATAATTCAGATTCTATCTGGAGGTTATTTATAGGATATATAGAAAGATGTTCACATTATTGCAAGAAATATTTGATGATAGAATCATGCGATACTTTATTAGTGCATTCATATATATCTATGTAAACATATGGGTGGAATTCTGGAGTCGAACCTATTACACGTGATATGCCAGGACTTATCGACAGCTATCTGATTGTGGCTAATGTGAACCAACCATCTTTGAATGGGGACATATTGCGAATAAGTAACTACATGGACATACTTGGTAATTCTGATATTATTTGGTGGTAGAATCGTGCAATATTTCGTACATCACTAGTACATAATAACACATATTGAGTTCTGCATGGCTAGCTGTTCGAAAACTGGTTACAAACAGGGTACATAGATATCGGTACATAAATTATTGGTATCTGACAACTTTTGATCGCTACTAAGTTGCGTTTTATAAAATTACTTTACGGTGGAATTTTTTTAATCGATATTATATTAGCATATTTATATATCTACCTGCCATTATGGGGCCAAACTTATTACAGACAGTAGGCTACTTAAAACCATGGATCTGCCAACACTTGTGCAAATCTTTGCCATGGAATAGGGTACTCCGAAATTACGTCATTGTAGACATTTTTAACCTTGATGCTTTATTAGCGTATTCATATACCGTTCTGACCATATGTAGGAATTTCGAACCGAATATGGGCCAAACTTATTGCAGACAGTATGGTACTGAAAATCACTGATCTGCCAAGATTTAAGCCAATTTTCGGTATTGAATTGCAGCCTATGGAATTATTTCATAGTAGGATTTGTTTTAATTATGACTCTAGCTAGCAATGATATGAAACCATATTGCTTACAGCTGAAAGTATTTTAGGATAAATTATACTTTTTAAACCCAAGTATATGTGGGTGAAAATATGGGACCGAGCGTAAACTATAGACAATAGGGCAATGAAGACTGTGAATTGGCTAAAATTTCAGCCAATTTTCGGTATGAAATTGTGTACAATGAATTAAATTACCTCACTGTAAACATTTTTTAAACTCAATACTTCATTAGCATATTCAGATAGCTATCTAACCATATAGGTGGAATCTTTGGGCCGAACACATTGCAGGCATTACTAACTTGGGACATACATACGCTTTCTGTTGATTTATGTATCTAACCACCCATTACAATGTTATTGACAGCCGTTTTGACTGGAAATTCGGAACATCAGTTGCCTATACATAGTGCTAAATAATTGCATGCATGGATCTTTTCCCAGTGAAAGATTAAGGATAATGAATTACTAATGAAAACCACACATACATTATTTTTAGTGAATTTTGTCAAATTTTTCACAATCTGCAATATTATTATACATGTTTTACTGTTAAGATTTACCACACATATAGTGACTAGTAAAATGCGTCCACGACATTAAAATCTTTGCCGCTACACCCTGCGAGACATAACAATGGATATTTATACACTATCTCGAATGTTCAGCCCGGTGTTTTATGCTATAATACATAAGGGAAATGAAACAGACATAGTACCTGGTATTGTCGTCATTATATATTAAACGTTTACTGTCTAAATTTAGTGAAGAATGCTAAAATATTTAGATATTGAATGTCCATTTGCAGGTCAAAAGAAACTGTATTTGCAGATTTGCCACTGGAATCTGGAATGACTGTCTCGAGAGTCATTCCAGTGGTAAATTATCAAGAATTGTCCCATCATGGCATCCAATTTGACATTGATCAAGATCACTGTAGGGGATGGTTTGGCCAGCTATGCAATGAGGCGGTTAAAATATAATAAGAGATGATAATTGGCCGATATTCATAGCCCTCGTCATTGTGATTTACATACTTTCAACGTTGACTTCCCAGAATCCAATTTCCATGGCAACTATAGAGGTGAGCTGTTGAATATTTTAAAACTAATTTGACTAGATGCTGTCGGTGCTTATAGCAGCAGCACAGTTAAATTAGTTTCAAAATATTCAACAGAATGTTTATTAAATAGTAAAGACATACAATTCGCACAGCTTACAGACTTTTCAACATTCCTGATAACCATAGCTACGTCATTCATTATGTATTTTGACTGTGACGTCAGCCTACATGTGACATAATTGATTATGACGTCAACACTTGAGTGCTAGGTTGGATAACGTATACCCTCTTTCCATAAGAGAGGCGGTGCATTGCGATTGGGTCTACAAGTGTCTGGCAGGGCAAAGCTAACTATCTGAATGTTCTTGCTAAAATAAGTAGTCACTTATTATAAGAGGGTGGCCCACACATTACTAAGTGGCATTGGCGGTTTAATGATCAAATTTGTTCATGACAATTTGAAAGATGGGGTCCATTTCCAGCTAAGCTCTGTCAGTTCTTTCAGCATGTTGGAATTAATTTATATACTTTGATTCACGAATTCCCAGAATCCCAATTTCAAAGTAGCTATACAGGGTAAGGTGTTAAATATCCTGAAACTAATTTGACGAGGTGCTTTTGCTACTTATGGCCGTAACAGTGCCCGGTCAAAGTGCCTGGTTAAATTAATTTCAAAATATTCAAAAGAATGTTGATTAAAAAGTAAAGACATAAAATACGTACACTTAACGAACTATTCAATATTCACGATGGAGCTAGAGACGTCATTCACTAAGCATTTTGACTATGACGCCTGCGAAGCAATCGATAATGGTAAAAAAACATGCAACGCCCAAGAAAACTTGTTTCAACTTTTCAACAGAATGTTGACTAAGTAGTAAGGCCATACAATTCGTGCAATGCCCAGTCAAATTAGTAGCAACATATTCAACAGAATGTTGACTATTGTCTGTATGTCCACATCTGTCACTTATTACATGTGGGTAGATTGTTTGCATGCTTAGATTTTGTTAACGCACTGACAACTATATTATGACTTCAATTTCTGTGCTAACCTCGCCAATGGAGTGCACCCATTAGTTAATTTGTTGCATCATCATTTCCCTGGTCGGGAATCGAACCGTCATCCTGAAATTACGCACAACATCCGCAACCCAGACATCTTTCCGCTGGGCCACCGCACCAAGACAAGAATTGGATATACTGATACACTGGCGAATTCATATGAGACTATCTTTTGAATACACACCGTATGGTGTATTCTGTGCTCTCACCCGTTCTCCGTCGTGACACTGGCAGTAGTTGATTGATTGATTGATTGATTGATTGATTGATTGATTGATTGATTGATTGATTGATTGAATCCCAGGGATTAAATCGTAAAAGACTTAAAATTCGTACACTTGATGGACTAGTCAATGTTCCTGATGAAGCTATTTACATCATTCATCACGTATTTTGATTGTGACGTCATCCTACATTTGGCGTAAATAATTATGACGTCATTTGCTTGGGTGACAGATCAGATCCATCCAGTATCATAGAAATATCCTATGCCCATTTGCAGACCAGAAGACCGTTGTTTTTTGGCACTTTACCATTGGTGGTAAATTTTCAAAAATGTCTACCTGTTAGATGCAAATGGTAGTTTACTACAGAAGCCATTTTGGCCAGTTTGATCGGAATGAGTGTTGAAGTGGAGATTAAGAGATGTACGTGGGTACAGTGGGACAGATTACAATACTATTTTATTTCTGGTGCAAACGTACAGTCAGCAATTAGCCCAGCTCAACAGCTAGTACAACTAGACACAATAGTGAGCGTATGCGTTTAATGTGCATGAGAAATCTAGGCAATATATCCTAAATCTACGATTCCAATCTAAATAGAGACGCTCTCGTTAGTGTTATGATATCTGGTGAGAACGTGAATGACCACAATCCCTAGTGAAAAATGGCAGCGCTGGAAATGGACCTTTCCAGTCTTAGCTATGCCCCGCTCACCCCTAGCTAAGCCCCACCCACACTTCTGAGTGTTGAGTTCGATCGATCCCCGCGAATGCCCTGACTATCAATTTCAGGAAATCTATACAGGTAAGCCATTGAATATTTTTAACTAATTTGACTGGGTGTTGTTGCTGTCTATGGCAGCAACATCCCACGGTCAAATTAGTTTCAAAATATCCAACAGAATATGTATTAAATAGTAGACATGCAATTCTTACAACAACTTTCCAATTGTACGTATGTATGATTACTGTATTCTGCGGCTGTAGTAGTAGAAACATCAAACAGCTGCAATCAGTCCTTCTTAGCTTTTGCCCACTGTATCTTGTCCTCAGCCCAAATCCTTAGTTTCCTCAGGTCTATTCTTGACTTGAGTGTACCGAGTGCTGATTTCTTGAGGTCACCTCATAGCATGCTTAGCAGATTTATGCAATGCCGTCCTCTCCTGGCTTAGTGTTTGCTGGCTCCGAGTAGGGGGAATTCCAAGGCTCTCTGTGCTGGTGTCTCTTCTGGCATCCTTAGATCATGGCCAAACATGGATCATCTTTGCTCGGCGACGTTTACAGACAGCGGCGACGTATTACACATCTTGTATAGTGCATCGTTGGAAATTTTGCTGTCTGGGCATTGCTGTCCAGTGATGGTGCGCAGGTGTTTGCGGTGGCAGGCATCGAGTTTGTCTAGAGCTGCCTTTGGAGCTGCCGAGCTGTTACAGTTATACAGCATCAAGGATACGCAAGTTGCATTGTATGAACGTAGCCTCTTTATCAAGGGCATCTTTAATCTACGAATCCATAGCTTCCAGAAGGATGAAATGTTATGTTCCCCACGACGCAGCATGCAGAAATGTCAGCAGTGGGGCGGGGGTGGGAGGGGGGAGGTGGTGGGGCTGGGGATTTGGTCTTGAGGAACATTCGCGCACAGATTTCAATGCGGGAGCAAGGTAGCAGGTGAAACGCACCGGAGACAGACCATCTCCCTGTGTGGAGCCGATTGATGTCTCAAACTCTACAGACTTCACTGACTTGACTCGTACTCTCAGCTTGGTGTCTGCAAGTAGTAGTCTCACTAGTCGTAGCTCGTCTTCATTGCAACTGGCCTGACGTAGTACATCTAGGATCTTTGAGAGTGTAATTGTGTCGAAGGCTCGTGACATGTCAATGCCCATTTTGTGGAAGTCCCAGTGTTTGAATATGTCCACCGACACAAGCATGTGTTGAGCCCATGCAATGTCTGTGCAATTGTACACTTCGATTATATGACGTCATATAACATCATAGCCAACTAAGTGACGTGCATGCTGACATCATAATCATTACGTCATAAATCATTCTATTTCGCCCGTCTTTAACTCTTAATCGTCCAACACGTTGCAAGAATTGTATTTAATATACAAGCTGTTTAATGTCTCGAAACTAATTTGGCATGACACTGTTGCTGCCACAAGCAGAAACAGCACCCTTACGGCAGCAACAGCACCCAATCAAATTAGTTTCAAAATATTTAACCGCTTACCTGTATAGTTTTCTGGAATTTGATAGTCAGATATTTCAGGGATCGATCGATCTCGACACGAGCGAGGTCTGGGTGGAGCTTAGCTAGAGGTGGGCTGGGACTAGCTGAATGCGTTCGTGATGTACTTGTCCATGTCATTTATGACGTCATAATGACGTCATTGCCTATGATGTCATTCTACACGTCACGTCGTTGATTACGACGTCATGTGATGGATGGATGATGTGGAAAGGTCCATTCTAGACACAACCAAGTGAATGCGTAGCGCTCAGCGGCCACGGAAAGAGATGAAAGGCCTACACGCACATCCGTCGTAGTCGTCGTGATATATATACATACGTTGAGCTATGACTTCCCAGAATCCCCTTTTTACGGTAACTATGGAGGTGAGCTGTTGACTATTTTGGAACTAATTTGACTGGGCGCTGCTGCTTGTTAAATAGTGAAGCCCTTCAATACGCACAGCTGAAGGACTTTTCAATGTTCCTGTTGGCCATAAATACGCCAGTCATTAGCCATTACGTATTTTGGCTGTGACGTCACCTACATGGGAACTAATTGATCCTTCGATTATATGACGTCATAGCCAACTGAATGACGTGCATGCTAACATCATAATCATTGCGTCATAAATCATTCTATCTGGCCGGTCTTGAACTCGTAATCGTCCAACACGTTGCAAGAATTGTATGCTGCTATTTAATAAACATGCTGTTTAATGATTTGAAACTAATTTGGCTGGACACTGTTGCTGCCATAAGCAGCAACAGCACCCTTACGGCAGCAACAGCACCCAATCAAATTAGTTTCAAAATATTTAACAGCCTACCTGTATAGTTTTCTGGAATTTGATAGTCAGATATTTCAGGGATCGATCGATCTCAACACGAGGGAGGTCTGGGTGGAGGTTAGCTAGAGGTGGGCGGGGACTAGCTGAAACGGGAAAGGTCCATTATGCGTTCGTGATGTACTTGTCCCTGTCATTGACTATGATGTCATTCTACACGTCACGTCGTTGATTACGACGTCATGTGATGGATGGATGATGTGGAAAGGTCCATTCTAGACACAACCAAGTGAATGCGTAGCGCTAAGCGGCCACGCAAAGAGATGATAGGCCTACACGCACATTCGTCGTAGTCGTCGTGATTTATATACATACTTTGAGCCATGACTTCCCAGAATCCCCTTTTCACGGTAACTATGGAGGTCAGTTGTTGACTATTTTGGAACTAATTTGACTGGGCGCTGCTGTTTGTTAAATAGCAAAGCTCTTCAATACGTACAGCTGAAGGACTTGTCAATGTTCCTGTTGGCCATAAATACGCCAGTCATTAGCCATTACGTATTTTGGCTGTGACGTCACCTACATGGGAACTAATTGATCCTTCGATTATATGACGTCATAGCCAACTAAGTGACACGCATTCTGACATCATAATCATTACGTCATAAATCATTCTATTTGGCCCGTCTTTAACTCTTAATCGTCCAACACGTTGTAAGAATTATATGCTGTTTAATATTTTGAAACTAATTTGACTGGGCGATGTTGCTGCCGTAAGCAGCAACAGCACCCAGTCAAATTAGTTTCAAAATGTTTAACAGCTTACCTATATAGTTTTCTGGAAATTGATAGTCAGGTATTTCAGGGATCGATCGATCCCAACACGATCGAGGTGTGGGTGGAGCTTAGCTAGACATACAATTCTTACAACGTGTTGGACGATTAAGAGTTAAAGACGCGCCAAATAGAATCATTTATGACGTAATGGTTATGATGTCATCATACACGTCACCTAAGTGGCTATGACGTCATATGACATCATATAATCGAAGGATAAAATTGGAAAGGTCCATTGAAGACGGACTATGAGTTGTTGTAAGAATTGCATGTCTACTATTTAATACATATTCTGTTGAATATTTTAAAACTAATTTGACAGGGCGCTGCTGCTGCCATAGGCAGCAACAACACCCAGTCAAATTAGTTACAAAATATGCAACGGCTTACCTGTATAGATTTCAGGAAAGTGATAGCCAGGACAATCGTGGGGATCGATCGATCCCAACACTGTGAAGTGTGTGCGGAGCTTAGCTGGAGGTGAGCGGGACTTGGCTAAAACTGGAAAGGTCCATTGCCTATAGGCACTGTCATTTTGCCCAAGGGATTGTCGTCATTCACGTTCTCGCTGGATCGCCTACCGCTAACGATTCGAATCGTAAATTTAGGACATATTGTCTAGATCTCTCGTGCTCATTAAACACATAAATTCACTATTGGAGCTAGTTGTACCTACTGCTGGTGCCCTGGGCTAATTGCTGACTGTACATTTGCATCAGAAATAAAATGGTATTGTGATCTGTCCCACTGTAGCCACGGACATCTCTTAATCTCCACTTCAACACTCGTCCCTATTAAACTGGCCAAAATGGCTTCTGTAGTAAACTACCATTTCCATCTAACAGGTAGACATTTAACCACTGGAAGGACTGGCTCGATAGCTGAACCTATCATTCCAATGGTAAACTGCCAAAAAACAATGGTCTTTTGGTCTGCAAATGGACATAGGATATCTCTATGATAATGGATGGATCTGACCTGTCACCCAAGCATGTCATAATTATTTACGTCATACGTAGGATCAAGTCCCAATCAAAATACGCAATGAATGATGTAAATAGCTTCATCAGGAGCATTGAATAGTACATCAAGTGTACGAATTTTATGTCTTTGCGATTTAATCTCCGGGATTTAATCAATCAATCAATCAATCAATCAATCAATCACTCATTCAATCAATCAATCAATCAATCAATCAAACAATCAATCAATCAATCAACTACTGCCAGTGTCGTGATGGAGACCGGGTGAGGGCATAGCATACACCATATGGTGAGCATTCAAAAGATAGTCTCATATGAATTCGTCAGTGTATCAGTATATCCGACATGTGAAAGCTAGTTCGCTAAACCAAGCTTCTTGTCTTGCTGCGGTGGTCCAGCAGAATTGCAGGATGACAGTTCGATCCCGACCAGGGATATGATGCTCAACAAAGTAAACTAACGGGTGAACTCCGTAGGTGGGGTTAGCGCAAAAATTGAAGTCATCACGTTGCCAGTGCGTTATAGAACTAAGCATACCTACCTGCCTATACCTACCTACCTACCTACAAACCAAGCAAGCAAGCAATCAAGCAAACAAACATTCTTTATTGACAAATCCAACATGTGGACATACAGAGACAATATTCAACATTCTCTTGAATATTTTGATACTAAGTTGTACGAATTGTATGACCTTGCTATTTAATCAACATTCTGTTGAAAATTTGAAACTAGTTTTCCTGGGCATTGTATGTCTTTACCATTATCAATTGCATCCTATAAAAGCTTCACAGGCGTCATAGTCAAAATGCTTTGTGAATGACGTCTCTAGCTCCATCGTGAATATTGAATAGTCCGTCAAGTGTACAAATTTTATGTTTTTACTTTTTAATCAACATGCTATTGAATATTTTGAAATTAATTTGACTGGGCACTGTTACGGCCATAGGCAGCAAAAGCACCCAGTCAAATTAGTTTCAGGATATTCAACACCATACCTGTATATTTACCTTGAAATTGGGATTATGGGAAGTCGTGAATCAAAGTATATAAATTGAATCCAACACGCCGAAAGAACGGACAGAGCTTGGCTAGAAATGGATCCCACCTTTGAAATTATCATGAACAAATTTGATCATCAAACAGCCAATACCACTTAGTAATGTGAGGTCCACCCAACATGGACCACTTGTAATAAGTGACCACATATTTTAGCAAGAGCATTCAGATAAATAGCTTTGCCCTGCCGAACGCATGTAGACCCAATCGCAATGCACAGATTCTCTTATGGAAAGAGGGTATAAGTTATCCAATCTGTCACTCAAGTGTTGGGGGTCATAATCAATTATGTCACATGTAGGCTGACGGCACAGCCAAAATATGCAATGAATGACATAGCTATGATTATCACGAATGTTGAAAAGTCTGTAAGCTTTGCGAATTGTATGTCTTTACTATTTAATAAACATTCTGTTGAATACTTTGAAACTAATTTAACTGTGCTGCTTCTATAAGCACTGACAGCATCTAGTCAAATTAGTTTTAAAATATTCAACAGCTCACCTCTATATTACCTTGGAAATTGGATTCTGGGAAGTCACGGTTGAAAGTACATACATCACAATGCCGACGGCTATGGATATAAGCCTCTCATCATCTCGTATTGTATTTTAACCACCGCATGGCATAGCTGGTCAAACCGGCCCCTACAGTGATCTTGAGCAATGTCAAATTGCATGCCATGAGGGGACAGTTTTTGATAATTTAACACTGGAATGCCACACGAGACAGTCATTCCAGATTCCGGTGGCGAATCTGCAAAAGCAGTCTTGTCTGGGCCTGCAAATGGACATTCAATATCTAAATATGTTAACATTCTTCACTAAATTTAGACAGTAAAGGTTTAATATATTTTGACAACAATACCAGGTACTGTGCCTGTTTCATTTTTCCATTATATATTATAGCATAAAACACTAGGCTGAATATTCGAATATGCTAATGACGTATTGAATTAAACAAATGTTTACCATGAAGTAAATTAATTCGTTGTACACGATTTCATACCGAAAATTGTCTGAAATGTTAGCCAATTCAAAGTCTTCACTGCCCAATTGTCTGTACGTTATGCTCGGCCCCACGCTATTTGCCATTGATGCCTTGCGTCAATATGTGTACTTGTTTATATACATACTTTGAACCATGACTTCCCAGAATCCCCTTTTCACGGTAACTATGAGGGCGAGCTGTTGAATATTTTGGAATTAATTTGACTGGGTGCTGCTGCATATTAAATAGTAAAGCTCTTCAATTCGTGCAGCTGAAGGACTTTTCAATGTTCCTGTTGGACATAGCTACGCCACATTATGTATAGTGAATGTGACGTCACCATACTGGGGAGGGTGGTGGTGGTGGTGGCGGTGGTGGGTGGGAGGGTGGGGGTATTGGGGTTGGGGGTGGTGGGAGTGGAGGCCAGGAACTAATTGACTATAACGGCAAGGCTCTACAACATCTGACCGCTCTTGCTAAAATATGTGCTCACTTATTACAAGTGATTCGACTGCTTAGGCTACGTTATACAGCTCATAAATAAGTTAATATACTTACAAACCATAAACGGAAATTCTGTCTTGTTTTGCCAACATGTACATTTATTCTTTAGATGTTATATACCATCAAGTCGGCGGGTTTACAGTACAGCTCATGCATGTAAATAAGGCACTATATTTGCAAAGAAAAACAGAAATTCTACCTTGTTTTGAAAATGTTTTAATTTATTTTTGCGGTCTTCTATACCAAACGGTGTCAGGTTTCACGGAAACTGGGTGATGAAAAAACTCGCTTTAGCCATTATCTTTCTGGTTTCAAAGCTAGTGTAGCTCGCGGGGTAGTGTCGGTCTATTCCGGTGTATCATGTCGACTCGGGGCGCCGCAAGTGCATGATGAATGATGATGCTGGTTAGCATTCGGTCTCGGGGTGACGGATCCTGTACGAGGCTGCCCTACGGGTAACAAAGACCGGCTCCTAAGGCCGGTGGAACTCAATCATTCCGGTGAGGCCGTGCGACCATTGTCGCGAACATTAAATACAACTGTTTCATCCCAAGAATTTGTGTCACCAGTATGCCTGTCCATAGCAATTTCGTGATCTATGGACTTACACGATTTGATTTGGTGACCTAAAAAATATATGTCTATACAATGATTTTACCTAAACAAACTATCGAGTAAGCTAGATAAAAATGAGGAGCATACGAAAATACAAGACATAAAGATAGCCAGATGAACTTTTAAACATGGGGCTCCCGGAGGTACCACACAGACTCGTAGCTCCTCAGAGGTATCCCCGCAAGGGAGGCGCCCACACACGAGACTTAACTAATTAACTTAATATAAGTTATTATACCTCTAAACTGAAAGGAAAGAAGATTATCTCAGACAAAAAATCATGTGCCTCACGCGGGCACTACTCCTTGTGCTAGTTTGGGTTAGAAGTATTATCCTCGCGTGGACCATTGTCGCTGAATCCTTGCGAGAGGCAAGTGCCTCGCGCGGGGCCTCCGTCACGGGAAAATGCGGCCACTGCTTAAAGGGGGAGAAGAGTAATAGGCAAAAATGGGCCCACTAATATTTCAACCAAAATGCTCGAAAAAGAAAGGACCATACCTAGTGAGATTATGACTATAGGGTTGCGTGCTGTTTTATGTGAGGACGGGACGAACGGTTCCAGAGGGACTCCCACGTCACCGTCTTATGTAATTCTTAGTATGCTGAGTTAGTAGTTGCCACTTTATTTATGCGGGCCTTCTGCTTTGCTTAACTAGCTTTTAGGTTTTGGGAACAAGAACTAGTTTAGGCTGCAAATGGCTGGTATATACCTTGCTATTAGACACGGCTGTCATTGAGAACCGATGCCCTAAGACATCAATACTGAAGACAGCGCTCATACATGTTACTTAGTAAGATCTCTTGAACCGGATAAGAATCCGAACATCTCACTCCGTAACCACATAAAACGTCACAGGACACTGGTTACTTTTCACAAGGGCATTATTAGGCACATGTTCTATCGTTATGGTAGGGGTAAGAGAGACGAATACCCACCGTAAATGTCCTTCCCATGAGGGCTTTGCAGATCCAAATATCATGCCCAGACATTTTTATGGAATTCGATGGGGATACGTATCTCGCCCGTCACTGGGTTCTATGAAATTAACCGTTTAACCTGTCGTTAGGTTTATATACAAGTTGCCCAGTTTTGCACGGCGGTGCAGGAGGATTGTTCAGCAAATAAAATAATAATTAAGATTTGTGTTCGCAGTGCTTTCCACATTGGCAAGTGTGCTAACTATTAAGTATCCGAAGATACCAGGAGAATGTATGTGACACCACACCGTGGCCATCACCGCTCTGAAACCCAAACAGTTTCCGAGAGTCGGATCAACCCATGGTGCAGATAGGGACACCCACACAATTAAGAAGCCACAATGCTGAGTGGAACATGAAGAAAGACAAAATCTTAGAGTTATGAGCCTTACCGGAGTGCGGGGCTAGATTATCGCACCACCGGAAGAGAAGAGTACACTACAGATTTCTTAATGAAGAAAGTGTCTCTAATCATATTAAACCTATTCTATCGAGTTGAATAGAAAAGGTTTAGTCAGTAGCATGCCGGGCTAAACAGAGTTATAGCATGGACAGCGACCTCAGTGAAAAATTGTTTGTGACGGGAGAAAGTGCTGCATATGTAAGTGTTTCTGTATAGTGTTTCCTACAAATAAACAAAACATGTGAACTAATGGCTACTTGCCATATATATATGTATACAAGTATTACATGATCGGAATTCATTATCTTAGTACAGGTTAACGAACCTACTACGGTGCGGTTAGTGAAAACACCTTACAGAAAATGGGAAGAACTATAAACATGTAGAGAACTTATAACTAGTGGTACTAAGACTGGTACGGTACCTTTTAATCATCGGGACCGTTTTTACGGACACAATATAATTAGAAAAGTACATTTAGTGGAATAATTAAAATGTTAAGTATAGTTACTTGAATACTCGGTAGCCATTCTTAAGTTAGGCTATCGTGTTACTGAAATTGATACGTCATCCTTTAGTTGACGTGAGTGATGCATTTTCTTGAACCTGCAAAGTTCCCGCAGGTTGGTTCCCACAAAGGAATTCCCGCAAAAGGCTCATGGCGGGAGCACATCGCTCAGGACTGTAAGCACAATAGAATGTCCAACGAGTAGTCAGCAAGAGATACAATAGCTTTATTGCTGTGAAGAAAGTTCCCATACACCGATGGCATGGATGGAAGTTGTCAACAACCTGATCGCAAGCGGGGGTTGCTGGATACAGATAAAGATACAAAACAAAGCACAACAGTGCTGGGTACGTCAGCCAGTTCTGAAGATGCACCGGGCAAGGTTTACTTGCTGCGGCCGAAAGTTAGAAGAACCTGCACGACATTAGTGTGGTGGCAGTTGAAATACCACTTTTTGGCGTGGCCAGCAGATCCGGCGAGTCATCCACCGAAGAACATCTCTGCCTCTACGTCGGGAGAATCACATATCCGGGCCGTAAAGGCATCACCGCATGTTCGTGTTAAGAAGTAGATCTTAATACTCGTGAATAATAATAGAAAGTTCCAAATTGCTCCCGCAAGTAGGGAATTACAAAATTGTTTTAGTGCGGTGGGTTGGATAACTGCTAGCTATGGGAGAAAAACCGACAGAAAGCGAAGTAATATGCGTATGTTCTGTCGTGCTGGTAGAAGCTGGCACAGGTCCAACCTATTCGGCCTCTGGCCGAGGATGCTCTCGATCTCTGAATCGCATCTCCTATTATACCACTCGTAACATCACAGGCGTAAGCCCCAACGAATCATCGGCCAAGCAACAGCCAATCAGCGCGTAGCTAATAGTAGCACAGTCGAATGTTCTAGAACATTCTAGAAGTTCTGTGTCCACGTGGATATGACGTCATGGCAATATTTTGAAGATAATCAAGAAAGGTTTTCCGTGGATAACTCAGCCATTTCCAAACCGATTTTGAAATGGTTTACAGATTTAAAAAGCCCGTCGAATTCTGGTCTTGATTAATGCCAGATTCGGTTGGAACACGTAATCAAAAAGGATTACTGGGTACCATCTTGGTACACCAAAAGCTTCATCCAATCTTGGTTGTAAACTATGTGCTCCATCAAAAATAGTATTAAGCGTGCGCATGCGCACTATGCGCTTTAACGAACTTAGTCATTTTCTTCCAATGCGATCTCTCTCATAGGCCCATGTACGCTTATGGTTCTACCCAGGGGGGGGGGCCGTGTTCAGGGAACGAATCCAGGATGGGCAGCGTGTACCCAGCTTAGCTGGTCTGGCCGGTACCCGACTGCACGATCCAAACTACACCCTCCTAGTTTGACATCCATGGCAAACGATCGCGCATGGTGGATCGACGCCTGGACGTATGCTAAGCGGGAATTATAGACTTCCCGGGTAGGCACGTGGCCGGAGAGGAGTAGTGACACAATAGATGCGTATTCAAGAGACAGAGCACATGGAGGTGCCAAAGAGGAGAGGGGATGCATACTTTTATTTGTTCAGGCCCTTTTCTTCTTCTTTTTTTTGTTTTATTAATATGTTGGTGCGTGCTGTAACTTTATTTAGTAAATGATTCTAAACAATAGCTCACATGGGTGTTCTCTCTGGGTGCGGATAATCACTATCTCCGCAGAGAACACCCAGGCTCCAACTTACCACAATTTAAGTTTTTAAATATAATATAATAATATAATATATATGTATGCATACACGATTCATGTAACTTACCCTTATGGGGTATTTAGTGAATTACTCACGAATTACTTGCACACCCCGGGTAAATAAAGGGGTATGCAACACGTATCTCTTATTATTATTTTAAATATATTTGTGGCCCGTTATAGCGGGTCTGCAACGGGCAGCTCTCGCTGACCTCATGGTCGTCCTGACATCTAAGACAGGAAGAAAAATAATAAGAAAAATATAATATAATAATAATAATAACTTAGCAGCTAGTTTATCAGGCAGCCCCAGCGTAGCTGGGACTGCATGATGGGACTATGACATTGTTGCACTGCAGGATGTTGTATTCTTTACGTCGAACATGACATTCTTACAACATCGGAGTCCGCAGTGCTCATTTCGTGTGGGATACAGCCGGGCACCGAAGTGCGCGGCTGTGTCAGATAACCATAGTCATCCTAGGGATGGGATTCAATTGATCTGACATATATAATAAGAAGAAAAGTATTAAAAAAATAAAGTAATAATTAATACACTTCCATGAATCGCACCACTGATGTTTCTGCTGTATCACAAATGATCACACCTCTGCTGCGAAATGTCCCCATTGAGTCTGGGTCCCGCGACTAACGGTGGTTGGTCGCGGTGGATGCACTATCATTGCTGAGATGTGTTCACTATTACTGGCACTGTCGGAGATGTCTGAAGTGATGGTGGTGGAAATATGAGCGTCCATAATGTCTCTCACAGTTACTGCCAGTTCTAAAATATCCGTCCGTAAGGCAGCGGTGGTGCTAGTTGTTGCTAATGTCATTGATTCTGTAGTGGTGGTGGTCGTCGCTCTGGCTGCAGTAGCTGTCGTGGTGATGGCGGTGAGCTGTATCATAGGCTGAGGCAATGATGCGGGAGCGGATATGGCAGGAGATGACATCTTCCGAGACTTAGCATATTTTAACAGACGATTTCCGGTGACGTTAGGTACGGGCTGAATGTTCTACGTGTGGGCGATACATCTCTTTCCCGTGTATGGTCATTCCGGTGTGGTTCCCTTTCTGATGGCGGGGTCAGAAAGGCTAGGACGCGGATGCTGGACAACACGGGTCAGAGTTATGCTAATCGACGCAGGCTGCGATGGTCCTGGTCCCTCGTCTATGGTCAGGTCTGGCGGAGATGGTGACTGCGGGTAACTCGGAATGTCCATTCCCGCAGGTGTCGTGATGACTACCGAAATCGGCTGACTGGCTAAAACTGTTTCAAACACTACGGGTGCGGGTGTAGTGGCTGTAGTTGGATGGCGGGTTATTGATGCGGGTGCTGCCGGACTGGATTCTGCGTGAGACTTTCGCTTCTTATTCCGCACCAGGACCAGTGTAGATGCAGTGACTGGTAGCGGCGTAATGCTTCCCAACATAGCTGCGGGTAAGATTTCACGTCTTGCTGTCAGTACGTTGCTTACTGTTGCCGTGGGAGGATAATGACTAATGGTATATCTACAAGTAGTGTTCTTCGTGCGGGTCATTTTCTCGGTCGGGAGAACTTTGACCGGAAACCGAGATTCGAAACGTGTGGCTGAAACGGCATGATCCTCGTTCTCTTCCCCGGGAACTAATGTCACTTCTAATACACGGTGATGATAATGGAGCGTGTGAGTCACTCCGTAGCGAGTAGCGGTGTAGAGATACTGACACGTCACGCAGAAGGCTGACTGGAGGAGATGATCCTTATTGACATGAAGCGTGAGGTCGGATTTTGTTGTAAAAGTTCTGGTACAGGGCTCTCCACTAGGTAATAATGAGCTGCACGGGAACCATTTTGGAACTGGTACCGATTCTTCTTCAGACGAATCCGAACCCGCTAAATCTTCAAGGAGTGACATCTCGTTCCCACATGGTGGTTGGCTGCGCGAACCTTATTCAAAACATAATGCCCTATCTCTTCATTGTATTTAACTCTTCAGGCCAAGTATAATAATGAAATAATAAAACAGCAGAATTTGGTTTTCAACACGAAAGAAGCCTAATGCTATCTGTTCTTCCATGGTGTCGAGTTTTGACGGGAAGACAAAGTTTCAGAGCGTGCTTCCTCCTTTTATAATATTTGGTGACATCATAGGTGGCGGATGACCACACCTGGAAGTTTTAACAGGTGATTCGGTCAGTCCGATATGGAAAGTTTCCTCCTTTTCCACTCTAGACGTCTAGGGATTAATTCTTCCCGTATAAAGGGAGTGCTTTTAATTATAGGAAGAATGGCTTGTTAACGTTGTCCTAATTCCACGCTTTTAACAGCCTCCGATCAACATAAAAACGTGGTACTACTTTTTCTTTGCGGTGCCTCACCTTTTAATTAGTATGAGGCGGTTCTCCAGATTGAATGCTTATAAACTTGCCTGTTTTAATTTTAGGCTGGAGCGCTCGATGGGGTGTGTGGGAGCCTGGTGACGTCAGCGGTTATTACCCCGACTCACCCTCGCCACTCCTCCATCACGCTGTGGTAGTCGCGTCTTAGGGTGGCTCTTTTTTAAAGCGTTTGATCCAATTTACTGGAAATAGCAGTACATGTCATGTGGCTCTAAAAAGCATGTGGCTGATCGGAAACATATATGCTGTTTATGGCGACGGCAAAAATACTGTTGTTGAGGTGTAGTCTGTTGTAGATGCGAGAGATAGAAATATATATGTTACATCACGAATCTTTATAATATAATGTCCCTTATTTGCACGAGTTCTTTAACATGCGTCTTGGTATATGTCTGTAATAGGTAGTTCTCAGCCCGTGTTGATTATAGACTGGAACGCAAGGAAGAGAATTTTTTTAATTCTCTTTGTAGTTATACTGTTAGATTTTTTATGCCACTTTACCGGCCCGTGCCCTAATCATTTGTAGCATGGTGGAGCAGTTGTGTTCTTAATCAAAAATATTTAACAGTAAAGTTGTAAGTAATTTGATGTGTGGTTTAAACCGATCTATTCAGGCGGTAGATCAAGGTTACTAATCCTGACAAGATAGCTGTGTTTTTCTAGCGGGAGGGCTTGCCAAGCATTCTCCTCAATGGGTAGAACTAGCTCCGTCCCAGCCTAGACCAGACCCATTAATACCATTTAATAATGGTTAAATTACAGTACAACTCGAAAGTGGGTGTCACAGTTATTACAATTTACAATGCCGTCGTTTGGAGATTGTAAATACAGTCAACCTTAGTGTCTGTGTTTCTGACATGTTGGTGATTTGAATCTGATACGCGTGGCTGGTTATCTATGGATGATAGTTGCGCTGTGGTGACGTTGATGTTTTTATGGACGCCATGTGTGGGAGTCGGAAGGGAGAAGGGGCGTGAATGTCAACTTTATCGAACCCTGAGGGTATTTCACTCTGCAATGGCCGAACCAGTGGGTGGGACAGAGTTACTTTAGAACGCGAATCACCTGTCAGATGCTGTCATAACTGTGATCAATCCATTGTCGAATTCAACCTTTCGGTAGCAAATTCCTACTCATGACTGACGACAATGCTGGCATCTTGCTCTCTTAATAATATCGACTGTTATTACGTATAGATGATGTATGTAGATTTAGTTGTTTCCGTACGACGTCGGGAAAAGGGTAAAAGGGAGGACCATTGGATAAACGTTCCTCCCACGATGCGTACTGTAGATGGCTGTAGTGCCTTCCTTATATCAATATGATCAGTTCTCCCGTAACTGGATAAGAAGGCGTGTGCGGGAGATTTGTCGGCTGTTGTCTGTTGATGATAATGTTGTTGTCGGGATGTCCGGGCTGCTGTATGATGTCAATGCTATAAGCGAAGTGGGTGCATCCAGTTTTCCACGCTGGTGAATGCCAAGTCTGTTGTTATTGCGGGAGGTGGGGGGTTTGCGGGAGATATTATTTCTCCCGTAATTTGTGTGGGGTGGAACTGTTGCAGGAATTTTTATGTCTCTATCGGGAATTAATTAATACCGGTAGGTGCTGCTAAATGCTGTTGTTGCCGATGTTGAATGTCGCTGTTATGCTGGGTATAACCGAGTAAGTATGTGATGTACACACAATGACGAATTGACGTATACAGCCTTGAAGGCATGTGTGCTCTGTGGGTGTTGAGGCTTTGTCTGTTGTGTGATGTCCTGACTGCTCACGGGGGAGTATGGTAGGCCAAATGGCGGGGGTGGCCTTTGGAGAGGGGGATGTGGTCATCTACCGTTATATGACGGTTGGTGTCCTGTCATAGTTTTTAGACACCGGGAAAGAGCTGAGAGTGTGCTGAACAGGCTGGTTCACTGCCCTCCGCAGTGGGTAGTGTTGGTCGGTGCGGTGCGGGATGCCACCTCCTCTGTTACAGCAGTCTCTCGCATATCTGAAGATTGATGGTCGACAGACGATGAGTGGAGTGTGAAGTGGACTGGGCCAGTGATATCCGAACTTGCTGCATAGATGAGGGACACCAGTTGGATTTGGGGTGCGGGTGCGGCGACGGATATGGGTGCCGCTTGGTTGGAAATTGGTCTGGCACTTTGGTCGTGTGGTCGGGTACGGTTTTGCGATTCTAGACACGCCAATGCTTCATTCAGCCTCCTCACTTCCATGCTATTCACCATATGTTCCACCCCACAGGAAGAATGGCTTGGGGCAGCCTCACCTTCCGCTTGTGGTAACTCTATGATGGGTGGGAATGGGAAGAGATCAGAGGAACAACTTTTCCATCCAGTCGCTTGGACAAAACAAACACAATATTCTTCAGATACGACTTCCAAGATCGAGTAGACCCACGCTGAGGGGGGGAGGGCGAGTACGTTTCTCGTCATCATCGTCAGCGTTAGCCACTTGTTCACTCACGTTCTGGCTTGGTAGAAGTGGGGCTGAACTGGCACTGCAGTGCTCTGCGCTAACCGCGGGAATACTAATTTCCATGGAAATCTCTGTCTGGGTACCGGTGTCATGAGAAATGCCCAGTCCGAGCTCTGGTGCTGGGTCGTCACTGACACAAGGTTTAAGCCAATCGAAGTGGATGACTGAGGTCAGGCCATCCGAAGCATGTACATGGTAGGTCACGTCCGACGTCCTTCCTACTCCACTGGTAACTCAGTTTACTTGGCACGTTTGCAGATCATCGTGAATCGTGTACCCAAACCATTCTTCCTGCTTCATACGGATCTCCATGCACCCTCAGGTCGTGCCATGTCTTTTGCCGCCGGTGTGCAGTGGATAAGGTTTCTCTCACTAACTCGTGGGCTTGTTCTATACTTTGCCGCAGGAGTTCAACATAGAGAGATGGTGAATTTTTCTCTTCTGTTATCCGAGGCATGGCCAGATCCAGGGGTAAGGCTAATTCACGACCTAACATTAACCGAGCAGGGGTGTAGCCCATGCTGGAATGTACTGAAGTGCGGTAAGCCATGAGTACATACAGGAGCCATAGGTCCCAATCTCTACAATCAAGGCATGTTTCCTTAGTAAGCATCTCCGCGAGAGTTCTGTTGAATCTCTCTACCATCCTGTCACTCCGGGGGTGATATGGAGTTGTCCTTGTTTTGATGATATGGAACAATTTGCAGAGCTCTGATATGAGCCGGCTCTCAAAATTACTTCCTTGATCGGAGTGCAACTCATAAGGCATACCAAAATGGCAGAGCACATTGCCTGCCAAGACCTCCGCTATGGTGGATGCCTCATGGTCTGGCAAAGCAAAGGCTTCTACCCATTTCGTAAAGTAATTTTCTAATACGAGGATATATTTATTTCCGTCATCCATTGTATTCAAGGGTCCGAGCACGTCGATAGCCACTCGCTCCCATGGTGCACCACCAGTCTTATTTTGAGATGGTGCGATGTGGTGTTGGCCAACAGCACATCTTGGCATGGAATAAATTTGGCAAGCCATGCCTTGACACTATCGCAAATCCAGATCCAGCGGAATCTCAATTTGATATGGACAACAGTTCTTTCCATGGCCAGATGCCCAGCATTATCATGCAGTTGTTTTAATATAAGTTCACGATAACTTTCCGGGACTGCCAGACAGTCATTAATATATAGAACGTTATTTATTAATTGACATTCTTCGAACCGTTGGTAATAATATTTTG
>CM067375.1:87642104-87907995 GCA_034401795.1 Chaetoderma sp. LZ-2023a
ATTCATCTGTAGAATCCCTGCGTATAAAGGTCTCTGTCATCCCTAGTCTACCAATTTCTGAGTTTGAAGTAGTCCAGGATAATATCCATTGGAGTGAAAAAACTGCTAATGCGTTGTATTATAGCTGGTTAACTTTTCTTAATTTAAACTAACTGAGGGTCAGGGTACTAACCACCCCGGTATTGGGCTGGGTAGTGATATTGTTAATCTCACTGGCGCTACATTAACTGAAACAGAAAAATCAATACTCAATCGTGGCCTAACATTTGTACCAACTCCTAGGCCCAAATTAGGCATAGATGCACTTTTAGATAATGGCTCAATGGAAGTTCTTGAATTTTCCCACCGTGTCAAATTAGCCGACTTTTTTCGAAACTCGAAGAGTAATATTCTGCCATTCGTTGAAAGAACTGGCTGGGCACCAGACTCAAAATTAGTCGACCCAGCGATCTCCGACAGTATAAAAATTGTAAAAGAACATATTGAAAATGTTGAATTTCCGAAAAATAATAAAAACTTGACATATGAGGAACGTCAAGCCTTAACAGGATTGCGTAAAAACAATGACATTGTCATTAAACCTGCTGATAAGGGATCTGCTGCTGTAATAATGCTTAAAGACAACTACATTCGTGAAGCACTTCGTCAACTCAGTAATCCCAAACATTACCAAAAATTAGACGAACCACTCTGGCAAAATAACTGCGACAATTTTAATGAAATTCTCCAAAATATGGTTGATAACAAGAGTTTAACGCAGAAACAGTTTAAATACCTCGTTGCGAAACGCGACTCAAAACCACGTACATTTTATCTGTTACCCAAAATTCATAAGCCTATTGATTCTTGGTCAGATCCTATGATACCACCAGGACGACCTATAATATCGGATTGTGGTTCTGAATCCTATAGGATCAGTGAAATCATTGATTATCACCTACAACCAATTGCGAATAGACATTTTAGCTTCTTGAAAAATACTGACGACTTTCTGTCGCAGGTCTCTGAGATCTCGATACCTCCAAATTCATTTTTGATTACGCTCGACATCGATGCAATGTACACAAACATTGACATCGAAAAGGGTTTGAATTCTGTCCGTAAAGCATTTGAAAAATACCCTGATAACAATAGGCCCACTGGCGAAATATTAGCTCTCTTAGAGCTAAGCTTAAAGGGCAATGATTTTGAATTCGCGGGTGAAACATACCAACAAATTTGCGGCTGCGCAATGGGTAAACGTTTCAGTCCGAGTTTTGCCAACATCTATGTAGCAGAGTGGGAGGAGGATGCGCTTAGCAAATGTCCGAAACAGCCTCTCTTTTATCGCAGGTACCTCGATGATATTTTCATTATTTGGCATCATACAAAGGAAGAATTTAATGAATTTTTCACCATTTTGAACAATCATGACCCGAATATCAAGCTAAAAGCCAACATTGACCAAATATCCGTAGACTTTTTAGATTTAACGCTATACAAAAGTGTAATGTATGACACAACGGGACACCTTGATTATAAAGTATATTTTAAGCCCACAGATTCTCATCAAGTACTTCACAAGAAATCCTTCCATCCACCTCATACCTTTAAAGGAATTGTAAAATCACAAATCATCCGTTTTCATAGAAATTCGAGTGATAGAAAAAACTTTGAATCTGCATGCTCTCTCTTATTCAAGGCCCTCAAGCCGAGAGGCTATTCGTCTAGATTTTTGCGCAAAATTAAGTCTGATACTTTACAGGATTTGGAAACTATCCCTGATAATGCTGCGGATCACAGGCCTACCAAGATTCGTCACAATCGTCCAATCACAGGTGCAGGAGAATCTCGGAAATGTGGAAAGAAAAGGTGTAAATTAGACCTACTTCTTCCAAATCAAAAAACTTTTATGAGCTTTCAGAACAAAAACAAATTTAAAATTCAGTCTAATTTAGATTGCGATTCCGAAAACGTCATTTATGTAATATCTTGTAAATTGTGCCAAAAGCAATATGTCGGTGAAACCAAATGCCCATTAAGATGGCGAGCTACTAGACACCTGTGCGATATTAGACATGAAAAAGACACGCATGTCGCTGAACACGTTAACCTTCCTGGCCATTCTGTCGCTCGGGACTTCGAAATTATACCCATTGAACAACCACCTCTCTCTAATACCACTGACGAAACTGATAAACAAAGGAAACTTAGAGAATCATTTTGGATTAAGCAATTAGAAACAGAATGCCCGAGGGGCATAAATGTGGACCCCGGTCTTGCTGATCAGCGTGAAATAATTCCATTCACTCTGACATATAATCGAAAAAATGTAGAAATTGCCGAAATTTTGAAAGATGAATATCATAAATTACAGAATAATCTAAGACAGCCTCTCAATTTGCGCCCAGTAATAGCATTTAGGAAAAATCCGAATCTACGTGACATATTGGTAAAATCCAAATTAACTGGACAAACATCATCATCTTAAAGTTGTCCAATATTTATAAGGCCATATCGCCTCTATAAAACAAAAATAACAAATCTCAGGCAATAAAATAAATAAAAAATATTTTCAATTTTTGAAAATTCTGAGCCAGCGCCGTAACTATATTACTACCTACCAGCCAGTGCCAGTTCTATTATTTTATTGACTTACTAACCCACTAATTATGTGCACCTGTCTATACCGTCGGGCAAATCTGTCATTCCACTCATCAATCAATATGGTCTGTCTTCTCAAATTGTGGTTTTGTAATTGGGAGTTGGATGGTATGGATGGCTGGCTGGATGGATGGATGGATGGATGGATGGATAGATGGGTGGGTGGAGGGATGGGTGGATGGATGGGTGGTATGGATGATGGATGGATGGAAGGATGGATGGATGGACGGTCTAGATGGATGGATGGGGGAATGGAGGATCTGGATGGATGGATGGATGGTCTGACTGATGGATGGATGGATGATCTGGATGGATGGATGGTTTTGGGTGGGTGGATGGTTCTGGGTGGGTGGGTGAATGGGTGGTTGGGTGGTATGGATGGATGGATGGAAGGACAAGTGGTCTGGATGAATGGATGGGGGAATGGAGGATCTGGATGGATGGATGGTCCGACTGATGGACAGATGTTATGGATGGATGGATGGATGGATGGTTGGATGGATGGATCGGTGGGTGGGTGGGTGGGTGGGTTGGGTTGGTGGGTGGTATTGATGGATGGATGGAAGGACAGGTGGTCTGGATGGATGGATGGGGGAATGGAGGATCTGGATGGATGGATGGTCCGACTGATGGACAGATGTTATGGATGGATGGATGGATGGATGGATCGGTGGGTGGGTGGGTGGGTGGGTGGGTGGGTGGGTGGGTGGGTAGATGGATGGATGGATGGATGGATCTGAATGGATGGATGGTTCTTGATGGATGGCTGGGTGGTATGGGTGGGTGAATGGGTTGTATGGATGGATGAATGGAAGGACAGATGGTCTTGATGGATGGATGGAGGGATGGATGGAGGGTCTGGGTGGGTGGCTGGAAGGATGGATGGATGGATCTAAATGGATGGATGGTTCTTGATGGATGGGGTGGGTAGGTGGAAGGATGGATGGATGGATGGATCTGAATGGATGGATGGTTCTCGATGGATGGGTGGGTGGTATGGGTGGGTGAATGAGTGGTATGGATGGATGAATGGAAGGACAGATGGTCTTGATGGATGGATGGAAGGATGGATGGAGGGTCTTGGTGAATGGAATGTCTGACTGATGGATTGATGGATAGATGGATGGATGGTTCTGGATGGATGGGTGAATGGATTGATGGATCAGACTCCTCCTTCCTTCACTCCACCCCTCCTTCTTTCAACCCTTCATTCGCTCTCCTCTTTTCCATCCTTCCCTCCAATTTTCCCCAGTTTGGAGAAAGATTTTGAAATTAGGTGTACTGAAAGTTTTATTGCTGTGAGAAACAACAAAATACATTCAGCAGCACAATACTCAAAATTAGTTTTTAAAGAATTTTCAGTATTAAAATTTAAAAAATTAATTCTTATTAAAATTGACAAAATCATTCCCAGTTTAAAGCTTAGTTCTAGCTGAATAAATCAAACATTGAAAACAATACCAATCTGGCGCCTTTGAAGAAATGAAAAAGAATTCACTCAATTAATGGCCTAGGTTTGATCCTTTGATCAATGACTTCTCAATCAAGCGAGTGACACCCACACCTCACTCTGAAACCCTAGAGCTCAATCAATAGCAAAGGGCATAACACAATTGAATCTAGCACCTATGGTGACCTGAATCTTTATTGAAAATAAGTTAGCTAACTTCAAAGCAATTGAGTAATTTTCGAAGACAATCCCCTAAAGCCAGCCACCCTAATAAATAGACAGGAATTTTGATGGAAGGACAGATTTGTTCTCAAGGCTCTGAAGAAGGTTATTCTTAACCGAAACCGGTCAGCCAAGCACGACGGTATCATAAAATTGTGAGTTATATATTAATTGCTATTATTGTATTGATTGTATGTTTAAATATTAAAATGCTACTAATCCTTCATCTTCCATTTCAGGTATAGTTAGATTGTGTAAGCTTGTAAAGTTAGTAGGCTTGTGGTTCTATGTAGGCTTGTAGATTTAATTATTCATCACTCAAATTTCAGGTTTTAATTTTTAGATCAGCCCTTTAATTTAAACTAGACAATTGTTGGTTAGAGCTTATATTTATTGACTGGACCAGTTGTTGCTAAATTTGTTGGTTTTTGATCATTTATTAGAGCATAATATCACCATGGCTAGAACGAGCAAGGGCAAGAGACGGAATGTCGACCATGAGGACAGCAGTCCATCTCCTCCCCAGGCTCGACTAGTCAAGTGCTATTATATGATAATACAATGTTTTCACCACATAGGTGTCCTAACCAGCAATTTGGGCTCCAACATCCTGCCAACCGGTCTGAGCAGGAAGGTGAGCGAACTCTACCGTTTCATTAAGCCAGCTATGCCAAATATAGAGGTAGTAAGTGACATCAAGAAAGTTAACTTTGTTTGGGCAAATTCCATCATTCGAGCTATGATATACCATTACAATTTCAGTTTAGGCACCATCGTGTCCGAAATTATCATAGCTCAGACCGCGCCAAACCTTAATTTAGGCAAGGCAAAATCAATTGCCATTAGATGGGCAAAAGCCAACTATGGCAAAAAACTTCACGTCAAATCAATCGAAGCATTCTATCAATTCATTAGGCCTTTTGACCCACACTTTCAACAGAAAGCGCAAAATTGCCAAGTTACCACCCCTACTGCAAGGTCATCCGAGACCGTACCAGTCATTCCACCACATTCAGAACTCAGGAAACGGCTCAGGTCACTGACCGATAGCCGCCCCACCAGTGAAGAGAACGGATACTCGGTCATCACCGATATTCCTATTAGACTCTCCTGTGGACCCTCTTCAGATTCCTCTACCTGACTCCCCGCCACCCTTGTCTCCAGAGGAGTTCCCTCCCCTTCCACGGAGAGTCGATGCTAATCAGAAATCTGGTCCAAGGACCAAATCAACTCCTGTGGACCCTAGTAAGATACCTCTACCAGATACCCCGCCTCCACTGGCTTCAGATGAATTACCTCCCCTTCCACAGAGAGCAAAGGATGACAGAGAATCTGGTCTAAGGACCAGATCAACACCTTTGACTCAAAAGGGTCTCAGTACCCCAGTGCCAGTGGCCAAACTACCTCAACCAAATTTCACCCCTACACCGTGTAGAAACAGCACCAATCATCAAAATAAACCCAAGAAAACTACACACTTAGAAGCTAATTCTTTCTGGAAATTTCGGTTTGAGGTAGACCACAAAAATGAATGGCGACTCCCTGTCTTGACGAAAAAAATCTTGATCCTTGGCTCCTCCAATCTAAGCCGTATAAATGTGAAACCCCATTCAGACACCCAGATAGCTTGCTATCCATGGGCAAAATTGTGCCACGCTAGGACTATTGTCAAAAAATACATGGACTCCTATCAGCCAGAGAAAATCATCATAAACATTGGCATAAATGATAAGGATGAACCTATGTCTGTAACTGCCCAACGAGTCCAACTCCTATTCAGTACCATTCGTTCAAAATTTCCAGATGCAAAGGTTTATTTCACTAAACTGAACTACTCTCAACATCTAACTGCAAAGCAGAAAAGGACCTTAGCATTTATCAATTCATCTGTAGAATCCCTGCGTATGAAGGTCTCTGTCATCCCTAGTCTACCAATTTCTGAGTTTGAAGCAGTCCAGGATAATATCCATTGGAGTGAAAAAAATGCTAATGCATTGTATTATAGCTGGTTAACTTTTCTTAAACTGGAACCGGGTACCCACCAAACAAATGGGTACCAGCCACCATAAGCCGACATTCTTGTTTGCATAGCAGCAAGAGTAACAAGCTTATTGCTACAGGAGAAATTTCTAAGAGTCTTCTGTGTTATTTTTCTGTGCTTTTGAGCCTTTTTCTTCCACTGGATTTAACTGAATTAATACAAAGAGTGCCACCGAACCTATTCTTTCATATTATTTCTCTAGTTATATGGAGGTTTATGTCTCTGAAATTTCGTGTGTGTTGCATGTCCCATTTTCTGATCCCGGAATTGAGACGTGTGGTTACAACGAAACATGCCAGATAAGAACGCCACCTTTAAATTCCAACGGCGATCGGGCAGTAATACGAAATATTAGACGTTTGTCTACGGTTTTTTAACACTAAAATCGGCTTACGTCGTTCAGCCATGTGGTCCGAGCGGGTGACGTCACACCCTTTTACTGCTCAGATTATTTGGTGAAGGAAATGTTTCATTAATTCACGCATCGTGTTCTTGGTAGCTGCGTGCGTGTTTGTACCAGATACTTTTGAATTATGTCAAGTTTTGCGTGTAATCCCGATCTGTTTGCATTGATCGTTGATTTCAATATTCTTAATTAAGATGTGTGTTCTGCGGCTTTATAGTGTTCTACAGCAGTAGTGTTAATTCATTATGTTGTTCCTTCTCGTATCGTTAGTCGTTCATTTGTGTAGTATAATTTAATTCATAAATATACCGCGAATGTATCCGATACGGTTCCTCGTTCCGTTTTATACATCCTGTAGGATCAATTTAGGGGTGTATTATTGGCCCGCTCTCGTTCGTGTCGCCAGCTTACGCGATCTTGGTAGTAACGTTGCGGGTGTTGGGTGCTGCAGGGATAATCTTATAATTTCTTGTCAAACTATTTGAAAATTATATGTCTGCCTTCCGTGTTTGTTTCATTCCACTTGCTTATTTAGGCCTTGTGCTTGTTTTCAGGCCAAGCCTAACCCACTATCATGCTCGGAGTGCCAGAAATTTTTCAAGCAAATGTTTAAGGACTATGCCTGTTATCAATGGTCCAAGTGTATTGTTGATAATCGTTGTAATGTCTGTGCAGTGTGGCCCATCGAATTGGTGGTCGAGTTCCTTCCCCAGAAGGACATGGCGTGGTCTGGTGCGGGGTCAGATGGCTCGAAAAGAAATCAAGGAGCGTCCATTTCAGCCCCTGGGAGCGTTCCTCGTCCACAATTGGAGGGATCAGAGATGGCAACCCTGCATGGTTCGGGCCCGCTATGCAAGGCTTCTTACATGACATCCTATCCACGTTTGATACCAAAGACTGTGGCGTAACGTCTTTCCGTGTCTGGAATAAACCCTGTCATTGGACAGGGTTCTGGACTGGCTACTGGGGGTGGGGGTGGGGTGGAGGGGGGTTTATCTTGTATGGCTCCATGGCGGTCTTGTCGGGCTTCAGCCTGGTGGGTATTGCTTCTCTGCAGCCACCTCCGGGTGGTCCAGTAGTGGTAGCCGATCCGTCAGGCATAGGAGCTGTCGGCCAAGATGGCTTCAGTGTCTATTTTTCCAGTGAGGAGGCCACAGAGGAGAGGTTGTGGCCTGAGATACCGCGGGTGGAGTGTATGGAGGTCGATATCGTCCTGGACGGAACCGTCCTCCATTTGTGTGGCTTGGTGCAAGCCATGGCAGCCACTCCACCCATAGTTGAGTCCGCACCCGTACCGGGCACCCGTCGGGTGGTGATTGGTTTGCCACCAACCAACACAGTGACGGGTGTTGCTGGCCAGACGTGGTACTCCCTTATCCCACCTGATTCAGCGGCCACACATGGAGAGCCCGTGTATGGCCGCGGTTCCGTAACCACCACGGGTCCGCACGGTTTTCTGTGTGGGCCTGCTCCACGGAACAGCCTGTTTCATGGGGTGGTGGCGGAACTGCACGGTTCCAGTGTTGTTGGCTATCCAGCAGTGGCTCCCTGTCGGGAGGCCGCTGCTGGTAGAACCATGAACACATCAATGTGTTGACGGCGGTATCTTCCTGAGAAGTTGACTGCTCCGATGCTCTGGCTTGGCTAGCCAGGGTGGACCCGTCCGTGGTCCCGGCCACAGCTGAGGAAGACATGCTTCGTCCGTCGGTGGCATCCATTCGGACTGAAGTCTTGCCCGTGGCAATTGGATTCCAATTTCAAGGAGTTGTTGGAGGCGACTTATGCCAAACAAGTCACTATGAAGAGCCAGCTCCCTGGGGCCTCTAGGGAGGTGTGGGCAAGGAGCTGTATCCCCAGGGGCAGTACGAGCGCTATGGTGTTGTCCCAGCGGTCACTGAGGATGACCATTGGGTTCTTGGTGTCCAAAGTACAAGAGCGTGTGGGCCCGATCAGGCACTTGTGAACAAGAGCCAGGCACACCGCGAGAAAGTCTTGTCCTTCTGCAATGAGGGGGTGAGGGCAGCTATGAATGCGGTCAATCACTTCTATCACTTTCTGCAGTCAGTGTGGGCTGAAGCTGAGGCAGGCCACGCTGTGCCACCTGCAGCGCTTTCATGCGTCAGCGACGACCTTGTGCTGTTGATGGACGATCTGGACAGGATGCAGATGCGTGTGACCAAGTCTATGAGGCAGATGGCCCTTGACCATATGCGTCCGGCTTCGGCTGTCAGGGAGCATTTGCTTGGAACACCCCTGAATGGCCTTCGGTGGCCAAGCGCGGGCCAATCTAGAAGACACAGCCAACATTGTGCAAAGTCGGTTAGCGGTGAACTTACAGCTGGAGCTAGTGCATCAGGCGCATGTAGTAGGGGCTGTAGCGAAACCGCTAGCTGCTCCGCTTTCCTCGAAGAAGCAGAAGAAGCGTAAGAGCAAGGCAAATGCCAAGCCAGCTCCGACTGCTCGTGATGGGCCTTCTCAGCCGCCGCGAGGAAAGTTGTTTTGACCCCTGCCCACCCTAGTGGTGGCCCTGATCATCTGAGAGGCTGGAAGGGCAAGGGGACGTCCTCGAAGGGCAGAAAGAAGGGAGCGGATCAAACCTGATGGTATGGTATCTCCCTTTGTATCTGTCTGGACCACAGACCAGTCAAACCAAGACCAAAATGGTTCTCTGTCTCTCGTTAGGAAGGGGGTTGGTGGTGGATCGCGGGCCAGACACCCGCATTAGGCGCCAATGTTCCTATAGTGGGTGGAAAGTTCATGCGTTCATCGAGGCTTCGCGAGGTGTGACGTCAGACAGTCTGGTCCTGGAATGGATATCCCAGGGGTACATGACATAGTGGTGGGATTTCCCAACGCAAAATCTGTCTTTGGCACCTGTCTGGACTCCCGTACCAAGGGAGCCTGACAAGGTAGAAGTCATTCAAAATGAAGTGTCAGGGTAGCTTCTGAAGGGAGCAATAAAACCAGCAAACCAGGACACTATTCGAATATGTTCCTTGTTCCCAAGAGTACAGGTGGGTGGAGACCCATACTCAATCTCACGTCATTGGATTGGTTTATCCATACGCCTCGGTTCAAAATGGTCACTCCGAGGTCGGTAATGGCAGGATTGAGGAAAGGAATGTGGTGTGTTCAATCGATCTGAAAGATGCATATTTCCACATTCCAATGGACAGGGGCTGTCACAGGTTTCTCAAATTCGTTTTTCAGAATCGCGTGTGGGAGTTTGTAGTCCTCCAATTTGGCCTGTCGACAGCTCCGAGGGTTTTCACCAGAGTTGGTCCTAGCGGTAACAGCGTTTCTCAGAAGAGAGATCGCGGTGCTTCACACCCACATAGACGATTGGCTTATCAAGGCAGACACGCCAGCCAGGTCAGAAGTGGATACTGCTCTGACTCTGACGTTACTTTCAGATCTAGGCTGGATAGTAAACAAGGAGAAATCCGAGTTGACATCCACTCAACACTTCGTTTATTTGGGGATGCGATTCGATCTCAAGGAAGGCAGGGTTTACCCGTCAGAGCCCAGAGTGGTGTCTCTGTTAGCCGTCCTCAAGAGTTTTCGATTGGGAAACCATATTCAGGCGAGTAGGTTACTTCAGATGCTGGACATGATGGTCTCCATGGAGCAGGTAATCACGTCCAGTCATCACTGTGGCCACCTTGATAGATGCACAGCCATAGTGTTTTCTGTTTTGCTGATAGTTTTACTACTACTCCGTTTCACAACTTCTATGGTACTGGTAGCTGGAGCAAAATCTAAATTAAAAAGAAGGTATCCATTTGAGTAGCTAGCTGCTTATGATAAATATTGATGTCTGCACTCCGTGGGACCGAGCATTCCGAAGAATGAGCTATGCTTATGTTTTGCATAGTATGAAGTATATTTTATTGAAGACTGCTTTTGCGGCCTAAGCCTGTTGGGGCTTTGCGATCAGCAATGTGTCCTGTGGTGGCATGGGTGTTTGAAAGCCGTATTTGTAGTAAATATGCTATTGGAACTAAGCAAAGCAACCAGTGCATCTTCAATGATGTTACGCGTACCTTCACTATGCAACCTTATGCACAACCCTTAATTCGTGTCCACCTTGTAGAGTGTACCCAGCTGGTATTTAAAATATTTACACATGAACAGCTGTCATCTGGTTGTGATAGTAATGATGGAGGTCAATTCCGCACAGAGGGAATCTAATAGTGATGGATTCTCTTTGGATTTTTCATCAGTTTGGCCATATGCATTGACTATGTGACACTTAGTTGTAGAACGTCTTCGCAATTGGCAGTCAGATCGATAATAGCAAGACGAAATTTGATGTAACCAAAGCTGATGACTGTGAATGACATGGTCCATTAGACATTGTCTGAATACGAATCCCAAACCCTGGAATGTGGCCTGTGTTTGCTCCATGAGTACTTGTTTGTGACTTGTCGGAAGTTGTTGCTCTGAGTGAAGGGCTACATTAGTACTTTGAATGTGTATAATATCGATCGTGCAATGTTCCCAGTCTGCACCTAATGTTTTCCTCTTCGATGTTACTGTCAGGCGATGTACATTGCACGTGGTGATGGTAAGCGCATGAGATGACCACGTTGTCCAAGGATGTCGAACACAATTTCTAGTTTGCAGAAGGGTAGACATAGTCAGGATTGCCTCTGAATGTGGACGTCAGCCCGCACGCCCTGATGACGTTAGTTTTCCAGCCAAGTTGGTACTTACTATGGAGACCGGCATGATAGTGTCATCTTTCTGCCCTTTATGGCATATAGTAAATGCATGTCAAATTATAGAAATGAAATTAGCGCATTGTGCGGTTCATGCATTATGGCTCTTGCATACAATGGCCAGCACCCCTCGTCATTTTTCATAATATGAAGAGTTGTATAATGAATGAATGAAACAATTTGAAATATAAAATGGTAGACAATCATACAAGCACATTGCGGTTGGGAAGGTAGTCTTAAAACGTCGTGATCTGCACTATATATTCTTATCTGACTTGCAGGCTGCTGCTAATCAAACTATTGTAAAATTAAATTAGTGCAGGTGGGATTGTAGAATGCAACGTCGACTTTTGAAATTCCTGTCGACGAAGGTGGCCGCATTTCTATGGCAGTCGTTAAGCAAGAATATGAAAGCCATTTTGCATATAGACTTGTATTCTGTCGTGTGAGTGACTAATGCAATGTGTATGCATAAACTTGTGTATCGTCTACCAGGGTAAAATGTGAGAAATAGTAACATTGAAATAATAGTAAATTTGACGGTGCAAAATTGTAAATTTGCATTTCATCGGGAGATTGGAAAGTGTGGTCTTTGAACGAAGTCTCGTTAAATTGGTACTGTTGTATTGGACAAAGGTTATTTGATGAGCAATTAATCAATCGGTACGAATAAGATGACCGCTGAAACCAAATGACGGTGGTGTTGATTCACGACCAGAATTATAGTAACGTAACCATTGTTAGCATGATTGTGAAGTCGTGTCATCACGTTTGGTGAAGAATAACATGCAAGACACCCATCTTCATCTTCAGTCAGAGATTTAATCGCCATATTAATGGAATGCCGCCAGAGTACAACACCTTACTGAACAACGCAGAGAAAATGGACCTTTCCAGTTTATCCGTCATTCGCCTGGCGTAATATGGCGTCATAATCAATTAGGTGACGTGTATGATGACGTCATAATTGATTATGGCTGGAATGACTCGATTTAATCCTCTTTAACGCTTAATAGTCCGACACGTTGTACGAATTGTATGACTTTACCATTTAATAAACATTCTGTTGAATATTTTGAAACTAATTTGACTAGGTGCTGTATTCCTGCCACCGGCACCAACAGCACCCAGTCAAATTAGTTTCAAAATATTTAACAACTGACCTGTATTAGTTTCTGGAAATTGATAGTCAGTGAATTCTGGGATCAATCAATCCCAACCCGAGTGAGGTGTGGGTGGAGCTTAGCTAGAGATGGGCGGGCCATAGCTAAAACTTCAAAGGTCCATTATACTAAGAGCACCGATAATCTGATCAGAATCATGTTTCTGACAAAAATTAGGCCTATATCTTATAAATGTACCATAAATAAAATTTGAAAGACATTTCAATATCATATCACATCTCTTCTGTGACTGCTGTGGTCCAAATGGCACAAACGATAGTCTTAGCCTTGCTTGAAAATTACAGAAAGCTATACATTCTGGTACGATCAGAAATGTTAGTTGTGACCTGAGTACATATGAGTGATGCCTGCCAGAACATTTCCATCTTTGAACAGACAAATGCTTCCCCACGAGTTTGAAATGTATATAAATATATTGTAGCGAGTTGTGGGGAGAAGACATTGGTTTGCCGGAATAACCGACAGCTTTCATTAGAGGGATGTGTTCGCCCATGATCTTGGCAGCAACAGCATAGGAGGTGTCACCGATGGCGATCTTTGGGATCGGATGTGTTATTCTTAGACAGTGGTCGACAACCGTACTCGCCACTGTAGCGAGGACAGTGGCTCCAGCGGCAGGAATAACCTCATTACCACCTGTCATCTTGATAACAGCCACATCTTCTGTCAGGTTGCTGGCGACATGAATGGCCAGGGGCTTAGTCTGTGTCCGTAGCCTCTGGGTCTAGCTTTTGAGCAGCTTTTCCACCTTCTGGAGACTAGCCTGACTTTCCGGAAGTTGCTTTACAATCTATACCATTGACGCCATCCTTTAAGCCCTGAGCATACAACGCATTTAAACGTGTACGTTCGACCTTGAGAGAGCTAAGCAGCTCTACCCAGCCTGCATCTGTCAGCTGCTTAGATTGGTACTCGGGAATATCCATAGCACTATACATAGCGGCTTAAACCATGGACCTACTAGCACGTTGTACTAGGTACTATGACATCTTCTGCACCGAATTCAAGGACTATAAGAAGAAGAAGTCACCAGATGAGCTCGCCCAACTCTCTAACGCTGAGGTAGCAAAGGAGCTGAGAGCTGTGAAGCACTACCTAGAATTTGGTATGGGGCAGATCTGCTTCGTTGAATACCTCATTATGGGAGGCAGTATCATAGAGCAGATCCTGCGTACTTAGATATTCTACAAGGATCGGGAGTATCTGCTGGACGTGTTCCAGCAGTTGCAGGCACCCATGGCATCCCGCGACTCTGAGTTGAATAAGGCTCTGCACTACTACAAGTTGGAAAAAGGCTGTACCACCGAACCATACAGTCATTGGGTGTGTAAGCTGACAGCGTGTTTGGGGGCTGTCGGGAACGCCAAGATAATTCAGGCAATCTCATTTGCCATGACTCCTGCACCGGAGAGTCATGTTGATCTATTGCTCTACGAGCAGGATCTACTAGCAGCGGAGAAGACTGGTGACGAGCACAACAATAGCCAGACCTGACACCACTCGTAGGGCTATCGTCCTGCTAGCATGGCCGGGCGGGTTGGCTGGTGTCAGCACGGGTCGCTATTTGTCATCCAGCACTCCTGCTGTTCCAGTGGTCGGAACAACAGTCGTATAGACCACGGGGACCTAGGTGTCATGGGCATTGGGACGACATGTGCGGCCGAGTTGATGTCAGTGCTAAACCCAAAATGCACACCTGGGGAATTCCACTTGACTATCATGTTATCATAGTCCGTAATCACATGTGTAAAGCACATCGCATCCAGCCGTCCCTCTGTTCTAACAGCCCACCTCCCTCCTGTAGCCGCCAATCCGCGATCCACGGCTCCCACCACCCTCTGATAGCCCATTATGTCCTAGTTATTAGCATATTACCCTAAATATTCTACTACTTAAGTTGATAGTTGAAAAGTCGTTGGCCCGATTGCAATCAAGTTTGCAACCGAACAGCACAACGGTTCAAATATAAAAGTGGAAAACATAATGGAATAATAGCTAGCTAACGGCTCAAAGGCCAGATTAGACTACAGTGTCATAAGTATATAATATATCACTTAAATAGTTTCGACTACAAAGTTACTACGTAATTTGCATCACAATTTAATGTTATATATAAATGTCACATAGGCTTTTATAAAATAAATAGCTAGCCTAGGGACTAATAATAACAGTCTGGTAATCAATGCTGCATAGATAAAATACGGTAGTGATAGCGATTGAACGCACTATCTGGCAATAATGCCTACGGTTACTTTGGAAACGTTGTGCTGATAACAATCTGTCAGCAGGTAACAATACTCAGATTCTGTACCATAAAAGATAGCGATTTGTCGCACTATCTGGCAAAAATGCTCCAATTTAAGTTCTATCCGGCTTAAATATAAATACAATTACTATCTGGGTAACAGTGGTGACTCCATCTGGTAACAAAGTACCGCGAGTACAATCTGGCAACGTGTACAAAATAGAAAGTACTTTGCTAATGTTCAAGCACCGAAAATGAAAGGACTGGGATCAGCATTGTTGTCCGTATACAAGTACCAAGTATGAACGCAATCCAGCAATAAGTACCAATTGAAAAGCACTGACAACCACATACTGCCCTGAAATCTAACAAGTGAAAAGGAAAAATAACTCTACAAAATGACTAGAACAACCTGGCAAGGAAAGCAATCATGAGCCGCTGAGAAACCATGAAATGAATCAGCAATACAAGATTACTTTGCCAGCAAAGCTATACAAACTTAATAGCAAGGAGGATAAGGATGTCAAAGAGACTTACATTCTAGAGAAGCCGGTTACTGAATTGATTTAGTAAAACTAATAGATAGATCTCCTTATAAATTGCTAATCAGGAAGTGAAGATCTCTTGCTACCTTTCTGATAAGTGCAGCGTGACATCTCTGACTGCTGGAACGAGGAAAATGAAGCTTAGCACACAGTGACCTTGACCTTGAGCTTGAGAAAGCGATAAAATGATGTCAAAGCAAGTAGGTCAAAAGCGACCTTTAACGTTTGACCTCTGAAATAAGGACAATTTAGCAAGCAATTTAAATGTCAAAACCACGGACTAAAATTCGATAGAGTAAAATTAATGTTTAGACAACCCCACCCCCACCCCCCTGTGTTAATGAGGACCCGTCCTTAGGCAGCAAGAGCACCCAGTCAAATTAGTTACAAAATATTCAACAGCTTCCCTGTATAGTTTTCAGGAAATTGATAGCTAGGGCATTTGAGGATCGATCAATCCCAACACGGCGAGGTGTGGGTGGAGCTTAGCTAGTGATGGGCGGGGCATAGCTAAAGCCGGAAGTGTCCATTTAGATGAATTTAAGATTCATTTTTATGTTTTGACAGAGACACAGAAATAGCTGGATTCATTTTTTACTTACTTGGCTTCTAGTCGGAAAGATACAGAAGGTGTTCCTCTTAGGCTTGTTGGATGGAGAGTCCTTGCTCCGCGCAAAGTGATCAAAATTTTGGATTTTAGCTATGAAAAAGGCCGTGGCTCACAAAATCTATAAAGCGCGCGCTTGTAACTATGACATTTTAGTACACACACTTGGATACTGTCTACACTAGACTACGCATCCAAGTTAGTTACATTTTACTTAGAACTGAACGCAAATGACCGTTAACTATTTCAAAGCTCATGGCACAATTATTCAGTTGATAAATGTTTTAATACACTTAGAAATTTGCCATGAAGCAAAGACTTTGACCACTAAAATTTTGATGTTAATTTGTTGAAAGCCAGCACAAGAAGACCGGCAACTACTTTTCGGCTTTATTGCTAACTGATAGATCCAACAAACAGCCGAAACAAGAAACATGATTGGACAACTAATGAAACTAAATCAAAATCCAGCCTACTGACGACGTCTAACGTGATTAATGCACGCAATGCATTAAAGACAGAAGATATAATCAGTTGTCACAAGATTTACACGCTCGCTCTTTAACCTTAGATACTGCAAGTCAAAAAGAGTTATAGTTGGAAAATGATGACCTCACTAACTACATCAGATCACGCAAAGAATAAAATGCTAAATGACACTGAGTTGAACAATTTCATCAAGTAATAAATTCCACGAAATAAGATGCAGATTCAAGAATTATCATACCAAATATTTCCGTACATATTTCAGACAAAAACTGGTTAGCAGACTCAACAGTGCCTATTTTCCTAGTGCATGCAAATGAGCTAACACCACTTGCAATACGAACATCATTGACGTTCGACTACGATCATAAACGGGTGTTTAAACATAATTCATGACAAATGTCCGTAAGACAAGCATTGGAAGTGTTGTGCTCTATGATCTGAACACCACATGAATTAAGAATGCATGTACACAAACAGTCTGATATGAAATTCGTGTTGACGTCGGCTAACGGGGTCTGAAATAACGGAATCCTGTTACGTCAGGAAAATGGGTGTTAATGGGTATATTTGGTGTTCCCCAAAATCTCTCACGTAAATTCATCAGTGGTGGCAAGAATGAAGTCTGCTCGCCCCAGCGGGTATATCGGATGATGATATCGTGCAGCTCTAGGTATGACCCTATAGCGGTCAAAATACTGACCAGGTCGGGTCTACCTCTCCGCATAATCCTATCTTTCCAAATACACAACAACTGGGTAAGTATGAATTGCGGATTCTAACCCGAAAATTAATTCTGACATTAGAAAATCGTCAAATTCAGATCAAATCGGGAAGAAGGGATCAAATAACATGTTAAAATCCGATCAGGCAACAAAACAATGTAAACTGCCCTGGAATCACATGAAATTTGATTAAACCAAGGATGTTCATTTCAATATATATGTATATGACATTCGCGAAATGATGCTCAAAACGGCACCAAGTACACGAGAGTAACTGCAGTATTTTGCGGTTTAATTCACGATTTATTCTAAGTTTCAAAATGGAGCGCGAGCTAGAGTGTTGTGCTACCGCGTGAAACTCCATAAACAAGTTCTGTGCATATATCATGGTCCACTGAAGATAATGGGATATCTTAAGTGCACTCGCCTGAGACGCCACATACCAACGCTTGTTAGAGATACATTAATATAGCTGGCCTCATATTAACGACTACTTGCAGACGGAGATGCAACATAGATTTTGCCACCAGACATTTGAAATATATGGGTAGATGACCACGCTTGGAGGATTACTACTATTTATTTCGACTAGCCTAGCGAATTATCAGAACGAGACATATGGATTGCAACGTCATGCATCTTAAGTGACAGATATTCACGAAGTCTAAAGTGTGTGTGTGTGTAAAGTAGGCCTACGTTCTCGGAAAATCACCTAATATATTGTGTCTAGTATCCGTGTAAACAGTCGTTTGTAACTTCAGCGGTCCTGCTGAATCGTTTCAAGTAAGTTAACATAGTTTATGCCAGATCCCAAAAGAGGCTGATGATGACGACGACGACGACGACGACGACGGCGACTACGGCGGTGTTGATGATGATGATGATGATGATGATGATGGTGATGATGATGTACTGTATACTGTTGCTGCTGTAATAGTAGTCCTTTGCTATGACCACTGCGTCTTCCCCTCGGCACCACTCTTCACTTCCTCAGGTTCATTCTTGATCTGCGCAGACATTGTATGGGTTCAACGCATGCTTGTGTCGGTAGTCATGTCCAAACACTGGGATTTCCACAAAATGAGCATTGACATGCCACGAGACTTCAACACAACTAAACGGTCGAGGATCCTAGCTGTATTATGCCGGGCCAGTTGCAATGAAGATGAGCTACGACTAGTGAGACTACTGCTGTCTGTAGAGTTTGAGACATGAATCGGCTCCCCACAGGGAGATGGTCTATCTCAGGTGTTTTTCACCTGTTACCTCGCTGCTGCATTGAAATCCGTACGGGAAATTTCTACAAGACGACCCCCCAACCAGTGTCAACACTGGGTATGCCGCTAGAGATGGAATATGCAGATGATGTGAGAAAAGAACCCCCTTGACGAACTTCTACCAATAGCTGCAACCTAAAAATTGAGAATCCTTCAAGAATGAATCCAAAACAAAGTTCACCCACATATACCTATCTACAAAGCATGAAACTAAAGAAAATGACGATCCACTTCGTGGCACCCAACCATGGAGGAAGTAAAATTCTGGACTCACTGCTTTGCAGTACTGCTGACATTGCTGCACGCTGCATCATGGGACCATATCTTTCCAGTCGCTAAGAATTATGGCTGAGGACAAGACACAATGGGAAAAAATGAAGAAGGACTGATTGCAGCTGTAGGATGTTTCTACTACTACAGCCGCAGAATACAGTAACCATATATTCCTGATCTGAGTGTACCGAGTCCTGTTTTCTTGAGGTCGCTTCGCATGAAATATCATACTTCGTTTTGTCGACATAGGATGCGTGAATGTTTTGTTGATATAGGATGCATACAATGATCATATATACTCAGATCCATCCGCGCATCTGGAAGAAAGAGGTGTGTATGATATTAGCTACCTGAGCAGAGAGAAAGAGGTATGTATGATATTAGCTACGTGAGCGGAGAGAAAGAAGTGTGTATGATATTAGCTACCTGAGCGGAGAGAAAGAGGTGTGTATAATATTAGCTACCTGAGCGGAGAGAATGAAGTGTGTATGATATTAGCTACCTGAGCGGAGAGAATGAAGTGTGTATGATATTAGGGACCTGGGCGAAGAGAGTCTAGTCACTAACATGCTTTCAATAAAGATTAGCATTGCGGTATAAGGCCGCCATATCTAAAGCTACAAAGTTGAACATTAGCAAAGAGTGGTCCCTAACAACAGGTCCTTCGCACCATGAACCGACTTTTGTACCGATGAGATGACAGTTCTTTACCATATGTTACCCTGATAAAGCAGATTACTGGGTTAATACTGGCCTAGTGACCATTGTTATCAGGGAAGGTGTCCTCAATCTAGGCTAAGAAACGTTCTTTGAACCAAGCGGTAGGTAATGTCACGAGTATGTCTCTGCCGTTCAAATGTAATGCCATTATTAATATCAAAGTAGCCTATATATGATGTTTCCCGGGGCCACTTGCAGTGATTATTAAATGTTGTCCGTTTCTGCGCTCTGTTTAGCAAAACAATTGTAACTTAAACTTTAGAACACATATTAGCCAAAAACGGCTTCTGCAGCGATCTTGAGAAATGCCCATTTGCAGACCAAGAGAAGACTACTTTTGAAAATTTACAACTGGAATGACTGGCTCAATAGTCACGCCAGTCATTCCAGTGGTAAATTTTCAAAAATAGTCTTCTCTCTAACGGCAAAGGGACATTTTCTATGAGAAAATTGAAATTTTCTTGAGCAAATTCGAGGGTTAAAGGGGTAACAGCCAGCCCCATTGAGCGCTCCGCTTCGTGAAGATGCGGGCCTGATCCAGCCCAGACCAGGTGATGCCATGCGCCGAATTTTAATACTTGTTTTCGATGCTGTATGTGAGAGCAACATTTACCAGCAGCAGTTTGTGCGTGACAGGAGTCTACATTATGGAACTGAATGATTCATTAGTGAAAGGATTAATGGCACGTGTATGTCTAGTTTAGCCCATGATGAGACTCGGGTACATGAAATTATAAGGCCCGTTTTAAAAGTCGGTCTTTCTGTCGCGCGCGCTAATGACAATTGGTTGATTTATATAGTGGACTCAGTCATTTTCAGGGGAAATTTAGCCGGCATGGCACAAGACAAGTTCGACTTAGTACTAGATCTATTATCGCGATAGACACAGATAATGTATGTTACAAGTACACATATTGATGCAAGGCAGCAATGGCAAATAGCGTGGTCGGAGATTATTTTAATTCAAGCTGAGTTTCAAATTAATTTTTATATATAATATACATTTTGCACTAACACAACAAGTTGGCCACCAGAGACAGTGACTATATCCAGACCTTGGACCCCTACATAGAACAAAAAATAAATTATACATGTAAAAATGACACCAGCTCTATATAATAAAGGAAGCCATGGGCTTCAAGCTAAAGTCAATGTGCTATAAAGATATAGCCATTAGGCATGTGATAAAATGACAATATATTTGCAGGACAGAGAGAAATGTGTTTATCGTGTTATATTAACATTCCATATTACATAGGTTCTGACTATCATTTACAGCTTCTTACCTTTCCCATGTAGTGCTGATGGTGGTGGCGATTGTAATATTGATAATTTATTGGTGGTGCCATATCTTTAAGATGGTTGTAATGGCATCGGCCTTGGATAGGATTAGCTATGGGCTAGAGGTAGAAGCCGATTATATTTTGGGGCAGTCCATCCATCTTTCCATCCATCTTGTTGACCATTTGCGTAAATTCTGGGGTTTTTGTTTGATAATTCAAATTCTATCTGGCACTAAATTATAGAATATATAGAACAATTTTCACATTATTGCACGAAATATTTGATGATAGATTCGTGCAATATCAAGTGAGTTCGAGATGGTATTATGTTTGAAAGCCTGGTTACAAACCAAGTACAGAGATTCTGATACTGAATATATAGTAAACTATTAGGATTTGAAAACTGCAAGTTGCGACTAAATTGTGTATTTCAAAATTACTTCATAGTAGAATTTCTTTAAATTCTATACTTTATTAGCACATTCATATATATATATATGTAAACATATCAGTGAAATTCTGGAGTCGAACCTATTACAAGCGATATGCCAGGACCTATTGACATCTATCTGATTGTGGCTAATGTGAACCAACTATCTTTCAATGGGGACATATTGTGAATAAGTAACTACATGGACATACTTGGTAATTATGATATTATTTGATGGTACAATCGTGCAATATTTCGTACATCACTAGTACATAATAATACATATTGAGTTCTGCATGGCTAGATGTTTGAAAACTGGGTACATAGATATCGGTACATAAATTATTGGCATCTGACAACTTTTGGTCACTACTAAGTTGAGTATTTAAATTTACTTTACGATGGAACTTTTTTAAATCGATATTTTACTAGCGTATTTATATATCTATCTGACATTTTGGAACCAAACCTCTTACAGACAGTAGGCTACCGAAAACCATGGATCTGCCAAAACTTGTGCAAATTCTGGGTTTTTTATTTGATAATTCAGGTTCTATCTGGAGGTTATTTATAGGATATATAGAAAGATGTTCACATTATTGCAAGAAATATTTGATGATAGAATCATGTGATACTTTATTGAGGCATTCATATATATCTATGTAAACATATGGGTGGAATTCTGGAGTAGAACCTATTACACGTGATATGCCAGGACCTATCGACATCTATCTGATTGTGGCTAATGTGAACCAACCATCTTTGAATGGGGACATATTGCGACTAAGTAACTACATGGACATACTTGGTAATTCTGATATTATTTGGTGGTAGGATCGTGCAATATTTCGTACATCACTAGTACATAATAATACATATTGAGTTCTGCATGGCTAGATATTCGAAAACTGGTTACAAACAGAGTACATAGATATCGGTACATAAATTATTGGTATCTGACAACTTTTGATCGCTATTAAGTTGCGTTTTATAAAATTACTTTACGGTGGAATTTTTGTAATCGATATTATATTAGCATATTTATATATCTACCTGCCATTTTGGGGCCAAACTTATTACTGACAGTAGGCTACTTAAAACCATGGATCTGCCAAAACTTGTGCACATCTTTGCCAAGGAATAGTGTACTACGAAATTACGTCATTGTAGACATTTTTAACCTTGATACTTTATTAGCGTATTCATATACCGTTCTGACCATATGGAGGAATTTCGAACCGAATATGGGCCAAACTTATTGCAGACGGTATGGTACTGAAAATCACTGATCTGCCAAGATTTAAGCCAATTTTCGGTATTGAATTGCAGCCTATGGAATTATTTCATTGTAGGATTTGTTTTAATTATGACTCTAGCTAGCAATGATATGAAACCATATTGTTTACAGCTGAAAGTATTTTAGGATAAATTATACTTTTTAAACCGAAGTTTATAGGGGTGAAAATCTGGGACCGAGCGTAACCTATAGACAATAGGGCAATGGAGACTGTGAATTGGCTAAAATTTCAGCCAATTTTCGGTATGAAATTGTGTATAATGAATTAAATTACCTCACGGTAAACATTTTTAAAACTCAATACTTCATTAGCATATTCAGATAGCTATCTAACCATATAGGTGGAGTCTTTGGGCCGAACACATTGCAGGCATTACTAACTTGGCACATACATACACTTTCTGTTGATTTATGTATCTAACCACCCATTACAATGTTATTGACAGCCGTGTTGACTGGAAATTCGGAACATCAGTTGCCTATACATAGTGCTAAGTAATTGCATGCATGGATCTTTTCCCAGTGAAAGATTAAGGATAATGAATTACTAATGAAAACCACACATACATTATTTTTAGTGAATTTTGTCAAATTGTTCACAATCTGCAATATTATTATACATGTTTTACTGTTAAGATTTACCACACATATAGTGACTAGTAAAATGCGTCCACGACATTAAAATCTTTGCCGCTACACCCTGCGAGACATAACAATAGATATTTATACACTATCTCGAATGTACAGCCCGGTGTTTTATGCTATAATACATAAGGGAAATGAAACAGACATAGTACCTGGTATTGTCGTCATAAGATATTAAACATTTACTGTCTAAATTTAGTGAAGAATGTTAAAATATTTAGATATTGACTGTCCATTTGCAGGTCAAAAGAAACTGTATTTGCAGATTTGTCACTGGAATCTGTAATGACTGTCTCGAGAGTCATTCCAGTGGTAAATTATCAAGAATTGTCCCATCATGGCATGCAATTTGACATTGATCAAGATCACTGTAGGGGATGGTTTGACCAGCTATGCCATGAGGCGGTTAAAATATAATAAGAGATGATGATTGGCCGATATTCGTAGCCCTCGTCATTGTGATTTACATACTTTCAATGGTGACTTCCCAGAATCCCATTTCCATGGCAACTATAGAGGTGAGCTGTTGAATATTTTAAAACTAATTTGACTAGATGCTGTCGGTGCTTATAGCAGCAGCACAGTTAAATTAGTTTCAAAATATTCAACAGAATGTTTATTAAATAGTAAAGACATACAATTCGCACAGCTTACAGACTTTTCAACATTCCTGATAACCATAGCTACGTCATTCATTATGTATTTTGACTGTGACGTCAGCCTACATGGGACATAATTGATTATGACGTCAACACTTGAGTGCTAGGTTGGATAACGTATACCCTCTTTCCATAAGAGAGGCGGTGCATTGCGATTGGGTCTACAAGTGTCTGGCAGGGCAAAGCTAACTATCTGAATGCTCTTGCTAAAATAAGTTGTCACTTATTATAAGTGGGTGGGCCACACATTACTAAGTGGCATTGGCCGTTCACTGATCAAATTTGTTCATGACAATTTGAAACGTGGGGTCCATTTCCAGCTAAGCTCTGTCAGTTCTTTCAGCATGTTGGAATCAATTTATATACTTTGATTCACGAATTCCCAGAAACCCAATTTCAAAGTAGCTATACAGGGTAAGGTGTTAAATATCCTGAAACTAATTTGACGAGGTGCCTTTGCTACTTATGGCCGTAACAGTGCCCGGTCAAAGTGCCTGGTTAAATTAATTTCAAAATATTCAAAAGAATGTTGATTAAAAAGTAAAGACATAAAATATGTATACTTAACGAACTATTCAATATTCACGATGGAGCTAGAGACGTCATTCACTAAGCATTTTGACTATGACGCCTGTGAAGCAATTGATAATGGTAAAAAAACATGCAACGCCCAAGAAAATTAGTTTCAACTTTTCAACAGAATGTTGACTAAGTAGTAAGGCCATACAATTCGTGCAATGCCCAGTCAAATTAGTATCAACATATTCAACAGAATGTTGACTATTGTCTGTATGTCCACATCTGTCACTTATTACAAGTGGGTAGATTGTTTGCTTGCTTAGATTTTTTTAACGCACTGACAACTATATTATGACTAAATTTCTGTGCTAACCTCGCCAATGGTCGAACCGTCATCCTGAAATTACGCACAGCATCCGCAACCCAGACATCTTTCCGCTGGGCCACCGCACCAAGACAAGAATTGGATATACTGATACACTGGCGAATTCATATGAGACTATCTTTTGAATGCACAGCGTATGGTGTATTCTGTGCTCTCACCCGTTCTCCAGCGTGACACTGGCAGTAGTTGGTTGATTGATTGATTGATTGATTGATTGATTGATTGATTGATTGATTGATTGAATCCCAGGGATTAAATCGTAAAAGACATAAAATTCGTACACTTGATGGACTAGTCAATGTTCCTGATGAAGCTATTTACATCATTCATCACGTATTTTGATTGTGACGTCATCCTACATTTGGCGTAAATAATTATGACGTCATTTGCTTGGTGACAGATCAGATCCATCCAGTATCATAGAAATATCCTATGCCCTTTTGCAGACCAGAAGACCGTTGTTTTTTGGCACTTTACCATTGGTGGTAAATTTTCAAAAATTTCTACCTGTTAGATGTAAATGGTAGTTTCTCGAGATTACTACAGAAGCCATTTTGGCCAGTTTGATCGGAATGAGTGTTGAAGTGGAGATTAAGAGATGTACGTGGGTACAGTGGGACAGATTACAATACTATTTTATTTCTGGTGCGAACGTACAGTCAGCAATTAGCCCAGCTCAACAGCTAGTACAACTAGACCCAATAGTGAGGGTATGCGTTTAATGTGCATGAGAAATCTAGGCAATATATCCTAAATCTACGATTCCAATCTAAATAGAGACGCTCTCGTTAATATATATATATATATATATATATATATATATATATATATATATATATATATATATATATATATATATATATATATATATATATATCTCGCTCTCGTTAGTGTTATGATATCTGGTGAGAACGTGAATGACCACAATTCCTAGTGAAAAATGGCAGCGCTGGCAATGGACCTTTCCAGTCTTAGCTATGCCTCGCTCACCCCTAGCTAAGCCCCACACACCCTTCTGAGTGTTGAGTTCGATCGATCCCCGCGAATGCCCTGACTATCAATTTCAGGAAATCTATACAGGTAAGCCATTGAAAATTTTGTAACTAATTTGACTGGGTGTTGTTGCTGTCTATGCCAGCAACAGCCCCCGGTCAAATTAGTTTCAAAATATCCAACAGAATATGTATTAAATAGTAGACATGCAATTCTTACAACAACTTTCCAATTGTACGTATGTATGATTACTGTATTCTGCGGCTGTAGTAGTAGAAACATCCAACAGCTGCAATCAGTCCTTCTTAGCTTTTGCCCACTGTGTCTTGTCATCAGCCAAAATCCTTAGCTTCCTCAGGTCTATTCTTGACTTGAGTGTACCGAGTGCTGATTTCTTGAGGTCACCTCATAGCATGCTTAGCAGATTTATGCAATGCCGTCCTCTCCTGGCTTTGTGTTTGCTGGCTCCGAGTAGGGTGAATTCCAAGGCTCTCTATGCTGGTGTCTCTTCTGGCATCCTTAGCTCATGGCCAAGCATGGATCATCTTTGCTGGGCGACTTTTACAGACAGCGGCGACGTATTACACATCTTGTATAGTGCATCGTTGGAAATTATGCTGTCTTGGCATTGTTGTCCAGTGATGGTGCGCAGGTGTTTGCGGTGGCCTTTGGAGCTGCCGAGCTGTTACAGTTATACAGCATCAAAGATACGCAGGTTGCATTGTATGAACGTAGCCTCTTTATCAAGGCATCTTTAATCTACGAATCCATAGCTTCCAAAAGGATGAAATGTTATGTTCCCCATGACGCAGCATGCAGAAATGTCAGCAGTGGGGCGGGGGTGGGAGGGGGGAGGTGGTGGGGCTGGGGATTTGGTCTTGTGGAACATTCCCGCACAGATTTCAATGCGGGAGCAAGGTAGCAGGTGAAAAGCACCGGAGACAGACCATCTCACTGTGTGGAACCGATTGATGTCTCAAACTCTACAGACTTCCCTGACTTGACTCGTACTCTCAGCTTGGTGTCTGCAAGTTGTAGTCTCACTAGTCGTAGCTCGTCTTCATTGCAACTGGCCTGACGTAGTACATCTAGGATCTTTGAGAGTGTAATTGTGTCGAAGGCTCGTGAAATGTCAATGCCCATTTTGTGGAAGTCCCAGTGTTTGAATATGTCCACCGACACAAGCATGTGTTGAGCCCATACAATGTCTGTGCAATTGTATACTTCGATTATATGACGTCATATAACATCATAGCCAACTAAGTGACGTGCATGCTGACATCATAATCATTACGTCATAAATCATTCTATTTGGCCCGTCTTTAACTCTTAATCGTCCAACACGTTGCAAGAATTGTATGTCTGCTATTTAAGATACAAGCTGTTTAATGTTTCGAAACTAATTTGGCTGGACACTGTTGCTGCCACAAGCAGCAACAGCACCCTTACGGCAGCAACAGCACCCACTCAAATTAGTTTCAAAATATTTAACAGCTTACCTGTATAGTTTTCTGGAATTTGATAGTCAGATATTTCAGGGATCGATCGAACTCAACACGAGCGAGGTCTGGGTGGAGCTTAGCTAGAGGTGGGCGGGGACTAGCGGAATGCGTTCGTGATGTACTTGTCCATGTCATGTATGACGTCATAATGACGTCATTGACTATGATGTCATTCTACACGTCACGTCGTTGATTACGACGTCATGTGATGGATTGATGATGTGGAAAGGTCCATTCTAGACACAACAAATTGAATGCGTAGCGCTCAGCAGCCACGGAAAGAGATGAAAGGCCTACACGCACATCCGTCGTATTCGTCGTGATTTATATACATACTTTGAGCTATGACTTCCCAGAATCCCCTTTTCACGGTAACTATGGAGGTGAGCTGTTGACTATTTTGGAACTAATTTGACTGGGCGCTGCTGCTTGTTAAATAGTAAAGCCCTTCAATACGCACAGCTGAAGGACTTTTCAATGTTCCTGTTGGCCATAAATACGCCAGTCATTAGCCATTACGTATTTTGGCTGTGACGTCACCTACATGCGAACTAATTGATCCTTCGATTATATGACGTCATAGCCAACGAAGTGACGTGCATGCTGACATCATAATCATTGCGTCATAAATCATTCTATCTGGCCGGTCTTTAACTCTTAATCGTCCAACACGTTGCAAGAATTGTATGCTGCTATTTAATAAACATGCTGTTTAATGTTTTGAAACTAATTTGGCTGGACACTGTAGCTGCCATAAGCAGCAACAGCGCCCTTACGGCAGCAACAGCACCCAATCAAATTAGTTTCAAAATATTTAACAGCCTACCTGTATAGTTTTCTGGAAATTGATAGTCAGATATTTCAGGGATCGATCGATCTCAACACGAGCGAGGTCTGGGTGGAGCTTAGCCAGAGGTGGGCGGGGACTAGCTGAAACGGGATAGGTCCATTATGCGTTCGTGATGTACTTGTCCATGTCATTTATGACGTCATAATGACGTCATTGACTATGATGTCATTCTACACGTCACGTCGTTGATTACGACGTCATGTGATGGATGGATGATGTGGAAAGGTCCATTCTAGACACAACCAAGTGAATGCGTAGCGCTAAGCGGCCACGGAAAGAGATTATAGGCCTACACGCACATTCGTCGTAGTCGTCGTGATTTATATACATACTTTGAGCCATGACTTCCCAGAATCCCCTTTTCACGGTAACTATGGAGGTGAGCTGTTGCCTATTTTGGAACTAATTTGACTGGGCGCTGCTGCTTGTTAAATAGCAAAGCTCTTCAATACGTACAGCTGAAGGACTTGTCAATGCTCCTGTTGGCCATAAATACGCCAGTCATTAGCCATTACGTATTTTGGCTGTGACGTCAACTACATGGGAACTAATTGATCCTTCGATTATATGACGTCATAGTCAACTAAGTGACACGCACCTTAGCTGGAGGGGAGCGGGACTTGGCTAAAACTGGAAAGGTCCATTGCCTATAGGCACTGTCATTTTGGCCAAGGGATTGTGGTCATTCACGTTCTCGCCGGATCTCCTACCGCTAACGATTCGAATCGTAAATTTAGGACATATTGTCTAGATCTCTCGTGTGCATTAAACGCATAAATTCACTATTGGAGCTAGTTGTACCTACTGCTGGTGCCATGGGCTAATTGCTGACTGTACATTTGCATCAGAAATAAAATGGTATTGTGATCTGTCCCACTGTACCCACGGACATCTCTTAATCTCCACTTCAACACTCGTCCCGATTAAACTGGCCAAAATGGCTTCTGTAGTAAACTACCATTTGCATCTAACAGGTTGACATTTTTGAAAATTTACCACTGGAAGGACTGGCTCGATAGCTGAGCCTATCATTCCAATGGTAAACTGCCAAAAAACAATGGTCTTTTGGCCTGCAAATGGACATAGGATATCTCTATGATAATGGATGGATCTGACCTGTCACCAAAGCATGTCATAATTATTTACGTCATACGTAGGATGAAGTCCCAATCAAAATACGCAATGAATGATGTAAATAGCTTCATCAGGCGCATTGAATAGTACATCAAGTGTACGAATTTTATGCCTTTGCGATTTAATCTCCGGGATTTAATCAATCAATCAATCAATCAATCAATCAGTCAATCAATCAATCAATCAATCAATCAATCAATCAATCAAATAATCAATCACTCAATCAATCAATCAATCAATCAACTACTGCCAGTGTCGTGATGGAGACCGGGTGAGGGCATAGCATACACCATATGGTGAGCATCCAAAGGATAGTCTCATATGAATTCGTCAGTGTATCAGTATATCCGACATGTGAAAGCTAGTTCGTTAAACCAAGCTTCTTGTCTTGCTGCGGTGGTCCAGCGGAATTGCAGGATGACAGTTCGATCCCCGACCAGGGTTATGATGCTCAACAAAGTAAACTAATGGGTGAACTCCGTAGGTGGGGTTAGCGCAAAAATTGAAGTCATCACGTTGCCAGTGCGTTATAGAACTAAGCATACCTACCTGCCTATACCTACCTACCTACCTACCTACCTATCTACCTACCTACCTACCTACCTACCTACCTACCTACCTACCAACCAACCAAGCAAGCAAGCATGCAATCAAGCAATCAAGCAAACAAACATTCTTTATTGACAAATCCAACATGTGGACATACAGAGACAATATTCAACATTCTCTTGAATATTTTGATACTAATTTGTACGAATTGTATGACCTTGCTATTTAATCAACATTCTGTTGAAAATTTGAAACTAATTTTCCTGGGCATTGTATGTCTTTACCATTATCAATTGCATCCTATAAAAGCTTCACAGGCGTCATAGTCAAAATGCTCAGTGAATGACGTCTCTAGCTCCATCGTGAATATTGAATAGTCCGTCAAGTGTACAGATTTTATGTTTTTACTTTTTAATCAACATTCTATTGAATATTTTGAAATTAATTTGACTGGGCACTGTTATGGCTATATGCAGCAAAAGCACCCAGTCAAATTAGTTTCAGGATATTCAACACCGTACCTGTATAGTTACGTTGAAATTGGGATTATGGGAAGTCATGAATCAAAGTATATAAATTGAATCGAACACGCCGAAAGAACGGACAGAGCTTAGCTAGAAATGGATCCCACCTTTGAAATAGTCATGAACAAATTTGATCATCAAACAGCCAATACCACTTAGTAATGTGAGGTCCACCCAACATGGACCACTTGTAATAAGTGACCACATATTATAGCAAGAGCATTCAGATAAATAGCTTTGCCCTGCCGAACGCATGTAGACCCAATCGCAATGCACAGATTCTCTTATGGAAAGAGGGTATAAGTTATCCAACCTGTCACTCAAGTGTTGGGGGTCATAATCAATTATGTCACATGTAGGCTGATGGCACAGTCAAAATATGCAATGAATGACATAGCTATGATTATCACGAATGTTGAAAAGTCTGTAAGCTTTGCGAATTGTATGTCTTTACTATTTAATAAACATTCTGTTGAATACTTTGAAACTAATTTAACTGTGCTGCTTCTATAAGCACTGACAGCATCTAGTCGAATTAGTTTTAAAATATTCAACATCTCACCTCTATATTACCTTGGAAATTGGATTCTGGGAAGTCACGGTAGAAAGTACATAAATCACAATGCCCACGGCTATGAATATAAGCCTCTCATCATATCGTATTGTATTTTAACCACTGCATGGCATAGCTGGTCAAACCGGCCCCTACAGTGATCTTGAGCAATGTCAAATTGCATGCCATGATGGGACAGTTTTTGATAATTTAACACTGGAATGCCACACGAGACAGTCATTCCAGATTCCGGTGGCGAATCTGCAAAAGCAGTCTTGTCTGGGCCTGCAAATGGACATTCAATATCTAAATATGTTAACATTCTTCACTAAATTTAGACAGTAAAGGTTTAGTATATTTTGAAGACAATACCAGGTTCTGTGCCTGTTTCATTTTTCCATTATATATTATAGCATAAAATACTAGGCTGAACATTCGAATATGCTAATGAAGTATTGAATGAAACAAATGTTTACCATGAAGTAAACTAATTCGTTGTACACGATTTCTTACCGAAAATTGGCTGAAATTTTAGCCAATTCAAAGTCTTCACTGCCCTATTGTCTGTACGTTATGCTCGGCCACACGCTATTTGCCATTGATGCCTTGCGTGAATATGTGTACTTGTTTATATACATACTTTGAACCATGACTTCCCAGAATCCCCTTTTCACGGTAACTATGAGGGCGAGCTGTTGAATATTTTGGAATTAATTTGACTGGGTGCTGCTGCTTATTAAATAGTAAAGCTCTTCAATTCGTGCAGCTGAAGGACTTTTCAATGTTCCTGTTGGACATAGCTACGCCACATTATGTATAGTGACTGTGACGTCACCATACTGGGGAGGGTGGTGGTGGCGGCGGTGGTGGGTGGGAGGGTCGGGTAGTGGGGTTGGGGGGTGGTGGGAGTGGGGGCCAGGAACTAATTGACTATAACGGCAAGGCTCTACAACATCTGACCGCTCTTGCTAAAATATGTGCTCACTTATTACAAGTGATTCGACTGCTTAGGCTACGTTATACAGCTCATAAATAAGTTTATATACTTACAAACCATAAACAGAAATTCTGTCTTGTTTTGCAAACATGTAAATTTATTCTTTAGATGTTATATACCATCAAGTCGGCGGGTTTACAGTACAGCTCATTCATGTAAATAAGGCACGATATTTGCAAAGAAAAACAGAAATTCTACCTTGTTTTGAAAACGTGTTAATTTATTTTTGAGGTCTTCTATACCAAACGGTGTCAGATTTCATGAAAACTGGGTGATGAAAAAACTCGCTTTAGCCATTATCTTTCTGGTTTCAAAGGCTAGTGTAGCTCGTGGGGTAGTGTCGGGCTATTCCGGTGTATCATGTCGACTCGGCGCGCCGCAAGTGCATGATGAATGATGATGCTGGTTAGCATTCGGTCTCGGGGTGACGGATCCTGTACGAGGCTGCCCTACGGGTAACGGGCTCCTAAGGCCGGTGGAACTCAATCATTCCGGTGAGGCCGTGCGACCATTGTCGCTAACATTAAATACAACTGTCTCATCCCAAGAAGTTGTGTCACCAGTATGCCTGTCCATAGCAATTTCGTGATCTATGGACTTACAAGATTTGATTTGGTGACCTAAATAATATAAGTCTATACAATGATTTTACCTAAACAAACTATCGAGTAAGCTAGATAAAAATGAGGAGCATACGAAAATACAAGACATAAAGATAGCCAGATGACCTTTTAAACATGGGGCTCCCGGAGGTACTACACAGACTCGTAGCTCCGCAGAGGTATCCCCGCAAGGGAGGCTCCCAAACACGGGCCGTAACTAATTATCTTAATATAAGTTATTATACCTCTAAACTGAAAGGAAAGAAGATTATCTCAGACAAAAAACCATGTGCCTCACGCGGGCACTACTCCTAGTGTTAGTTTGGGTGAGAAGTATTATCCTCGCGTGGACCGTTGTCGCTTAATCCTTGCGAGAGGCAAGTGCCTCGCGCGGGGCCTCCGTCACGGGAAAATGCGGCCACTGCTTAAAGGGGGAGAAGAGTAATAGGCAAAAATGGGCCCACTAATATTTCAACCAAAATGCTCGAAAAAGAAAAGACCATACCTAGTGAGATTATCACTATAGGGTTGCGTGCTGTTTTATGTGAAGACGGGACGAACGGTTCCCGAGGGACTCCCACGTCACCGTCTTATGTAATTCTTAGTATGCTGAGTTAGTAGTTGCCACTTTATTTATGCGGGCCTTCTGCTTTGCTTAACTAGCTTTTCGGTTTTGGGAACAAGAACTAGTTTAGGCTGCAAATGGCTGGTATCTACCTTGCTATTAGACACGGCTGTCATTGAGAACCGATGCCCTAAGACATCACTACTGAAGACAGCGCTCATACATGTTACTTAGTAAGATCTCTTGAACCGGATAAGAATCCGAACATCTCGCTCCGTAACCACATAAAACGTCACAAGACACTGGTTACTTTTCACAAGAGCATTATTAGGCAACTGTTCTATCGTTATGGTAGGGGTAAGAAGGACGAATACCCACCGTAAATGTCCTTCCCATGAGGGCGTGGCAGATCCAAATATCATGCCCAGACATTTTTATGGAATTCGGTGGGGATACGTATCTCGCCCGTCACCGGGTTCTATGAAATTAACCGTTTAACCTGTCGTTAGGTTTATATACAAGTTGCCCAGTTTTGCACTGCGGTGCCGGAGGATTGTTCAGCAAATAAAATAATAATTAAGATATGTGTTCGCAGTGCTTTCCACATTGGCAAGTGTGCTAACTATTAAGTATCCGAAGATACGAGGGGAATGTATGTGACACCACACCGTGGCCATCACCGCTCTGAAACCCTAACAGTTTCCGAGAGTCGGATCAACCCATGGTGCAGATAGGGACACCCAAACAATTAAGAAGCCACAAGGCTGAGTGGAACATGAAGAAAGACAAAATCTTAGAGTTATGAGTCTTACCGGAGTGCGGGACTAGATTATCGCACCACCGGAAGAGAAGAGTATACTACAGATTTCTTAATGAAGAAAGTGTCTCTAATCATATTAAACCTATTCTATCGAGCTGAATAGAAAAGGTTTAGTCAGTGGCATGCCGGGCTAAACAGAGTTATAGCATGGACAGCGACCTCAGTGAAAAATTGTTTGTGACGGGAGAAAGTGCTGCATATGTAAGTGTTTCTGTATAGTGTTTCCTACAAATAAACAAAACATGTTTATATATATAAACTAACCAGAACATCAATACAGTATTACATGATCGGAATTTAATATCTTAGTACAGGTTAACGAACCTACTACGGTGCGGTTAGTGAAAACACCTTACAGAAAATGAGAAGAACTATAAACATGTAGAGAAATTATAACTAGTGGTCCTAAGACTGGTACGGTACCTTTTAATCATCGGGACTGTTTTTACGGATACAATATAATTAGAAAAGCACATTTAGTGGAATAATTAAAATGTTAAGTATAGTTACTTGAATACTCGGTAGCCATTCTTAAGTTAGGCTATCGTGTTACTGAAATTGATACGTCATCCTTTAGTTGACGTGAGTTGATGCATTTTCTTGAAGCTGCAAAGTTCCCACAGGTTGGTTCCCACAAATAGAATTCCCGCAAAAGGCTCCTGGCGGGAGCACATCGCTCAGGACTGTAAGCACAATAGAATGTCTAAAGAGCAGTCAGCAAGAGATACAATAGCATTACTGCTGTGAAGAAAGTTCCCGTACACCGATGGCATGGATGGAAGTTGTCAACAACCTGATCGCAAGCGGGGGTTGCTGGATACAGATAAAGATACAAAACAAAGCACAACAGTGCTGGGTACGTCAGCCAGCTCTGAAGATGCACCGGGCAAGGTTTACTTGCTGCGGCCGAAAGTTAGAAGAACCTGCACGACATTAGTGTGGTGGCAGTTGAAATACCACTTTTTGGCGTGGCCGGCAGATCCGGCGAGTCATCCACCGAAGAACATCTGTGCCTCTACATCTGTAGAATCACATATCCAGGCCGTAAAGGCATCACCGCATGTTCGTGTTAAGAAGTAGATCTTAATACTCGTGAATAATAATAGAAAGTTCCAAATTGCTCCCGCAAGTAGGGAATTACAAAATTGTTTTAGTGCACTGGGTTGGGCAACTGCTAGCTACGGGAGAAAAACTGACGGAAAGCGAAGTAATATGCGTATGGTCTGTCGCGCTGGTAGAAGCTGGCACAGGTCCAACCTATTCAGCCCCTGGCCGAGGATGCTCTCGATCTCTGAATCGCGTCTCCTTTTATACCACTCGTGACATCACAGGCGTAAGCCCGAACGAATCATCGGCCAAGCAACAGCCAATCAGCGCGTAGCTAATAATAGCACAGTCGATTGTTCTAGAACATTCTAGAAGTTCTGTGTCCACGTGGTTATGACGTCATGGCAATATTTTGAAGATAATCAAGAAGGGCTTTCCGTGGATAACTCAGCCATTTCCTAACCGATTTTGAAATGGTTTACAGATTTAAAAAGCCCGTCGAATTCTGGTCTTGATTAATGCCAGATTCGGTTGGAACACGTAATCAAAAAGGATTACTGGGTACCATCTTGGTACACTAAAAGCTTCATCCTATCTTGGTTGTAAACTATGTGCTTCATCAAAAATAGTATTTAAGCGTGCGCATGCGCACTATGCGCTTTAACGAACTTAGTCGTTTTCTTCCAATGCGATCTCTCTCATAGGCCCATGTACGCTTATGGTTCTACCCAGGGGGGGGGGGCGTGTTCAGGGAACGAATCCAGGATGGGCAGCGTGTACCCAGCTTAGCTGGTATGGCCGGTACCCGACTGCACGATCCGAACTACACCACCCCCTCCTAGTTTGACATCCATGGCAAACGATCGCGCATGGTGGATCGACGCCTGGACGTATGCTAAGCGGGAATTATAGACTTCCCGGGTAGGCACGTGGCCGGAGAGGAGTAGTGACGCAATAGATGCGTATTCAAGAGACAGAGCACATAGAGGTGCCAAAGAGGAGAGGCGATGCATACTTTTATTTTTTCAGGCCCTTTTCTTTTTCTTTTTTTTGTTTTATTAATATTTTGGTGCGTGCTGTAACTTTATTTAGTAAATGATTCTAAACAATAGCTCACATGGGTGTTCTCTCTGGGTGCGGATAATCACTATCTCCGCAGAGAACACCCAAGCTCCAACTTACCACAATTTAAGTTTTTAAATATAATATAATAATATAATATATATGTATACATACATGATTCATGTAACATACCCTTATGCGGTATTTAGTGAATTACTCACGAATTACTTGCACACCCCGGCTAAATAAAGGGGTATGCAACACGTATCTCTTATTATTATTATTAAAAATATATTTGTGGCCCGTTATAGCGGGTCTGCAACGGGCAGCTCTCGCTGACCTCATGGTCGTCCTGACATCTAAGACAGGAAGAAAAATAATAAGAAAAATATAATATAATAATAATAATAACTTAGCAGCTAGTTTATCAGGCAGCCCCAGCGTAGCTGAGACTGCATGATGGGACTATGACATTGTTGCACTGCAGGATGTTGTATTCTTTACGTCGAACATGACATTCTTACAACATCGGAGTCTGCAGTGCTCATTTCGTGTGGGACACAGCCGGGCACCGAAGTGCGCAGCTGTGTCAGATAACCGTAGTCATCCTAGGGATGGGATTCAATTGATCTAACATATATAATAAGAAGAAAAGTATTTAAAAAATAAAGTAATAATTAATACACTTCCATGAATCGCACCACTGATGTTTCTGCTGTATCACAAATGATCACACCTCTGCTGCGAAATTTCCCCATTGAGTCTGGGTCCTGCGACTGACGGTGGTTGGTCGCGGTGGATGCATTATCATTGCTGAGATGCGTTCACTATTACTGGCACTGTCGGAGATGTCTGAAGTGATGGTGGCGGAAATATGAGCATCCATAATGTCTCTCACAGTTACTGCCAGTTCTAAAATATCCGTCCGTAAGGCAGCGGTGGTGCTAGTTGTTGCTAATGTCATTGATGCTGTAGTGGTGGTAGTCGTCGTGGTGGCTGCAGTAGCTGTCGTGGTGATGGCGGTGAGCTGTATCGTAGGCTGAGGCAATGATGCGGGAGCGGATATGGCAGGAGATGACATCTTCCGAGACTTAGCATATTTTAACAGACGATTTGCGGTGACGTTAGGTACGGGCTGAATGTCCTACGTGTGGGCGATACATCTCTTTCCCGTGTATGGTCATTCCGGTGTGGTTCCCTTTCTGATGGCGGGGTCAGAAAGGCTAGGAGGCAGATGCTGGATAACACAGGTCAGAGTTATGCTAATCGACGCAGGCTGCGATGGTCCTGGTCCCTCGTCTATGGTCAGGTCTGGCGGAGATGGTGACCGCGGGTAACTCGGAATGTCCATTCCCGCAGGTGTCGTGATGACTACCGAAATCGGCTGACTGGCTAAAACTGTTTCAGACACTACGGGTGCGGGTGTAGTGGCTGTAGTTGGATGGCGGGTTACTGATGCGGGTGCTACCGGACTGGATTCTGCGGGAGACTTTCGCTTCTTACTCCGCTTCAGGACCAGTGTAGATGTAGTGACTGGTAGCGGCGTAATGCTTCCCAACATAGCTGCGGGTAAGATTTCACGTCTTGCTGTCGGTACGTTGCTTACTGTTGCCGTGGGAGGATGATGACTAACGGGATATCTACGAGTAGTGTTCTTCATGCGGGCCATTTTCTCGGTCGGGAGAACTTTGACCGGAAACCGAGATTCGAAACGTGTGGCTAAAACGGCATGATCCTCGTTCTCTTCCCCGGGAACTAATGTCACTTCTAACACACGGTGATGATAATGGAGCATGTGAGTCACTCCGTAGCGAGTAGCGGTGTAGAGATACTGACATGTCACGCAGAAGGCTGACTGGAGGAGATGATCCTTATTGACATGAAGCGTGAGGTCGGATTTTGTTGTAAAAGTTCTGGTACCGGGCTCTCCACTAGGTAATAATGAGCTGCACGGGAACCATTTTGGAACTGGTACCAATTCTTCTTCAGACGAATCCGATAACGCTAAATCTTCAAGGAGTGACATCTCGTTCCCACATGGTAGTTGGCTGCGGGAACCTTATTCAAAACCTAATGCCCTATCTCTTCATTGTATTTAACTTTCCAGGCCAAGTATAATAATGAAATAATAAAACAGCAGAATTTGGTTTTCAACACGAAAGAAGCCTACTGCTATCTGTTCTTCCATGGTGTCGAGTTTTGACGGGAAGACAAAGTTTCAGAGCATGCTTCTTCCTTTTATAATATTTGGTGACATCATAGGTGGCGGATGACCACACCTGGAAGTTTTAACAGGTGATTCGGTCAGTCCAATATGGAAAGTTTCCTCCTTTTCCACTCTAGACGTCTAGGGATTAATTCTTCCCGTATAAAGGGAGTGCTTTTAATTATAGGAAGAATAGCTTGTTAACTTTGTCCTAATTTCACGCTTTTAACAGCCTCCGATCAACATAAAAACGTGGTACTACTTTTTCTTTGCGGGGCCTCACCTTTTAATTAGCGTGAGGCGGTTCTCCAGATTGGATGCTTATAAACTTGCCTGTTTTAATTTTAGGCTAGAGCGCTCGATGGGGTGTGTGGGAGCCTGGTGACGTCAGCGGTTATTACCCCGACTCACCCTCGCCACTCATCTTCCATTTCAGGTATAGTTAGATTGTGTAGGCTTGTAAACTTAGTAGGCTTGTGGTTCTATGTAGGCTTGTAGATTTAATTATTCATCACTCACATTTCAGGTTTTAATTTTTAGATCAGCCCTTTAATTTAAACTAGACAATTGTTGGTTAGAGCTTGATTATCTCCCTTGCTTAGATTTATTGACTGGACCAGTTGTTGCTAAATTTGTTGGTTTTTGATCATTTATTAGAGCATAATATCACCATGGCTAGAACGAGCAAGGGCAAGAGACGGAATGTCGACCATGAGGACAGCAGTCCGTCTCCTCCCCAGGCTCGACTAGTCAAGTGCTATTATATGATAATACAATGTTTTCACCACATAGGGGTCCTAACCAGCAATTTGGGCTCCAACACCCTGCCAACCGGTCTGAGCAGGAAGGTGAGCGAACTCTGCCGTTTCATTAAGCCAGCTCTGCCAAATATAGAGGTAGTAAGTGACATCAAGAAAGTTAACTTTGTTTGGGCAAATTCCATCATTCGAGCTATGATAGACCATTACAATTTCAGTTTAGGCACCATCATGTCCAAAATTATCATAGCTCAGACCGCGCCAAACCTTAATTTAGGCAAGGCAAAATCAATTGCCATTAGATGGGCAAAAGCCAACTATGGCAAAAAACTTCACGTCAGATCAATCGAAGCATTCTATCAATTCATTAGGCCTTTTGACCCACACTTTCAACAGAAAGCGCAAAATTGCCAAGTTACCACCCCTACTGCAAGGTCATCCGAGACCGTACCAGTCATTCCACCACATTCAGAACTCAGGAAACGGCTCAGGTCACCGACCGATAGCCCCCCACCAGTGAAGAGAACGGATACTCGGTCATCACCGATATTCCTATTAGACTCTCCTGTGGACCCTCTTCAGATTCCTCTACCTGACTCCCCACCACCCTTGTCTCCAGAGGAGTTCCCTCCCCTTCCACGGAGAGTCGATGCTCTACCAGATACCCCGCCTCCACTGTCTTCAGATGAATTACCTCCCATTCCACAGAGAGCAAAGGATGACAGAAAATCTGGTCTAAGGACCAGATCAACACCTTTGACTCAAAAGGGTCTCAGTACCCCAGTGCCAGTGGCCAAACTACCTCAACCAAATTTTACCCCTACACCGTGTAGAAACAGCACCAATCATCAAAATAAGCCCAAGAAAACTGCAGACTTAGAAGCTAATTCTTTCTGGAAATTTCGGTATGAGGTAGACCACAAAAATGAATGGCCACTCCCTGTCTTGACGAAAAAAATCTTGATCCTTGGCTCCTCCAATCTAAGCCGTATAAATGTGAAACCCCATTCAGACACCCAGATAGCTTGCTATCCAGGGACAAAATTGTGCCACGCTAGGACTATTGTCAAAAAATACATGGACTCCTATCAGCCAGAGAAAATCATCATAAACATTCGCATAAATGATAAGGATGAACCTATGTCTGTAACTGCCCAACGAGTCCAACTCCTATTCAGTACCATTCGTTCAAAATTTCCAGATGCAAAGGTTTATTTCACTAAACTGAACTACTCTCAACATCTAACTGCAAAGCAGAAAAGGACCTTAGCATTTATCAATTCATCTGTAGAATCCCTGCGTATAAAGGTCTCTGTCATCCCTAGTCTACCAATTTCTGAGTTTGAAGTAGTCCAGGATAATATCCATTGGAGTGAAAAAACTGCTAATGCATTGTATTATAGCTGGTTAACTTTTCTTAATTTAAACTAACTGAGGGTCAGGGTACTAACCACCCCGGTATTGGGCTGAGTAGTGATATTGTTAATCTCACTGGCGCTACATTAACTGAAACAGAAAAATCAATACTCAATCGTGGCCTAACATTTGTACCAACTCCTAGGCCCAAAGTAGGCATAGATGCACTTTTAGATAATGGCTCAATGGAAGTTCTTGAATTTTCCCACCGTGTCAAATTAGCCGACTTTTTTCGAAACTCGAAGAGTAATATTCTGCCATTCGTTGAAAGAACTGGCTGGGCACCAGACTCAAAATTAGTCGTCCCGGCGATCTCCGACAGTATAAAAATTGTAAAAGAACATATTGAAAATGTTGAATTTCCGAAAAATCATAAAAACTTGACATATGAGTAACGTCAAGCCTTAACAGGATTGCGTAAAAACAATGACATTGTCATTAAACCTGCTGATAAGGGATCTGCTGCTGTAATAATGCTTAAAGACAACTACATTCGTGAAGCACATCGTCAACTCAGTAATCCCAAACATTACCAAAAATTAGACGAACCACTCTGGCAAAATAACTGCGACAATTTTAATGAAATTCTCCAAAATATGGTTGATAACAAGAGTTTAACGCAGAAACAGTTTAAATACCTCGTTGCGAAACGCGACTCAAAACCACGTACATTTTATCTGTTACCCAAAATTCATAAGCCTATTGATTCTTGGTCAGATCCTATGATACCACCAGGACGACCTATAATATCGGATTGTGGTTCTGAATCCTATAGGATCAGTGAAATCATTGATTATCACCTACAACCAATTGCGAATAGACATTTTAGCTTCTTGAAAAATACTGACGACTTTCTGTCGCAGGTCTGTGAGATCTCGATACCTCCAAATTCATTTTTGATTACGCTCGACATCGATGCAATGTACACAAACATTGATATCGAAAAGGGTTTGAATTCTGTCCGTAAAGCGTTTGAAAAATACCCTGATAACAATAGGCCCACTGGCGAAATATTAGCTCTCTTAGAGCTAAGCTTAAAGGGCAATGATTTTGAATTCGCGGGTGAAACATACCAACAAATTTGCGGCTGCGCAATGGGTAAACGTTTCAGTCCGAGTTTTGCCAACATCTATGTAGCAGAGTGGGAGGAGGATGCGCTTAGCAAATGTCCGAAACAGCCTCTCTTTAATCGCAGGTACCTCGATGATATTTTCATTATTTGGCATCATACAAAGGAAGAATTTAATGAATTTTTCACCATTTTGAACAATCATGACCCGAATATCAAGCTAAAAGCCAACATTGACCAAATGTCCGTAGACTTTTTAGATTTAACGCTATACAAAAGTGTAATGTATGACACAACGGGACACCTTGATTATAAAGTATATTTTAAGCCCACAGATTCTCATCAACTACTTCACAAGAAATCCTTCCATCCACCTCATACCTTTAAAGGAATTGTAAAATCACAAATCATCCGTTTTCATAGAAATTCGAGTGATAGAAAAAACTTTGAATCTGCATGCTCTCTCTTATTCAAGGCCCTCAAGCCGAGAGGCTATTCGTCTAGATTTTTGCGCAAAATTAAGTCTGATACTTTACAGGATTTGGAAACTATCCCTGATAATGCTGCGGATCACAGGCCTACCAAGATTCGTCACAATCGTCCAATCACAGGCGCAGGAGAATCTCGGAAATGTGGAAAGAAAAGGTGTAAATTAGACCTACTTCTTCCAAATCAAAAAACTTTTATGAGCTTTCAGAACAAAAACAAATTTAAAATTCAGTCTAATTTAGATTACGATTCCGAAAACGTCATTTATGTAATATCTTGTAAATTGTGCCAAAAGCAATATGTCGGTGAAACCAAATGCCCATTAAGATGGTGTGCTACTAGACACCTGTGCGATATTAGACATGAAAAAGACACGCATGTCGCTGAACACTTTAACCTTCCTGGCCATTCAGTCGCTCGGGACTTCGAAATTATACCCATTGAACAACCACCTCTCTCTAATACCACTGACGAAACTGATAAACAAAGGAAACTTAGAGAATCATTTTGGATTAAGCAATTAGAAACAGAATGGCCGAGGGGCATAAATGTGGACCCCGGTCTTGCTGATCAGCGTGAAATAATTCCATTCACTCTGACATATAATCGAAAAAATGTAGAAATTGCCGAAATTTTGAAAGATGAATATCATAAATTACAGAATAATCTAAGACAGCCTCTCAATTTGCGCCCAGTAATAGCATTTAGGAAAAATCCGAATCTACGTGACATATTGGTAAAATCCAAATTAACTGGACAAACATCATCATCTTAAAGTTGTCCAATATTTATAAGGCCATATCGCCTCTATAAAACAAAAATAACAAATCTCAGGCAATAAAATAAATAAAAAATATCTTCAATTTTTGAAAATCCTGAGCCAGCGCCATAACCATATTACTACCTACCAGCCAGTGCCAGTTCTATTATTTTATTGACTTACTAACCCACTAATTATGTGCACCTGTCTATACCGTCGGGCAAATCTGTCATTCCACTCATCAATCAATATGGTCTGTCTTCTCAAATTGTGGTTTTGTAATTGGGAGTTGGATGGTATGGATGGATGGATGTATGGATGGATGGATGGATAGATGGGTGGGTGGAGGAATGGGTGGATGGATGGGTGGTATGGATGATGGATGGATGGATGGAAGGATGGATGGATGGACGGTCTGGATGGATGGATGGGGGAATGGAGGATCTGGATGGATGGATGGATGGTCTGACTGATGGATGGATGGATGGTCTGGATGGATGGTTGGTTCTGGGTGGGTGGATGGTTCTGGGTGGGTGGGTGAATGGGTGGTTGGGTGGTATGGATGGATGGATGGAAGGACAGGTGGTCTGGATGGATGGGGGGAATGGAGGATCTGGATGGATGGATGGTCTGACTGATGGACAGATGTTATGGATGGATGGATGGGTGGGTGGGTGGGTGGGTGGGTGGGAGGGTGGGTGGGTGGGTGGGTGGGTGGGTATGTGGGTGGGTGGGTGTGTGGGTGGGTGGGTGGGTGGGTGGGTGGGTGGGTGGGTGGGTGGGTGGTATGGATGGATGGATGGAAGGACAGGTGGTCTGGATGGATGGATGGGGGAATGGAGGATCTGGATGGATGGATGGTCTGACTGATGGACAGATGTTATGGATGGATGCATGGATGGATGGATCGGAGGGTGGGTGGGTGGGTGGGTGGGTGGGTGGGTGGATGGATGGATGGATGGATCTGAATGGATGGATGGTTCTTGATGGATGGGTGGGTGGTATGGGTGGGTGAATTGGTTGTATGGATGGATGAATGGAAGGACAGATGGTCTTGATGGATGGATGGAGGGATGGATGGAGGGTCTGGGCGGGTGGCTGGAAGGATGGATGGATGGATCTGAATGGATGGATGATTCTTGATGGATGGGGTGGGTGGGTGGAAGGATGGATGGATGGATGGATCTGAATGGATGGATGGTTCTTGATGGATGGGTGGGTGGTATGGGTGGGTGAATGAGTGGTATGGATGGATGAATGGAAGGACAGATGGTCTTGATGGATGGATGGAGGGATGGATGGAGGGTCTTGCTGAATGGAATGTCTGACTGATGGATTGATGGATAGATGGATGGATGGTTCTGGATGGATGGGTGAATGGATTGATGGATCAGACTCCTCCTTCCTTCACTCCACACCTCCTTCTTTCAACCCTTCATTCGCTCTCCTCTTTTCCGTCCTTCGCTCCAATTTTCCCCAGTTTGGAGAAAGATTTTGAAATTAGGTTTACTGAAAGTTTTATTGCTGTGAGATACAACAAAATACATTCAGCAGCACAATACTCAAAATTAGTTTTTAAAGAATTTTCAGTATTAAAATTAAAAAAATATATTCTTATTAAAATTGACAAAATCATTCCCAGTATAAAGCTTAGTTCTAGATGAATAAATCAAACATTGAAAACAATACCAATCTGGCGCCTTTGAAGAAATGAAAAAGAATTCACTGAATTAATGGCCTAGGTTTGATCCTTTGATCAATGACTTCTCAATCAAGCGATTGACACCCAAACCTCACTCAGAAACCCTAGAGCAATTGAGTAATTTTCGAAGACAATCCCCTAAAGCCAGCCACCCTAATAAATTGACAGGAATTTTGATGGAAGGACAGATTTGTTCTCAAGGCTCTGAAGAACGTTATTCTTAACCGAAACCGGTCAGCCAAGCACGACGGTATCATAAAATTGTGAGTTATATATTAATTGCTATTATTGTATTGATTGTATGTTTAAATATTAAAATGCTACTAATCCTTCATCTTCCATTTCAGGTATAGTTAGATTGTGTAGGCTTGTAAACTTAGTAGGCTTGTGGTTCTATGTAGACTTGTAGATTTAATTTTTCATCACTCAAATTTCAGGTTTTAATTTTTAGATCAGCCCTTTAATTTAAACTAGACAATTGTTGGTTAGAGATTGATTATCTCCCTTGCTTATATTTATTGACTGGACCAGTTGTTGCTAAATTTGTTGGTTTTTGATCATTTATTAGAGCATAATATCACCATGGCTAGAACGAGCAAGGGCAAGAGATGGAATGTCGACCATGAGGAGAGCAGTCCGTCTCCTCCCCAGGCTCGACTAGTCAAGTGCTATTATATGATAATACAATGGTTTCACCACATAGGTGTCCTAACCAGCAATTTGGGCTCCAACACCCTGCCAACCGGTCTGAGCAGGAAGGTGAGCGAACTCTGCCGTTTCATTAAGCCAGCTATGCCAAATATAGAGGTAGTAAGTGACATCAAGAAAGTTAACTTTGTTTGGGCAAATTCCATCATTCGAGCTATGATAGACCATTACAATTTCAGTTTAGGCACCATCGTGTCCGAAATTATCATAGCTCAGACCGCGCCAAACCTTAATTTAGGCAAGGCAAAATCAATTGCCATTATTAGATGGGCAAAAGCCAACTATGGCAATAAACTTCACGTCAAATCAATCGAAGCATTCTATCAATTCATTAGGCCTTTTGACCCACACTTTCAACAGAAAGCGCAAAATTGCCAAGTTACCACCCCTACTGCAAGGTCATCCGAGACCATACCAGTCATTCCACCACATTCAGAACTCAGGAAACGGCTCAGGTCACCGTCCGATAGCCCCCCACCAGTGAAGAGAATGGATACTCGGTCATCACCGATATTCCTATTAGACTCTCCTGTGGACCCTCTTCAGATTCCTCTACCTGACTACCCGCCACCCTTGTCTCCAGAGGAGTTCCTTCCCCTTCCACGGAGAGTCGATGCTAATCAGAAATCTGGTCCAAGGACCAAATCTACTCCTGTGGACCCTAGTAAGATACCTCTACCAGATACCCCGACTCCACTGTCTTCAGATGAATTACCTCCCCTTCCACACAGAGCAAAGGATGACAGAAAATCTGGTCTAAGGACCAGATCAACACCTTTGACTCAAAAGGGTATCAGTACCCCAGTGCCAGTGGCCAAACTACCTCAACCAAATTTCACCCCTACACCATGTAGAAACAGCACCAATCATCAAAATAAACCCAAGAAAACTACACACTTAGAAGCTAATTCTTTCTGTAACTTTCGGTATGAGGTAGACCACAAAAATGAATGGCGACTCCCTGTCTTGACGAAAAAAATCGTGATCCTTGGCTCCTCCAATCTAAGCCGTATAAATGTGAAACCCCATTCAGACACCCAGATAGCTTGCTATCTAGGGGCAAAATTGTGCCACGCTAGGACTATTGTCAAAAAATACATGGACTCCTATCAGCCAGAGAAAATCATCATACACATTGGCATAAATGATAAGGATGAACCTATGTCTGTAACTGCCCAACGAGTCCAACTCCTATTCAGTACCATTCGTTCAAAATTTCCAGATGCAAAGGTTTATTTCACTAAACTGAACTACTCTCAACATCTAACTGCAAAGCAGAAAAGGACCTTAGCATTTATCAATTCATCTGTAGAATCCCTGCGTATAAAGGTCTCTGTCATCCCTAGTCTACCAATTTCTGAGTTTGGAGTAGTCCAGGTTAATATCCATTGGAGTGAAAAAACTGCTAATGCATTGTATTATAGCTGGTTAACTTTTCTTAATTTAAACTAACTGAGGGTCAGGGTACTAACCACCCCGGTATTGGGCTGGGTAGTGATATTGTTAATCTCACTGGCGCTACATTAACTGAAACAGAAAAATCAATACTCAATCGTGGCCTAACATTTGTACCAACTCCTAGGCCCAAATTAGGCATAGATGCACTTTTAGATAATGGCTCAATGGAAGTTCTTGAATTTTCCCACCGTGTCAAATTAGCAGACTTTTTTCGAAACTCGAAGAGTAATATTCTGCCATTCGTTGAAAGAACTGGCTGGGCACCAGACTCAAAATTAGTCGACCCAGCGATCTCCGACAGCATACAAATTGGAAAAGAACGTATTGAAAATGTTGAATTTCCGAAAAATCATAAAAACTTGACATATGAGGAACGTCAAGCCTTAACAGGATTGCGTTAAAACAATGACATTGTCATTAAACCTGCTGATAAGGGATCTGCTGCTGTAATAATGCTTAAAGACAACTACATTCGTGAAGCACATCGTCAACTCAGTAATCCCAACCATTACCAAAAATTAGACAAACCACTCCGGCAAAATACCTGCGACAATTTTAATGAAATTCTCCAAAATATGGTTGATAACAAGAGTTTAACGCAGAAACAGTTTAAATACCTCATTGCGAAACGTGACACAAAACCACGTACATTTTATCTGTTACCCAAAATTCATAAGCCTATTGATTCTTGGTCAGATCCTATGATACCACCAGGACGACCTATAATGTCGGATTGTGGTTCTGAATCCTATAGGATCAGTGAAATCATTGATTATCACCTACAACCAATTGCGAATAGACATTTTAGCTTCTTGAAAAATACTGACGACTTTCTGTCGCAGGTCTCTGAGATCTCGATACCTCCAAATTCATTTTTGATTACGCTCGACATCGATGCAATGTACACAAACATTGACATCGAAAAGGGTTTGAATTCTGTCCGTAAAGCGTTTGAAAAATACCCTGATAACAATAGGCCCACTGGCGAAATATTAGCTCTCTTAGAGCTAAGCTTAAAGGGCAATGATTTTGAATTCGCGGGTGAAACATACCAACAAATTTGCGGCTGCGCAATGGGTAAACGTTTCGGTCCGAGTTTTGCCAACATCTATGTAGCAGAGTGGGAGGAGGATGCGCTTAGCAAATGTCCGAAACAGCCTCTCTTTTATCGCAGGTACCTCGATGATATTTTCATTATTTGGCATCATACAAAGGAAGAATTTAATGAATTTTTCACCATTTTGAACAATCATGACCCGAATATCAAGCTAAAAGCCAACATTGACCAAATGTCCGTAGACTTTTTAGATTTAACGCTATACAAAAGTGTAATGTATGACACAATGGGACACCTTGATTATAAAGTATATTTTAAGCCCACAGATTCTCATCAACTACTTCACAAGAAATCCTTCCATCCACCTCATACCTTTAAAGGAATTGTAAAATAACAAATCATCCGTTTTCATAGAAATTCGAGTGATAGAAAAAACTTTGAATCTGCATGCTCTCTCTTATTCAAGGCCCTCAAGCCGAGAGGCTATTCGTCTAGATTTTTGCGCAAAATTAAGTCTGATACTTTACTGGATTTGGAAACTATCCCTGATAATGCTGCGGATCACAGGCCTACCAAGATTCGTGACAATCGTCCAATCACAGGCGCAGGAGAATCTCGGAAATGTGGAAAGAAAAGGTGTAAATTAGACCTACTTCTTCCAAATCAAAAAACTTTTATGAGCTTTCAGAACAAAAACAAATTTAAAATTCAGTCTAATTTAGATTGCGATTCCGAAAACGTCATTTATGTAATATCTTGTAAATTGTGCCAAAAGCAATATGTCGGTGAAACCAAATGCCCATTAAGATGGTGTGCTACTAGACACCTGTGCGATATTAGACATGAAAAAGACACGCATGTCGCTGAACACTTTAACCTTCCTGGCCATTCAGTCGCTCGGGACTTCGAAATTATACCCATTGAACAACCACCTCTCTCTAATACCACTGACGAAACTGATAAACAAAGGAAACTTAGAGAATCATTTTGGATTAAGCAATTAGAAACAGAATGGCCGAGGGGCATAAATGTTGACCCCGGACTTGCTGATCAGCGTGAAATAATTCCATTCACTCTGACATATAATCGAAAAAATGTAGAAATTGCCGAAATTTTGAAAGATGAATATCATAAATTACAGAATAATCTAAGACAGCCTCTCAATTTGCGCCCAGTAATAGTATATTGGAAAAATCCCAATCTACGTGACATATTGGTAAAATCCAAATTAACTGGACAAACATCATCATGTTAAAGTTGTCCAATATTTATAAGGCCATATCGCCTCTATAAAACCAAAATAACAAATCTCAGGCAATAAAATAAATAAAAAATATTTTCAATTTTTGAAAATTCTGAGCCAGCGCCGTAATTATATTACTACCTACCAGCCAGTGCCAGTTCTATTATTTTATTGACTTACTAACCCACTAATTATGTGCACCTGTCTATACCGTTGGGCAAATCTGTCATTCCACTCATCAATCAATATGGTCTGTCTTCTCATATTGTGGTTTTGTAATTGGGAGTTGGATGGTATGGATGGATGGATGGATGGATGGATGGATAGATGGGTGGGTGGAGGGATGGGTGGATGGATGGGTGGTATGGATGATGGATGGATGGATGGTCTGGATGGATGGATGGTTCTGGGTGGGTGGATGGTTCTGGGTTGGTGGGTGAATGGGTGGTTGGGTGGTATGGATGGATGGATGGAAGGACAAGTGGTCTGGATGGATGGATGGGGGATTGGAGGATCTGGATGGATGGATGGTCTGACTGATGGACAGATGTTATGGATGGATGGATGGATGGATGGATGGATGGATCGGTGGGTGGATGGATGGGTGGTATGGATGATGGATGGAAGGAAGGATGGAAGGATGGAAGGATGGAAGGATGGAAGGATGGAAGGATGGAAGGATGGATGGATGGATGGACGCTCTGGATGGATGGATGGGGGAATGGAGGATCTGGATGGATGGATGGATGGTCTGACTGATGGATGGATGGATGGTCTGGATGGATGGATGGTTCTGGGTGGGTGGATGGTTCTGGGTGGGTGGATGAATGGGTGGTTGGGTGGTATGGATGGATGGATGGAAGGACAGGTAGTCTGGATGGATGAATGGGGGAATGGAGGATCTGGATGGATGGATGGTCTGACTGATGGACAGATGTTATGGATGGATGGGTTGGTGGGTGGGTGGGTGGGTGGGTGGTTGGATGGATGGATGGATGGATCTGAATGGATGGATGGTTCTTGATGGATGGGTGGGTGGTATGGGTGGGTGAATGGGTGGTATGGATGGATGAATGGAAGGACAGATGGTCTTGATGGATGGATGGAGGGATGGATGGAGGGTCTGGGTGGGTGGCTGGAAGGATGGATGGATGGATCTGAATGGATGGATGGTTCTTGAAGGATGGGGTGGGTGGGTGGAAGGATGGATGGATGGATGGATCTGAATGGATGGATGGTTCTTGATGGATGGGTGGGTGGTATGGGTGGGTGAATGAGTGGTATGGATGGATGAATGGAAGGACAGATGGTCTTGATGGATGGATGGAGGGATGGATGGAGGGTCTTGTTGAATGGAATGTCTGGCTGATGGATTGATGGATAGATGGATGGATGGTTCTGGATGGATGGGTGAATGGCTTGATGGATCAGACTCCTCCTTCCTTCACTCCACCCCTCTTTCTTTCAATCCTTCATTCGCTCTCCTCTTTTCCATCCTTCCCTCCAATTTTCCCCAGTTTGGAGAAAGATTTTGAAATTAGGTTTACTGAAAGTTTTATTGCTGTGAGAAACAACAAAATACATTCAGCAGCACAATACTCAAAATTAGTTTTTAAAGAATTTTCAGTATTAAAATTTAAAAAATAAATTCTTATTAAAATTGACAAAATCATTCCCAGTTTAAAGCTTAGTTCTAGCTGAATAAATCAAACATTGAAAACAATACCAATCTGGCGCCTTTGAAGAAATGAAAAAGAATTCACTGAATTAATGGCCTAGGTTTGATCCTTTGATCAATGACTTCTCAATCAAGCGAATGACACCCAAACCTCACTCGGAAACCCTAGCGCTCAATCAATAGCAAAGGGCATAACACAATTGAATCTAGCACTTATGGTGACCTGAATCTTTATTGAAAATAAGTTAGCTAACTTCAAAGCAATTGAGTAATTTTCGAAGACAATCCCCTAAAGCCAGCCACCCTTATAAATAGACAGGAATTTTGATGGAAGGACAGATTTGTTCTCAAGGCTCTGAAGAAGGTTATTCTTAACCGAAACCGGTCAGCCAAGCACGACGGTATCATAAAATTGTGAGTTATATTTTAATTGCTATTATTGTATTGATTGTATGTTTAAATATTAAAATGCTACTAATCCTTCATCTTCCATTTCAGGTATAGTTAGATTGTGTAGGCTTGTAAACTTAGTAGGCTTGTGGTTCTATGTAGGCTTGTAGATTTAATTATTCATCACTCAAATTTCAGGTTTTAATTTTTAGATCAGCCCTTTAATTTAAACTAGACAATTGTTGGTTAGAGTTTGATTATCTCCCTTGCTTATATTTATTGACTGGACCAGTTGTTGCTAAATTTGTTGGTTTTTGATCATTTATTAGAGCATAATATCACCATGGCTAGAACGAGCAAGGGCAAGAGACGGAATGTCGCCCATGAGGACAGCAGTCCGTCTCCTCCCCAGGCTCAACTAGTCAAGTGCTATTATATGATAATACAATGTTTTAACCACATAGGTGTCCTAACCAGCAATTTGGGCTCCAACACCCTGCCAACCGGTCTGAGCAGGAAGGTGAGCGAACTCTGCCGTTTCATTAAGCCAACTATGCCAAATATAGAGGTAGTAAGTGACATCAAGAAAGTTAACTTTGTTTGGGCAAATTCCATCATTCGAGCTATGATAGACCATTACAATTTCAGTTTAGGCACCATCATAGCTCAGACCGCGCCAAACCTTAATTTAGGCAAGGCAAAATCAATTGCCATTAGATGGGCAAAAGCCAACTATGGCAATAAACTTCACGTCAAATCAATCGAAGCATTCTATCAATTCATTAGGCCTTTTGACCCACACTTTCAACAGAAAGCGCAAAATTGCCAAGTTACCACCCCTACTGCAAGGTCATCCGAGACCGTACCAGTCATTCCACCACATTCAGAACTCAGGAAACGGCTCAGGTCACCGACCGATAGCCCCCCACCAGTGAAGAGAACGGATACTCGGTCATCACCGATATTCCTATTAGACTCTCCTGTGGACCCTCTTCAGATTCCTCTACCTGACTCCCCGCCACCCTTGTCTCCAGAGGAGTTCCCTCCCCTTCCACGGAGAGTCGATGCTAATCAGAAATCTGGTCCAAGGACCAAATCAACTCCTGTGGACCCTAGTAAGATACCTCTACCAGATACCCCGCCTCCACGGTCTTCAGATGAATTACCTCCCCTTCCACAGAGAGCAAAGGATGACAGAAAATCTGGTCTAAGGACCAGATCAACACCTTTGTCTCAAAAGGTTCTCAGTACCCCAGTGCTAGTGGCCAAACTACCTCAACCAAATTCCACCCGTACACCGTGTAGAAACAGCACCAATCATCAAAATAAACCCAAGAAAACTACACACTTAGAAGCTAATTCTTTCTGAAAATTCGGTTTGAGGTAGACCACAAAAATGAATGGTGACTCCTTGTCTTGACGAAAACAATTTTGATCCTTGGCTCCTCCAATCTAAGCTGTATAAATGTGAAACCCCATTCAGACACCCAGATAGCTTGCTATCCAGGGGCAAAATTGTGCCATGCTAGGACTATTGTAAAAAAATACATGGACTCCTATCAGCCAGAGAAAATCATCATAATCATTGGCATAAATGATAAGGATGAACCTATGTCTGTAACTGCCCAACGAGTCCAACTCCTATTCAGTACCATTCGTTCAAAATGTCCAGATGCAAAGGTTTATTTCACTAAACTGAACTACTCTCAACATCTAACTGCAAAGCAGAAAAGGACCTTAGCATTTATCAATTCATCTGTAGAATCCCTGCGTATAAAGGTCTCTGTCATCCCGAGTCTACCAATTTCTGAGTTTGAAGAAGTCCAGGATAATATCCATTGGAGTGAAAAAACTGCTAATGCATTGTATTATAGCTGGTTATCTTTTCTTAATTTAAACTAACTGAGGGTCAGGGTACTAACCACCCCGGTATTGGGCTGGGTAGTGATATTGTTAATCTCACTGGCGCTACATTAACTGAAACAGAAAAATCAATACTCAATCGTAGCCTAACATTTGTACCAACTCCTAGGCCCAAATTAGGCATAGATGCACTTTTAGATAATGGCTCAATGGAAGTTCTTGAATTTTCCCACCGTGTCAAATTAGCCGACTTTTTTCGAAACTCGAAGAGTAATATTCTGCCATTCGTTGAAAGAACTGGCTGGGCACCAGACTCAAAATTAGTCGACCCAGTGATCTCCGACAGCATACAAATTGAAAAGAACGTATTGAAAATGTTGAATTTCCGAAAAATCATAAAAATTTGACATATGAGGAACGTCAAGCCTTAACAGGATTGCGTAAAAACAATGACATTGTCATTAAACCTGCTGATAAGGGATCTGCTGCTGTAATAATGCTTAAAGACAACTACATTCGTGAAGCACATCGTCAACTCAGCATTCCCAAACATTACCAAAAATTAGACGAACCACTCTGGCAAAATACCTGCGACAATTTTAATGAAATTCTCCAAAATATGGTTGATAACAAGAGTTTAATGCAGAAACAGTTTAAATACCTCGTTGCGAAACGCGACTCAAAACCACGTACATTTTATCTGTTACCCAAAATTCATAAGCCTATTGATTCTTGGCCAGATCCTATGATACCACCAGGACGACCTATAATGTCGGATTGTGGTTCTGAATCCTATAGGATCAGTGAAATCATTGATTATCACCTACAACCAATTGCGAATAGACATTTTAGCTTCTTGAAAAATACTGACGACTTTCTGTCTCCAGGTCTCTGAGATCTCGATACCTCCAAATTCATTTTTGATTACGCTCGACATCGATGCAATGTACACAAACATTGACATCGAAAAGGGTTTGAATTCTGTCCGTAAAGCGTTTGAAAAATACCCTGATAACAATAGGCCCACTGGCGAAATATTAGCTCTCTTAGAGCTAAGCTTAAAGGGCAATGATTTTGAATTCGCGGGTGAAACATACCAACAAATTTGCGGCTGCGCAATGGGTAAACGTTTCGGTCCGAGTTTTGCCAACATCTATGTAGGAGAGTGGGAGGAGGATGCGCTTAGCAAATGTCCGAAACAGCCTCTCTTTTATCGCAGGTACCTCGATGATATTTTCATTATTTGGCATCATACAAAGGAAGAATTTAATGAATTTTTCACCATTTTGAACAATCATGACCCGAATATCAAGCTAAAAGCCAACATTGACCAAATGTCCGTAGACTTTTTAGATTTAACGCTATACAAAAGTGTAATGTATGACACAACGGGACAGCTTGATTATAAAGTATATTTTAAGCCCACAGATTCTCATCAACTACTTCACAAGAAATCCTTCCATCCACCTCATACCTTTAAAGGAATTGTAAAATCACAAATCATCCGTTTTCATAGAAATTCGAGTGATAGAAAAAACTTTGAATCTGCATGCTTTCTCTTATTCAAGGCCCTCAAGCCGAGAGGCTATTCGTCTAGATTTTTGCGCAAAATTAAGTCTGATACTTTACAGGATTTGGAAACTATCCCTGATAATGCTGCGGATCACAGGCCTACCAAGATTCGTGACAATCGTCCAATCACAGGCGCAGGAGAATCTCGGAAATGTGGAAAGAAAAGGTGTAAATTAGACCTACTTCTTCCAAATCAAAAAACTTTTATGAGCTTTCAGAACAAAAACAAATTTAAAATTCAGTCTAATTTAGATTGCGATTCCGAAAACGTCATTTATGTAATATCTTGTAAATTGTGCCAAAAGCAATATGTCGGTGAAACCAAATGCCCATTAAGATGGTGTGCTACTAGACACCTGTGCGATATTAGACATGAAAAAGACACGCATGTCGCTGAACACTTTAACCTTCCTGGCCATTCAGTCGCTCGGGACTTCGAAATTATACCCATTGAACAACCACCTCTCTCTAATACCACTGACGAAACTGATAAACAAAGGAAACTTAGAGAATCATTTTGGATTAAGCAATTAGAAACAGAATGGCCGAGGGGCATAAATGTGGACCCGGGTCGTCTTGCTGATCAGCGTGAAATAATTCCATTCACTCTGACATATAATCGAAAAAATGTAGAAATTGCCGAAATTTTGAAAGATGAATATCATAAATTACAGAATAATCTAAGACAGCCTCTCAATTTGCGCCCAGTAATAGCATTTAGGAAAAATCCGAATCTACGTGACATATTGGTAAAATCCAAATTAACTGGACAAACATCATCATCTTAAAGTTGTCCAATATTTATAAGGCCATATCGCCTCTATAAAACAAAAATAACAAATCTCAGGCAATAAAATAAATAAAAAATATTTTCAATTTTTGAAAATTCCGAGCCAGCGCCTTAACCATATTACTACCAACCAACCAAGCAAGCAAGCAAGCAATCAAGCAATCAAGCAAACAAACATTCTTTATTGACAAATCCAACATGTGGACATACAGAGACAATATTCAACATTCTCTTGAATATTTTGATACTAATTTGTACGAATTGTATGACCTTGCTATTTAATCAACATTCTGTTGAAAATTTGAAACTAATTTTCCTGGGCATTGTATGTCTTTACCATTATCAATTGCATCCTAAAAAAGCTTCACAGGCGTCATTGTCAAAATGCTTAGTGAATGACGTCTCTAGCTCCATCGTGAATATTGAATAGTCCGTCAAGTGTACAGATTTTATGTTTTTACTTTTTAATCATCATTCTATTGAATATTTTGAAATTAATTTGACTGGGCACTGTTACGGCTATATGCAGCAAAAGCACCCAGTCAAATTAGTTTCAGGATATTCAACACCGTACCTGTATAGTTACGTTGAAATTGGGATTATGGGAAGTCATGAATCAAAGTATATAAATTGAATCGAACACGCCGAAAGAACGGACAGAGCTTAGCTAGAAATGGATCCACCTTTGAAATAGTCATGAACAAATTTGATCATCAAACAGCCAATACCACTTAGTAATATGAGGTCCACCCAACATGGACCACTTGTAATAAGTGACTACATATTTTAGCAAGAGCATTCAGATAAATAGCTTTGCCCTGCCGAATGCATGTAGACCCAATCGCAATGCACAGATTCTCTTATGGAAAGAGTTAATTTATCCAACCTGTCACTCAAGTGTTGGGGGTCATAATCAATTATGTCACATGTAGGCTGACGGCACAGTCAAAATATGCAATGAATGACATAGCTATGATTATCACGAATGTTGAAAAGTCTGTAAGCTTTGCGAATTGTATGTCTTTACTATTTAATAAACATTCTGTTGAATACTTTGAAACTAATTTAACTGTGCTGCTTCTATAAGCACTGACAGCATCTAGTCAAATTAGTTTTAAAATATTCAACAGCTCACCTCTATATTACCTTGGAAATTGGATTCTGGGAAGTCACGGTAGAAAGTACATAAATCACAATGCCGACGGCTATGAATATAAGCCTCTCATCATCTCGTATTGTATTTTAACCACTGCATGGCATAGCTGGTCAAACCGGCCCCTACAGTGATCTTGAGCAATGTCAAATTGCATGCCATGAGGGGACAGTTTTTGATAATTTAACACTGGAATGCCACACGAGACAGTCATTCCAGATTCCGGTGGCGAATCTGCAAAAGCAGTCTTGTCTGGGCCATCAAATGGTGCGAGTGGGGGCCAGGAACTAATTGACTATAACTTAACCCTCTACAACATCTGACCGCTCTTGCTAAAATATGTGCTCACTTATTACAAGTGATTCGACTGCTTAGGCTACGTTATACAGCTCATAAATAAGTTAATATACTTACAAACCATAAACAGAAATTCTGTCTTGTTTTGCAAACATGTAAATTTATTCTTTAGATGTTATATACCATCAAGTCGGCGGGTTTACAGTACAGCTCATTCTTGTAAATAAGGCACGATATTTGCAAAGAAAAACAGAAATTCTACCTTGTTTTGAAAACGTGTTAATTTATTTTTGAGGTCTTCTATACCAAACGGTGTCAGATTTCACGGAAACTGGGTGATGAAAAAACACGCTTTAGCCATTATCTTTCTGGTTTCAAAGGCTAGTCTAGCTCGTGGGGTAGTGTCGGGCTATTCTGGTGTATCATGTCGACTCGGCGCGCCGCAAGTGCATGATGAATGATGATGCTGGTTAGCATTCGGTCTAGGGGTGACGGATCCTGTACGAGGCTGCTCTCGGGTAACGGGCTCCTAAGGCAGGTGGAACTCAATCATTCCGGTGAGGCCGTGCGACCATTGTCGCTAACATTAAATACAACTGTCTCATCCCAAGAAGTTGTGTCACCATTATGCCTGTCCATAGCAATTTCGTGATCTATGGATTTGGTGACCTAAATAATATAAGTCTATACAATGATTTTACCTAAACAAACTATCGAGTAAGCTAGATAAAAATGAGGAGCATACGAAAATACAAGACATAAAGATAGCCAGATGACCTTTTAAACATGGGGCTCCCGGAGGTACCACACAGACTCGTAGCTCCGCAGAGGTATCCCCGCAAGGTAGGCTCCCACACAGGAGCCGTAACTAATTAACTTAATATAAGTTATTATACCTCTAAACTGAAAGGAAAGAAGATTATCTCAGACAAAAAACCATGTGCCTCACGCGGGCACTACTCCTAGTGTTAGTTTGGGTGAGAAGTATTATCCTCGCGTGGACCGTTGTCGCTTAATCCTTGCGAGAGGCAAGTGCCTCGCGCAGGGCCTCCGTCACGGGAAAATGCGGCCACTGCTTAAAGGGGGAGAAGAGTAATAGGCAAAAATGGGCCCACTAATATTTCAACCAAAATGCTCGAAAAAGAAAAGACCATACCTAGTGAGATTATCACTATAGGGTTGCGTGCTGTTTTATGTGAAGATGGGACGAACGGTTACCGAGGGACTCCCACGTCACCGTCTTATGTAATTCTTAGTATGCTGAGTTAGTAGTTGCCACTTTATTTATGTGGGCCTTCTGCTTTGCTTAACTAGCTTTTCGGTTTTGGGAACAAGAACTAGTTTAAGCTGCAAATGGCTGGTATCTACCTTGCTATTAGACACGGCTGTCATTGAGAACCGATGCCCTAAGACATCACTACTGAAGACAGCGCTCATACATGTTACTTAGTAAGATCTCTTGAACCGGATAAGAATCCGAACATCTCGCTCCGTAACCACATAAAACGTCACAAGACACTGGTTACTTTTCACAAGAGCATTATTAGGCAACTGTTCTATCGTTATGGTAGGGGTAAGAAGGACGAATACCCACCGTAAATGTCCTTCCCACGAGGGCGTGGCAGATCCAAATATCATACCCAGACATTTTTATGGAATTTGGTGGAGATACGTATCTCGCCCGTCATCGGGTTCTAAGAAATTAACCGCTTAACCTGTCGTTAGGTTTATATACAAGTTGCCCAGTTTTGCACTGCGGTGCCGGAGGATTGTTCAGCAAATAAAATAATAATTAAGATATGTGTTCGCAGTGCTTTCCACATTGGCAGGTGTGATAACTATTAAGTATCCGAAGATACGAGGGGAATGTATGTGACACCACACCGTGGCCATCACCGCTCTGAAACCCTAACAGTTTCCGAGAGTCGGATCAACCCATGGTGCAGATAGGGACACCCAAACAATTAAGAAGCCACAAGGCTGGGTGGAACATGAAGAAAGACAAAATCTTAGAGTTCTGAGTCTTACCGGAGTGCGGGGCTAGATTATCGCACCACCGGAAGAGAAGAGTATACTACAGATTTCTTAATGAAGAAAGTGTCTCTAATCATATTAAACCTATTCTATCGAGCTGAATAGAAAAGGTTTAGTCAGTGGCATGCCGGGCTAAACAGAGTTATAGCATGGACAGCGACCTCAGTGAAAAATTGTTTGTGACGGGAGAAAGTGCTGCATATGTAAGTGTTTCTGTATAGTGTTTCCTACAAATAAACAGAACATGTTTATATATATATAAACTAACCAGAACATCAATACAGTATTACATGATCGGAATTTAATATCTTAGTACAGGTTAACGAACCTACCACGGTGCGGTTAGTGAAAACACCTTACAGAAAATGAGAAGAACTATAAACATGTAGAGAAATTATAACTAGTGGTCCTAAGACTGGTACGGTACCTTTTAATCATCGGGACTGTTTTTACGGATACAATATAATTAGAAAAGCACATTTAGTGGAATAATTAAAATGTTAAGTATAGTTACTTGAATACTCGGTAGCCATTCTTAAGTTAGGCTATCGTGTTACTGAAATTGATACGTCATCCTTTAGTTGACGTGAGTTGATGCATTTTCTTGAAGCTGCAAAGTTCCCACAGGTTGGTTCCCACAAATAGAATTCCCGCAAAAGGCTCCTGGCGGGAGCACATCGCTCAGGACTGTAAGCACAATAGAATGTCTAACGAGTAGTCAGCAAGAGATACAATAGCATTACTGCTGTGAAGAAAGTTCCCGTACACCGATGGCATGGATGGAAGTTGTCAACAACCTGATCACAAGCGGGGGCTGCTGGATACAGATAAAGATACAAAACAAAGCACAACAGTGCTGGGTACGTCAACCAGCTCTGAAGATGCACCGGGCAAGGTTTACTTGCTGCGGCCGAAAGTTAGAAGAACCTGCACGACATTAGTGTGGTGGCAGTTGAAATACCACTTTTTGGCGTGGCCGGCAGATCCGGCGAGTCATCCACCGAAGAACATCTGTGCCTCTACATCTGTAGAATCACATATCCAGGCCGTAAAGGCATCACCGCATGTTCGTGTTAAGAAGTAGATCTTAATACTCGTGAATAATAATAGAAAGTTCCAAATTGCTCCCGCAAGTAGGGAATTACAAAATTGTTTTAGTGCGCTGGGTTGGGCAACTGCTAGCTACGGGAGAAAAACTGACGGAAAGCGAAGTAATATGCGTATGGTCTGTCGCGCTGGTAGAAGCTGGCACAGGTCCAACCTATTCAGCCCCTGGCCCAGGATGCTCTCGATCTCTGAATCGCATAGAGGTGCCAAAGAGGAGAGGGGATACATACTTTTATTTTTTCAGGCCCTTTTCTTTTTCTTTTATTTGTTTTATTAATATTTTGGTGCGTGCCGTAACTTTATTTAGTAAATGATTCTAAACAATAGCTCACATGGGTGTTCTCTCTCTGGGTGCGGATAATCACTATCTCCGGAGAGAACACCCAAGCTCCAACTTACCACAATTTAAATTTTTAAATATAATATAATAATATAATATATATGTATACATACATGATTCATGTAACATACCCTTATGGGGTATTTAGTGAATTACTCACGAATTACTTGCACACCACGGCTAAATAAAGGGGTATGCAACACGTATCTCTTATTATTATTATTAAATATATATTTGTGGCCCGTTATAGCGGGTCTGCAACGGGCAGCTCTCGCTGACCTCATGGTCGTCCTGACATCTAAGACAGGAAGAAAAATAATAAGAAAAATATAATATAATAATAATAATAACTTAGCAGCTAGTTTATCAGGCAGCCCCAGCGTAGCTGAGAATGCATGATGGGACTATGACATTGTTGCACTGCAGGATGTTGTATTCTTTACGTCGAACATGACATTCTTACAACATCGGAGTCTGCAGTGCTCATTTCGTGTGGGACACAGCCGGGCACCGAAGTGCGCAGCTGTGTCAGATAACCGTAGTCGTCCTAGGGATGGGATTCAATTGATCTAATATATATAATAAGAAGAAAAGTATTTAAAAAATAAAGTAATAATTAATACACTTCCATGAATCGCACCACTGATGTTTCTGCTGTATCACAAATGATCACACCTCTGCTGCGAAATTTCCCCATTGAGTCTGGGTCCTGCGACTGACGGTGGTTGGTCGTGGTGGATGCACTATCACTGCTGAGATGCGTTCACTATTACTGGCACTGTCGGAGATGTCTGAAGTGATGGTGGCGGAAATATGAGCATCCATAATGTCTCTCACAGTTACTGCCAGTTCTAAAATATCCGTCCATAAGGCAGCGGTGGTGCTAGTTGTTGCTAATGTCATTGATGCTATAGTGGTGGTAGTCGTCATGGTGGCTGCAGTAGCTGTCGTGGTGATGGCGGTGAGCTGTATCGTCGGCTGAGGCAATGATGCGGGAGCGGATATGGCAGGAGATGACATCTTCCGAGAATTAGCATATTTTAACAGACGATTTGCGGTGACGTTAGGTACGGGCTGAATGTCCTACGTGTGGGCGATACATCTCTTTCCCGTGTATGGTCATTCCGGTGTGGTTCCCTTTCTGATGGCGGGGTCAGAAAGGCTAGGAGGCAGATGCTGGATAACACAGGTCAGAGTTATGCTAATCAACGTAGGCTGCGATGGTCCTGGTCCCTCGTCTATGGTCAGGTCTGGCGGAGATGGTGACTGTTGGTAACTCGGAATGTCCATTCCCGCAGGTGTCGTGATGACTACCGAAATCGGCTGACTGGCTAAAACTGTTTCAGACACTACGGGTGCGGGTGTAGTGGCTGTAGTTGGATGGCGGGTTACTGATGCGGGTGCTGCCAGACTGGATTCTGCGGGAGACTTTCGCTTCTTACTCCGCTTCGGGACCAGTGTAGATGTAGTGACTGGTAGCGGCGTAATGCTTCCCAACATAGCTGCGGGTAAGATTTCATGTCTTGCTGTCGGTACGTTGCTTACTGTTGCCGTGGGAGGATGATGACTAATGGGATATCTACGAGTCGTGTTCTTCGTGCGGGCCATTTTCTCGGTCGGGAGAACTTTGACCGGAAACCGAGATTCGAAACGTGTGGCTAAAACGGCATGATCCTCGTTCTCTTCCCCGGGAACTAATGTCACTTCTAACACACGGTGATGATAATGGAGCATGTGAGTCACTCCTTAGCGAGTTGTGGTGTAGAGATACTGACACGTCACGCAGAAGGCTGACTGGAGGAGATGATCCTTATTGAGATGAAGCGTGAGGTCGGATTTTGTTGTAAAAGTTCTGGTACCGGGCTCTCCACTAGGTAATAATGAGCTGCACGGGTACCATTTTGGAACTGGTACCGATTCTTCTTCAGACGAATCCGATAACGCTAAATCTTCAAGGAGTTACATCTCGTTCCCACATGGTAGTTGGCTGCGGGAACCTTATTCAAAACCTAATGCCCTATCTCTTCATTGTATTTAACTTTCCAGGCCAAGTATAATAATGAAATAATAAAACAGCAGAATTTGGTTTTCAACACGAAAGAAGCCTAATGCTAACTGTTCTTCCATGGTGTTGAGTTTTGACGGGAAGACAAAGTTTCAGAGCGTGCTTCCTCCTTTTATAATATTTGGTGACATCATAGGTGGCGGGTGACCACACCTGGAAGTTTTAACAGGTGATTCGGTCAGTCCAATATGGAAAGTTTCCTCCTTTTCCACTCTAGACGTCTAGGGATTAATTCTTCCCGTATAAAGGGAGTGCTTTTAATTATAGGAAGAATGGCTTGTTAACTTTGTCCTAATTTCACGCTTTTAACAGCCTCCGATCAACATAAAAACTTGGTACTACTTTTTCTTTGCGGGGCCTCACCTTTTAATTAGCATGAGGCGGTTCTCCAGATTGGATGCTTATAAACTTGCCTGTTTTAATTTTAGGCTAGAGCGCTCGATGGGGTGTGTGGGAGCCTGGTGACGTCAGCGGTTATTACCCCGACTCACCCTCGCCACTCCTCCATCACGCTGTGGTAGTCGCGTCTTAGGGCGGCTCTTTTTTAAAGCGTTTGATCCAATTTACTGGAAATAGCAGTAAATGTCACGTGGCTCTAAAAAGCACGTGGTTGATCGGAAACATATATGCTGTTTATGGCGACGGCCAAAATACTGTTGCTGAGGTGTAGTCTGTTGTAGATGCGAGAGATAGAAGTATATATGTTACATCACGAATCTTTTTAATATAATGTCCTTTATTTGCACGAGTTCTTTAACATGCTTCTTGGTATATGTCTGTAATAGGTAGTTCTCAGCCCGTGTTGATTATAGACTGGAACGCAAAAAAGAGAATTTTTGAAATTCTCTTTGTAGTTATACTGTTAGATTTTGTATGCCACTTTACCGGCCCATGCACTAATGATTTGTAGCATGGTAGAGCAGTTGTGTTCTTAATCAAAAATATTTAACGGTAAAGTTGTAAGTAATTTGATGTGTGGTTTAAACAGATCTATTCAGGCGGTAGATCAAGGTTACTAATCCTGACAAGCTAGCTGTGTTTTTCGAGCGTGAGGGCTTGCCAAGCATTCTCCTCAATGGGTAGAACTAGCTCCGTCCCAGCCTAGACCAGACCCATTAATACCATTTAATAATGGTTAAATTACAGTACAACTCGGAAGTGGGTGCCACAGTTATTACAATTTACAATGCCGTCGTTTGGAGATTGTAAATACAGTCAACCTTAGTGTCTGTGTTTCTGACATGTTGGTGATTTGAATCTGATACGCATGGCTGGTTATCTATGGATGATACTTGCGCTGTGGTGACGGTGACGTTCTTATGGACGCCATGTGTGGGAGTGGGAATGGAGAGGCGGCGTGAATGTCAACTTTATCGAACCCTGAGGTTATTTCACTCTGTAATGGCCGAACCGGTGGGCAGGACAGAGTTACTTTAGAGCGCAAATCACCTGTCAGATGCTGTCATAACTTTGATCAATCCATTGTCGAATTCAACCTTTCGGTAGCAAATTCCTACTCATGACTGACGACAATGCGGGCATCTTGCTCTCTTAATAATATCGACTGTTATTACGTATAGATGATGTATGTAGATTTAGTTGTTTCCGTACGACGTCGGGAAAAGGGAAAAATGGAGGACCATTGGATAAACGTTCCTCCCATGATGTGTACTGTAGATAGCTGTAGTGCCTTCCTTATATCAATATGATCAGTTCTCCCATAACTGGATAAGAAGGTGTGTGCGGGAGATTTGTCGGCTGTTGTCTGTTGATGATAATGTTGTTGTCGGGATGTCCGGCTGCTGTATGATGCCAATGCTATAAGCGAAGTGGGTGCATTCCAGTTTTCCACGCTGGTGAATGCCAAGTCTGTTGTTATTGCGGGAGGTGGGGGTTTGCGGGAGATATTATTTCTCCCGTAATTTGTGCGGGGTGGAACTGTTGCAGGAATTTGTATGTCTCTATCGGGAATTAATTAATACCGGTAGGTTCTGCTAAATGCTGTTGTTGCCGATGTTGAATGTCTCTGTTATGCTGGGTATAATCGAGTAAGTATGTGATGTACGCACAATGACGAATTGACGTATCCAGCCTTGAAGGCAAGTGTGCTCTGTAGGGGTTGAGGCTTTGTCTGTTGTGTGATGTCCTGATTGCTCACGGGGGAGTATGGTAGGCCAAATGGAGGGGGTGGCCTTTGGAGAGGGGTGTGTGGTCATCTCCCGTTACATGGTTGGTGTCCTGTCATGGTTTTTAGACACCGGGAAAATTCGAGCTGAGAGTGTGCTGAACAGGCTCGTTCACTGCCCTCCGCAGGGGGTAGTGTTGGTCGGTGTGGTGCGGGATGCCACCTCCTCTGTTACAGCAGTCTCTCTCATATCTGAAGATTGATGGTCGACAGACGATGAGTGGAGTGTGAAGTGGACTGGGCCGGTGATGTCCGAACTTGGTGCATAGATGAGGGACACCAGTTGGATGTGGGGTGCGGGTGCGGCGACGGATATGGGTGCCGCTTGTGTGGGAATTGGTCTGGCACTTTGGGTGTGTGGTTGGGTACGGTTTTGCGGTTCTAGACACGCCAAGGCTTCATCCAGCCTCCTCACTTCCATGCTATTCACCATATGTTCCACCCCACAGGAAGAATGGCTTGGGTCAGCCTCAGCTTCCGCTTGTGGTAACTCTATGATGGGTGGGAATGGGAAGAGATCGGAGGAACAACTTTTCCATCCGGCCCCTTGGACAAAACAAACACAAAATTCTTCAGATACGACTTCCAAGATCGAGTAGACCCACGCTGAGGGTGAGAGGGCGAGTACGTATCTCGTCATCATCGTCAGCGTTAGCCAGTTGTTCACTCACGTTCTGGCTTGGTAGAAGTGGGGCTGAACTGGCACCGCAGTGCTCTGTGCTAACCGTGGGAATACTAATTTCCGTGGAAATCTCTGTCTGGGTACCGGTGTCATGAGAAACGCCCAGTCCGAGCTCTGGTGCTGGGTCGTCACTGACACAAGGTTTAAGCCGATCGAAGCGGATGACTGAGGTCAGGCCATCCGAAGCATGGACACGGTAGGTCACGTCCGACGTCCTACCTGCTACCACATCGGGGCCTTTCCACTGGTAACTCAGTTTACTTGGCACGTTTGCAGATCGTTGTGAATCACGTACCCAAACCATCCTTCCTGCTTCATACAGATCTCCATGCACCCTCCGGTCGTGCCATGTCTTTTGCCGCCGGTGTGCAGTGGATACGGTTTCTCTCACTAACTCGTGGGCTTGTTCTATCCTTTGCCGCAGGAGTTCAACATAGAGAGATGGTGAATTTTTTTCTCCTGTTATCCGAGGCATGGCCAGATCCAGGGGTAAGGCTAATTCACGGCCTAACATTAACTGAGCAGGGGTGTAGCCAATGCTGGAATGTACTGAAGTGCGGTAAGCCATGAGTACATACGGGAGCCATAGGTCCCAATCTCTACAATCAAGGCGTGTTTCCTTAGTAAGCATCTCCGCGAGAGTTCTGTTGAATCTCTCTACCATCCTGTCACTCCGGGGGTGATATGGAGTTGTCCTTGTTTTGATGATATGGAACAATTTGCAGAGCTCTGATATGAGCCAGCTCTCAAAATTACTTCCTTGATCGAAGTGCAACTCATAAGGCATAACAAAATGGCAGAGCACATTGCCTGCCAAGACCTCCGCTATGGTGGATGCCTCATGGTCTGGCAAAGCAAAGGCTTCTACCCACTTCGTAAAGTAATCTTCTAATACGAGGATATATTTATTTCCGTCATCCATTGTATTCAAGGGTCCGAGCACGTCGATAGCCACTCGCTCCCATGGTGCACCAACAGTCTTAATTTCAGATGGTGCGATGTGGTGTTGGCCAACAGCGCGTCTTTGGCATGGAATACATTTGGCAACCCATGCTTTGACACTATCGCGAATCCAGATCCAGTGGAATCTCAATTTGATATGGACAACAGTTCTTTCCATGGCCAGATGCCCGGCATTATCATGCAGTTGTTTTAATATAAGTTCATGATAACTTTCCGGGACTGCCAGACAGTCATTAATATATAGAACGTTATTTATTAATTGACATTCTTCGAACCGTTGGTAATAATATTTTGGCATGGTGGAAAGTGGTGTTACCGATTCCTTAGGAGGACGTACCCCCCCCCCCCTGGATCCACGCGTATATATTTCTTGTCTGCCTTTATGTTGTTTGGTGGTGTGCGATTTTCTCCGGGTTCCACTCTGCGCACCTCAATTCAGGGAACTCCGGAGATGGCTGTGTTGACTGTGTCATGGTAGCGGCCTCTTCGTGTTCGGTTTCCATGCCGATTCTACTGAGGGCATCAGCGTTCCCATGCAATGTGCCGGGATGGTGAACAACGTTAAAGTTATAGGCCTGCAGGGATTCCTGCTATCTCACTACTTGGCCCCCCCCCCCCCGGATTCCTGAGCCATCGTAGTGAGGCATGGTCTGTACGGGGTGTAAAAGGGCGCCCGTACAGAAAGTGTTTATAATACTGGACGAAATGTACCGCCGCCAATAGTTCTCACTTGGTGGCTGCGTATCTTCTCTCCATTTTATTCAGAGTACGTGAACCATAACCCAATACCTGCTCCGTTCCATCCTCTGTGACCTGAGATAGAACCACGCCGATAGTGTAAGCTGACGCGTCAGTGTCTAAAATGAAATCGAGGTTTGAATTATGGTGAGCAAGAATTGGGGCGGTCATCAAGAGTTCCTACAGTGCCATGAAGGAGCCTTCACACTCACTCGTCCACTCAAATGTTTGATCTTTCTCGGTGATCCTGTAGAGGGGTGAATCACTCTCGCTGAAATGTCGGATGTAACCACGATAGTACTGGCATAAGCCAAGAAAACTCCATGTCACCATAACTGAAGAGGGCCGTGGCCACTCTGCTACTGCCTTAGTTTTTGATGGCTGACTAGCCACTCCATCACCGGATATGACGTGTCCCAGGAACTCAATGCTCTGTCTAAAGAGATGACATTTCTTAGGTTTGAGTTTTAAATTGGCCGTGTGGAAGTGTGAAAGCACGGTGTCCAAATTTATTAAGGTTTGCTCAAACATTGGTCTGAAGACTATTACGTCGTCCATGTAACAAAGACAGATTTCCCATTGCAGGGTGTTTAATACCTGCTCAATGAGTCATTCAAAAGTTCCGGGAGCATTGCACAACCCATAGAGCATCTTGCGGAATTGGAAAAGGCCATCCCTACAAATGAATGCGGTCTCTTCCATGTCAGCCTCATCCATCGCTACTTGCCAGTAACCGCTAGCTAAGTCAAGGGTTTAAAACCACTTGGCTCTGGACAAGGAATCCAAGGTCTGATCTATCCGAGGTAATGGATAAGCGTCCTTGATGCTAAGATCATTAAGGCGGTGATAGTCAATACAAAACTGCAAGGTTCCATCCTTTTTGCCTGCTAGTACTATTAGGCCAGCCCATGGAGATGCTGAGGGTTCAATAATACCAGTCCGCAACATGTCGTTCACTTGTTGGTGTGCTTCTGCTTCCTTATGAACGGGAAGACGTCGTACCGGTTGTTGTACAGGGTGATTATTGCCTGTGTCGATGGAGTGCTGTACGAAATGAGTCTCTCCGAGGAAAGACTATTGCGGTATTTGTGTAGTAATTTCCGAATTTCACGTTTCTGTGATTGCTGTAACCCAACCGTGGCACGTAGATACAAATCATGTAAATGTTCGGGTAAATCATCAGTCATATGTGGTGGTGTGTCAGCGGTTGTAGGTGATTCTAATGAGATTATGTCCACTAAATGGCCGCAGCGTACTCCTGGTTCCAGAGTGATGGGATCTGCGGTACAATTGAACACTCTTAAAGGTATATTTTCCTTATTAGTAGTGTCTACTATTAAGCGGGGACTTGCGCATTGTGAGGCGATCATATAATCAGGATTGGGTACCAGCATAACGATGTGTGTGTTGCTTCCTAACTGTGGTGCGATGGTCCATAAGATTTGTTCTTGTCCTGGCTCAACTGTGGCTGTATTGGACAATATTACAGCACACGTGTCGTATAATGATGATGCCGGTCCAAGAGGTATTCGTCGGCCGTGTATGTCGAGTTCCTGTTGTTTACAATATATGATGGCTTCGCTGGCAGTGAGGAAATCAGAGCCATGTATGGCATCGTTATGAATAGAGGCGATGACATCTCGCTGTATGAATTGTATCTCCTCTATTTGGATGACTAAATTGACTACACCAGCTACGGGCACATCAGCTCCCGTAGCCGTCTGTAGGTAAATGTGTGTAGGCATAAGGGGAGGCTTCTTATGAGGTGGGATGCTCTCATATAAGCGCTTGTTAAATACAGTGATTGAAGCACCAGTGTAGACGGTGGCACTGGTGGAAACGCTACTAAATAGACAGGCACATTTGTATATTACTTTGCGGTGTACCTGTGGAAGAGTTTCTAATGACGCCATCTGCGACAATGGTGTTGGAGCAGAATCACTCTGTATTGTACTCTGACTGTTTCGTAATTGCTTCTCTTAATGTGGTGGATGGCTGAGTGAGGAAAGGGCCAGTTCGTCGTCGCCACTGCTGTGAGGGCTGCTGTGAAGACGGAGCTGGGGATAGCAATGGTGATGGAGATGTTGCTGTTTCCAGGTATGCTGTATTGGTGTAGACAGTGGTGCGCACGGGATGATGGATAAACTCTACCTGTGCAAGCCATTTCTTACAATGCTTCATGGGATGCTTTGGTGAAGCACAGAAGAAACAGTGATGCTGCCAGGGACGTGTTTTCCCCCGTTTATGTTGGCGCTTGCGAATCCATGAGGCAGAGCGAACTGCTTCTCCTGAGTCGATGCTGTCTGTGGCTGAGAGAGATGCTACTGAATGGGGGTGGTGTTCTGCATACCACCAAAGGACACCGAGAGTTCAGTGTCTTGGTGGCGGGACGTGGTTCTTGCAAAAACTTTGTTTCAGCGGATGTGCTACAACCTACCACTGCCGTTTTACATAGGAAAGAAGGCTTGTATGTGCGGCGAAAGAGGGGGATGGCAATGCTGCGGATGGGGGAGGCAACGTAGGCATTGACATGTATCAAGCCGTGCATTTTGGTGTCGGTGTAAATGCTGATTTAGGTGGATGATTGTTCGCCACTGAACATTGTTGTACGAAGGCTGCAGTTGAGCCGGGAAGTGGATACGGGCGCCGAGGTGGCTCTGGATGATTCGGTGCCCTTAGGAGTTTGACTGCTTCTCTGGATGCGGTGTGCTGCAGTCAGGAGCAGGCGTGGTGGAGGGAGGTCGGTTAGGACACCGCTCCCTCTAATGGCCTGGCTGACCACATCTGAAACAGGTGTTTGGTGCCAGTGCGGTGCTGGTGGTGTTTGTTGTCCTAAAGTGTGTGGTGGTGAGATTGGTGCTGAGTGTCATGACTAAATTTGTTAGAGCGGAGATCTGCTTATTTATCTCATCAATCCATTCTTTCATGTTGCCGTTGTTATTGTTGCGCCGGTTCCCGCGCCCGGGGGCCCTGTTGTAGCTTCCTCTATGGGCACGCCCCCTTCCTCCAGGTGCTTCTTCTTTCTTCTTTTCATTCGCTGATCATACCACCAGTCCTGTAAGTGACTATCGACATGATCATAAGCGTTAAGTGCGTGGATCCATGGTTTATTAGAGTGCGCCGTGTGGCCTGGAACCTCTGTCTTCAGCACTCGAGGTTTCTGTCAGGGTTACCTCACCCTTACCTCCTTTAGTCGCCTCCTACGACACGCAGCGGATACGGAAGGTGTATTCTAAGCCCCACCTACAAGGTAAGACAGGGGAAGCATTAGCGGGCGGGACGATAACTGCACCCTCTATCTCGTTGATAGGATGGAGTTGACGTCGGCTACTCTTTTCCCACTCCAGAAAGTTTCTATATGGACCGCAGTGGACGTTAAGTGGGCCAAACTACCGTGGTCGCCTAGAAATAATTTTTCTTTCAGGGCGGGTTCACCGCTTAATGCATCGATGAAAGTGTCGAGATGCAGATAGATCACGCCTTCCATGTTGGAGCGTGGGTGACTAGCCTCCTGATTCGGCTAGCTAACTCGAGTTTCTCCTGCGTGTCGTCGGAGATTCTTATGTTGAAGACGACTGATTTCTCCAAGTGCTGTGTCACCAAATCGCTCCATCAATACTCGTTCCAATTGAGTGTAAGTGGGTGTGTGTCAGTCCCAAGATCCGCAATAACTTGAAGGGCCTATCCGGAAAGCTTTGTGGCAAGATAGTCACCCATTTGCTGATCGTTCCAGCGATTAGTCCAACTTATTATCTCGAACTGGATTTTGTAATTGGTCCAGTCATTCTCCTTGCTAAATTCTGGAGGGAGAATGACCCGGCCAAGACCACGGGAAGAATGAAGTGGTTGAAATCCGGGTGGTGTTGGTACCTCAGAGACTGACGAGTATTGTGAAGCTGGTCGTTGTGCAGGTGGTAGTGGTGGTGGTGTTGGTGTTTCCCGTCTATGCCGATGCTGAGGAGCGAGGACGCACATACTCCAATTTAATGAGTCCAGCCAGGTTGTAGAGCCATAGACCGGCATGTGTCTATGGACGGGAGGCAGAATGTTGTGAAGATTATGCAGACGTTCTCCCCGAGGTGAGGACTGATATTCCTCACATGGTGGTGGTGCAGTCAGCTGAAGGTTGTGATGTGTAGCATGACTGATGTACCAGCGAAAAGGTGGTGCCGATTCCTCCCGATAATGCTGTGGTGTCCCTCTTGAGTATAGCGTTGTGCTAGAAGGGGGCAGTGCGGGAGGTTGTCTGTAAGGTGGATTGTCACCCAGCCATATGGTCTCCGTAGATGACACGTGTGAACGGTAGTAGTCTGAAGGATTATTTAGATCCAAGTAATCGGGTCTTTGTCGGGGTCGTCTGTCGTGGCAGATCCAAATATCATGCCCAGACATTTTTATGGAATTCGGTGGGAATACGTGTCTCGCCCGTCACCGGGTTCTATGGAATTAACCGTTTAACCTGTCATTAGGTTTATATACAAGTTGCCCAGTTTTGCACTGCGGTGCCGGAGGATTGTTCAGCAAATAAAATAATAATTAAGATATGTGTTCGCAGTGCTTTCCACATTGGCAAGAGTGCTAACTATTAAGTATCCAAAGATACGAGGGGAATGTATGTGACACCACACCATGGCCATCACCGCTCGGAAACCCCAACAGTTTCCCAGAGTCAGATCAGCCCATGGCGCGGATATGGACATCCAAACAATTAAGAAGACACAAGGCTGAGTGTAACATGAAGAGAGAAAAAATCTTAGAGTTATGTGTCTTACCGGAGTGCGGAGCTAGATTATCGCACCACCGGTAGAGAAGAGTATACTACAGATTTCTTAATGAAGAAAGTGTATCTAATCAAATTAAACCTATCCTATCGAGCTGAATAGGTTTAGTCAGTAGCATGCCAGGCTAAACAGAGTTATAGCACGGACAGCGACCTCAGTGAAAAATTGTTGGTGGTGGGAGAAAATGCTGCATATATAAGTGTTGCTGTATAGTGTTTCCTACGTGCACTGCAGTCCTATATTTTCTACAAATAAACAAAGCATATGGCTACTGCCATATATATATATATAAATAAACTAACCGGAACATACAGTATTACATGATCGGAATTATATATCTTAGTACAGGTTAACGAACCTACTGCGGTGCGGTTAGTGAAAACACCTTACAGAAAATGAGAATAACTATAAACATGTACAAAAATTAGAACTAGCGGTCTTAAGACGGGTACGGTACCTTTTAGTCATCGGGACCGTTTTTATGGATACAATATAATTAGAAAAGTACATTTAGCGGAATAATTAAAATGTTAAGTATAGTTACTTGAATACTCGGTGGCCATTCTTAAGCTAGGCTATCATGTTACTGGAATTCATACTTAATCATTTAGTTGACGTGAGTTGATGCATTTTCTTGCAAGTTCCCGCAGGTTGGTTCCCGCAAACAGGATTCCCGCAAGAAGCTCATGGCGGGAGCACATCGCTTAGGACTGTAAGCACAATGGAATGTCTAACGAGTAGTCGGCATGAGATACAATAGCATTACTGCTGTGAAGAAAGTTCCCATACACCGATGGCACAGATGGAAGTTGTCAATGACCCGATCGCAAGCAGGGTTTGTTGGATGCAGATGAAGATACAAAACAAAGCGTAACCGTGCTTGGTACGTCAGCCAGCTCTGAAGATGCACCAGGAAAGGTTTACGTGCTGCAATCGAAAGTTAGAGGAACCTGCACGACATTAGAGCGGTGGCAGTTGAAATACCACTTTGTGGCGTGGCCGGCAGATCCTCTGAGTCATCCACCAAAGAATATCGCTGCCTCTGCATCTGTAGAATCACATATCCAAGCCGTAAAGGCCTCACCGCAAGTTCGTGTTCCGAAGTAGATCTTAATACTCGTGAACAATAATAGAAAGTTCAAAATTTCTTCTGCAAGTAGGGAGTTACAAAATTGTTTTAGTGCGGAGGGTTGGGTAACTCCTAGCTATGGGAGAAAAACCAACAGAAAGCGAAGTAATATACGTATGGTCTGTTGCACAGATAGTAGCTGGCACAGGTCCAACCTATTCGGCCCCTGGCCGAGGATGCTCTCGATCTCTGGATTGCATCTCCTTTTATACCACTTGTGACGTCACAGGCATAAGCCCCAACCAATCATTGGCCGAGCAACAGCCAATCAGCGTGTAGCTAATAATAGCGCAGTCGAATGTTCTAGAACATTCTAGAAGTTCTGCGTCCACATGGTTATATCGTCATGGCAATATTTTGAAGATAATCAAGAAGGGTTTTGGGTGGATAACTCAGCCATTTCTTACAATGCTTCATGAAATGCCTTGGTGAAGCACAGAAGAAATGCCGCCAGGGATGTGTTTTTCCCTGTTTATGTCGGCGCTTTCGAATCCATGAGGCAGAGCGAACCGCTTCTCCTGAGTCACCGCCCATCGAATTCTGGTCTTTATTAATACCAGATTCGGCGGGAACAGGTAATCAAAAAGGATTACAGGGTACCATCTTGGTACACTAAAAGCATCATCCTATCTTGGTCGTAACCTACGTGCTCCATCAAAAATGGTATTTAGGCGTGCGCATGCGCACTATGCACTTTAACGAACTTAGTCATTTTCTTACAACGCAATCTCTCTCATAGGCCCATATACGCTTATGGCTCTACGCAGGGGGGCGTGTTCAGGTAACGAATCCAGGATGCGCGGCGCGTACCCAGCTTAGCTGGTACAGCTGGTACCCGACCGGTCGATCCGAACTATACCAGGCCTAGTTGTTTCATGGTCAGTACAGGAAAGATTTGTGTAGATTATGTAAGCAATAATGCTGTTAGTTGTCTACAGGTGTACAGCAACGGTTTACAGCAGCAGCTTCCAAAATGAATAGAAATTATCATATAGTTATCATAAGTACATAAATGTTTGGAATTTCAGCGATGTATGCGTTAGGCTTTAACGCGCTTCTGTAATTCTAACCACCTCTATGTAATACCGTATTTCCCCTATTTATTTTTACCGTAGATTTGTAATTCCGTATTTTGCATGCTATTTAAGCAGAATTTCTGTTCCAATTAACAAAAAAAGAATTTACTGACTTTTGGAGGCTATACACATACCTGATCGTCTGCGTCAGATGTCAGTCAGTCAGAGAAGATCCAGCGGTCGAGACATCTATCCCATTCCCCCCATAGTGAGCGTATGCGTATGAGCGATCTAGCAAATGTATATCATAAATCTATGGTTCCAACAAAAAATAGAGGCGTGCTCTATCGATCTCTCTAGTTGGCTGTTGGAGACCACAATCCTTTGCGCAAAATGGTCACACCTATACACAATTCTAGACACAACCCGATTATAGGTGTAGCCGTGTGCGGCTACGCAATGATATCATGCCACACGTACACAATTACTATTATCATGCATAAATAAACCTGCATACGCATGCGCACACGCACACGCATACAATCAACAATCATAACACTTGTAAATCAACAAGTATCTACCATCTAAGTTTAAATTTGACGTTACTAAATAACTCATTGGAACTTCTTTTCTTTGCTGTATTTTCCTATTTGAGATGGTCTGAGCTGAACATGCACACTAGTTAATAAATAATATGCGATAATACACGACACGCCCGTACGTTGAATATAGTTTGATTTAAATAAGATAATCAAATGTGTAAGAACCACCTCTCTCCGATCTCTCTCCTCTCCGAGATCTATTGGTTGACTCTCGACCAATCAGATTCGAGTATTTCATGGGGGTGGGGGTGGGGGGAGGGAGGGTGGGCAAGGGCGTGCCATAATTCATATTTTGATAACGTCACCATGCACCGCGCACCCCATCGACTGTGTTTTGGGAGGTAGATCTAGAATGAATGAGGTCACGTGACAGCTTTCGACCAGACAATTGACGTAGGCAATCTACAAGTATAACGAGGCTGGGCTCACGTTCCATTCACATGTTTTACAAATACTACGTTTTACTACGGATAGGTCACATCACATGGTGTTTACGTGGACTGGCGTTTTTACAGCCATAGGGTTGTGAATCATTGGCCGTTTTCGACTGGTCGAAAACTTAGAGCACACTGGCTCCATAGAGAATATTTTTTAATCGACTACTATTTCCCTGAAAAAATAGAGCATGAAACAAGCCGAATACTCGAATCTGATTGGTTGAGAGCTAAACAATAGACATCGCTCTCAACCAATCAGATTCGAGTATTTTTGGTGTGAATAAGTGGGCGTGGCGAATTATAATCTTGATGACACCATCAAGATCTGGATCAATCAGATTTGTGCGCACAACGTCGCATATACTGCTTATGCTGTAGTAAATTTCTGGATTACTTTCTGTTATTATGGTCAACAAGGAAGAGCCTAATATGCCCAACACCGCGACATCTTTCCTTTCTTAAGAGATGACAAGCAACACGCCATGATTGCTGCAATTTTTCACACTGTCGCTTTAGCTTGGATTATGGTATCATACACAGCAATGATTGACAGATTTCGAGTCAGAATTTAAGGGTACATGCTCCCCACATTTTACAGCTCGAAATGATGCCAGTTAGCCTATATTTTTGTGATGCATATGCCCCTAACAAAGGGTGGTCGTTCAATACAGCTTCTTCTACTCCATGAACTAAGGCTGCGTGGTATGGCATAATGTCAAACGGCTGTCGATGTTAATTTTCAGACCTGTTTGAACCGTAAATCGGTTTTATGGGGTGGGGCCAAGGATGAGTGGGTACAATTATTGTATGTAATATTAATATGGAACTTTTGACCCAAAATACAGGCGCATGACTTACTTTCTTTATAAGAATCAGGAATAAGGTATATAACATTCATTTCTGATTGCTCCAGTAATTGTTAAAATCCAGTTTCTTACCGACTAACCATAATTTGTGTTCCATTTACAATCGATTAATTCTAATGTATGAAATTTATCGTTTGTTTAATCAGTTAAAGAATGTGCCATTATTTGTAGGCTGCTTGTTGAAAATTGTTGGTGTCATGGACAGCATAAACTTTCAATCAATTACTCTCATTTTAACATTCTGATAATAAGCGTTCATCGAGTCATATCGTTCACATAGGCTAGACATCCTGGTAATGATGATTGTGTGGTGTTGCAAGAGGTGGGGCGTGATTAGAGCATACGCCTATTGCATTAAGACTATTACCGGTATATAACACAAACTGACACCAATGGTCAAGGCGGTAGTTAACTTGTTATCTTAGCTTTAAAGACGTATCACAACAAAGCTAAGTAGCCCACCCCATGTTTAGATGTTTGGATAACTCGCTCGCTCAGTAAATATGTTTACTTTATATCCGAATTGCAACAATTTAAAAAACCCTCTGAGATAGTGATGTTGACTACCTGTTTAGATTAGTCTAAATTAATTAGTCTTAGGTATAGGTAATCGTGTGATTTTAACGGAACTGTGATAATGAATTATTCATACATGATGAGACTCATCCATAACAAACCGAACACGCAGCAATCATACGTATAAGACTTATGGAGAGAAATCATTGTATACCCAATTAGATTATGGTAACACTGAATACGAAAGATCAATAGAAAGTCAATCATTTACAATTTAAATATTAGCGTGCATGTTAATTATTTTGAAAGGAATTTGACTGAGATTTGGTGCTACAGACAACTGCATCATCTTGCAGTCACATTAGTTTCAAAATATTGTAAAGTTTACAGACAGTTTGCAAGTCAGCATAATCAATTTAGTGGGAATAGAAAACAATGGAAATGTAGGCTTTTGTATGTTCAAATGGGTCCGTGTTTGAACCCTCCACTCCACAGATTTGGTTAATATGTTTATAATTTTCTCATGGAATTTGCAGACAAAGGAAGATTATTTTTAACATAAACCTCGAGTGTCTGGTTTCGTTATCGCAGTGGTACCTTTTGAAAAAGTAGACTTTTTACGTCGGCAAATTGACAGTTCTCAAGACCACTACAGAGGCTGACTTAGCAGCAATATTTGTAAGTTAAAAAAAAAAATTAATCAGTAATAGATAAACCAAAAATTTAATTAAACTCAGGTTTTCGGTTTGAGCATGATTACGGCGGTTTGCAAACCGTCACCATATTGAACTGGTTTACGATGTGAGATCGGCATATCGCGCAGCTCTACCATGAACTGATGAGATGACGGTTCTTTACCATATATGACCCTGATAACGCAGATTACTGGGTCGGTACTGGGATAATACTGGCCCAGTAAACATTGTTATAAGGGAAGGGGTCCATCATCTAGGTTAACACACGCTCTTTGAACCAAGAGGTAGGTATTATCACGTGTAGGTCTCTGTCGTTCAAATTGTACTGATTATAAGATCCATTAGTGACGTTAGACACGTTGTCATAGTCGTAGCCTAGTACCAAGATCATCCACATGTGCTACAACCTTCATCACATGCGTAATCCACCACTATCACCCCTTACTGGATTGTCACGTGGGAAGTCATGACCCCGCAGGATGTCTTATAATTCACGTAAGAGCCAAAAAGAAATTAAGTTTTGAAAATATTGGGTGAGCTAAAAGTCCAGGTGAGCTAAAGATGGATGCTACAGTATTGCATCAATGATATTTATATACGTACAATTCGAAACTGGAAAGTTGGGATGACTAAGCATCATCCATGTACAAGGCTGAGTCAACCACCTGCTATTTATAAATATGTGTCAATCATTGGGATGGTGGAAAGTCGAACCAGCCAGGTCATCTCTTTATATGTAATAGAAGTGTACTAATGCTAAATGAATAGGATGCTGTTTATAGGGTTACATAAACAGCAGATGAGATTAATATGATAATGCTAAAAATAGGATGATTTAATTGGAAATGATTCTATGGTTCTGAGTTGATGTGTATTTGAAAATGATTTAGTTAAAAGTTGTTGCTGCTTAGCCGGCATTCACTTTTCTGATATTCAGCAGTTGTTGATAGTTGTAGTTTTTGAAATAATTAATGTTTAGTGGATAGTGTTGGGATCATGAATTATGAGAATAAATTGAATGTGACTAACTGACAGAGTTGATGACGTAAGCAGACTGGTATTTGGTCGTGGGCTAGAACAACACCATCTGGGAATGAATCATCCAGCACGTGCGCCTAGCACCCTAGAATTCTGGAGGCTTCTCCATTCATACGCAATGGACAGGACATGGACATTAGAGCGTCCTTTAGGAATTCATAACAGAATCGAAATCTATTGATAAACTATATGCCACTCATTTTATGGCATGCATAAACAACACATACCTTAATGTTGTTAGTTAACTGACAGATCGCATCAAATCATAATCGGTTCCCACTGCTTTGATTATATGAGGCACAATCTTTGTAGAAGAATTGGGCAGAGTAGGATTGGTCAGAATGACGTCATAACTAATCAAGGCCAACCAGACTCTGCAGTAAAGAATTATAAAGAATAGAGTAGTGTGCCATAGCAAGTGAGGGAGGAATCACTGATTGGTTGAAAGGACCAATCAGTTATTAGGTCATAGCTTCTAGGAAGGGATACGCAGAAATTGATTGGTGACTTTATTGCTTGGCCAATCAAAGTGTGCCTATCGGGTACCTAGAAGAGTTGTAAGAATAGATTCTGAGAGGAGTTGTACATTTGTGGGAAACGAGCAGAATATTGGTAAGTCCGAATTTGGGGCTATATAAGAAGGTACTTTTCTCAGAACAAATTAATCCTTCAATTCACCTAATCGGATTCACACATTGTTCCACGAGCTTGTGGTAGAATAGGTTAAGATAGGAATAGGTTAAGTTAGAATGATAGTTTTACGTACATCATATTGTACTAAGTATTCTTTGTACGAGCGATCTTGCTCGACCATTCACTCAGTTTATATTATAGTGTGGATAAAGTATTTTATCTTACATATATGTAAGACCAGCAGTTTGTCAGTTTTTTAGGGAATCTAGTTGAGCTGGGAGACACACCCAGTCCTTACCAGGATCTTAGATCGGTGAGAGCTGACCCAGCAGTCTGAAATAAATATCGTCTAATTACCATCAGTCAGACGAGGCGAGCCGACTGCAGCTACTTCGCCCCATCTCACTACTGGCGACGTTGTCACAGCAACACCTAAAAGTTTCCAGTAGCGAGCGGGAGCGACCAACTCTTATCGTTGTAGATCTTAGTAAGTGTTCTTGAAAGCCACGCCCGCGACCCCGAAATCTTCAACATGCGTAATCCACAAATACCACCCCTTACTGATGATACAATAGCAATCACATACGTAATCAACCACTATCACCCCTTACTGATGATACAATAGCAATCACATGCGCAATCCACAACTATCTCCCCTTACTGATGATACAATAGAATCACATGCGTAATCCACAAATACCACCCCTTACTGATGATACAATAGCAATCATATACGTAATCCACCACCATCACCCCTTACTGATGGTACAATAGCAATCATATGCGTAATCCACCACTATCACCTCTTACTGGTGATTCAATGGCAATCACATGCTAATCCACAAATACCACCCCTTACTGATGATACAATAGCAATCACATGTGTAATCCACAAATACCACCCCTTACTGATGATACAATAGGAATCATATACGTAATCCACAACTAGCTCCCCTTACTGATGATACAATAGCAAGCACATGCGTAATCCACAAATACCACCCCTTACTGATGATACAATAGCAATCATATACGTAATCCACCACCATCACCCCTTACTGATGATACAATAGCAATCATATGCGTAATCCACCACTATCACCTCTTACTGGTGATACAATGGCAATCACATGCGTAATCCACAAATATCACACCTTACTGATGATACAATAGCAATCACATGTGTAATCCACAAATACCACCCCTTACTGATGATACAATAGGAATCATATACGTAATCCACAACTAGCACCCCTTACTGATGATACAATAGCAATCACATGCGCAATCCACAACTATCTCCCCTTACTGATGATACAATAGAATCACATGCGTAATCCACAAATACCACCCCTTACTGATGATACAATAGCAATCATATACGTAATCCACCACCATCACCCCTTACTGATGATACAATAGCAATTATATGCGTAATCCACCACTATCACCTCTTACTGGTGATACAATGGCAATCACATGCGTAATCCACAAATACCACCCCTTACTGAGGATACAATAGCAATCACATGTGTAATCCACAAATACCACCCCTTACTGATGATACAAAAGGAATCATATACGTAATCCACAACTAGCACCCCTTACTGATGATACAATAGCAAGCACATGCGTAATCCACCACTATCACCCCTTACTGATGATACAATAACAATCACATGCGTAATCCACCACTATCACCCCTTACTGATGATACATCATCATCATCATCATCATCACCGCCACCACCACCACCACCACCACCACCACCACCACCACCACCACCACCACCACCACCACCACCACCACCACCACCATCAGCATCACCATTAGAAAACATTTGTCAGTTATCAGAACAAAAGCAAATTCCAACTTCAGTCTAATTTAGATTGCGATTCTAAAAATGTTATCTATTTAATATCTTGCAAATTATGCCAAAAGCAGTATGTCGGTGAAACAAAATGCCCTTTAAGATGGCGAGCAACTAGACACCTTTGCGATATTAGACACGACGAGGACACCAACGTAGCTCAACATTTCAATCTTCCTGGTCATTCTGTCGATAGACACTTTGAAATCATGCCTATTGAGCAACTGCCTCTTTCTGCTACGGCCGAAGAAACTGATAAACAAAGAAAACTTCGAGAATCATTTTGGATTAAGCAACTGAAAACAAAATGGCCGAGAGGCATAAACGTGGACCCTGGTCTTGCTGATCAACGTGAAATTATTCCATTCAGTTTAACATACAATCGAAAAAATGTTGAAATTTCTGAAATTTTGAAAGATGAATATCATAAATTGCAGGATAAAATGAAAGAACATCTACATTTGCGTCCAGTGATAGCCTTTAAGAAAAACTCCAATCTACGTGACATCTTGGTTAATTCGAAATTAACTCTTCAAAAACCTTCAGAATGAATGATATATATTATTCATATTTTATAGGCCATACCGCCTCTATCAAACAAACATAACAAATCTCAGACAATAAAATAAATAAAAAATATCTCCCAAACTTGGGAGATCCTGAGCCAGTGCGTTTAATCATATAACCACCACCACCACCACTACCACCACCACCACCACCGCCATCATCATCATCATCATCATCAAATAAGTTTCAAAATATTCAAAAGCATGTTTATTAAATAGGAAAAACATGCAATTCGTACAACAATGCTTAGTCCGTCACCAATTATGTATCCTTGACGAACTTATCTACGTCATTCATAGCGTCATAATAACGTCATTGATTATGACGCCATTCTGCACGTCACATAGTTGATTATGACGTCATATGATGGATGATAAACCGGAAAGGTGCATTCCTTACAGAGTTACTGTTATGTCTTGCAGATATACGGCGATGGCGGATGCACTGGAGAATTTAAGGGAGAGGTATTGCATAAACATGACTGCGTACCAGAATCCGACTGGTATCGTCAACCTGGTTCGCAACCGCATGGTAATTGTCGAAAACTTTAGAGCGAAGTTCAAACTTACCGATGAAGACACGCTTACCCGGTTAAGTAGTGGAATCAACGAGTTACTTAACATGAAAGAGGAAAGTCATGCGGAAGATAAAGGTAAGAATCCGCACATGTTGTGCCGTTTCACGCTCGCCATTAAAGGTGCATATTCACACCAAAATGCTTGGAAAGAAGGTTCATTTTGTATAATTTAGAGGCTTAAATTGTGTGCCGCAATGTAATGAAACCAAATCTAATCTTAGCATATGATGACTTCATTCCATATAAATTATTATAATTTTTTAAGTTGTGAAATTGAAATAGAGGCACGAGTCCCTAACTCAAATTCACAACTGAAAAGATTATGTTAATTTATACGTGATAAAATCATCATATGCTATGATTTATATTGTTTTATTACATCTAGGTCCACTGTTTAAGCCTCTAAAAGGATACAATTTAAACAATTTTATTTTCAGTGATTATGTATAGCTTTAAATCACTAGTATGGTGGACTTTCTGAGGAGCGCGCTTGGCTCAAGAGACCCAAAACTCATGGATCAGAAAAAATCATGTTTTCGGAAAGAATGCCTGCCCTACTGTAACTGACTGTTATTGACTTGAAACACAGCATCACCTGCGTATAGGCGCGCCTTGTAATGCGCTGGCTAATTATATCAGATTGCTCTATAAGTTAATTATATCAGATTACTCTATGAGTTAATTATATTAGATTGTTGTATGAGTTAATTATATCGGATTGCTCTATGAGTTAATTATATCGGATTGCTCTATGAGTTAATTATATCAGATTGTTATATGAGTTAATTATATCAGATTGCTCTTTGAGTTAATTATATCAGATTGCTCAATGAGTTAATTATATCAGATTGCTCTATAAGTTAATTACATTAGATTGCTTTATGAGTTAATTATATCAGATTACTCTATGAGGTAATTATATCAGATTGCTGTGAGTTGATTATATCAGATTGCTCTATGAGATAACTATATCAGATTGCTCTATAAGTTAATTATATCAGGTTGCTCTTTGAGTTACTTATAAAAGATTGCTATATGAGCTAATTATATCAGATTGCTCTATGAGTTAATTATATCAGATTGCTCTAGGAGTTAATTATATCAAATTGCTCTATCAGTTAATTATATCAGATTGATCTATGAGTTAATTATCTCACATTGCTCTATGAGTTAATTATATCAGATTGCTCTTTAAATTAATTATATCAGATTGATATATGAGTTAATTATATCAGATTGCTCTATGAGTTAATTATATCAGATTGCTCTATAAGTTAATTACATTAGATTGCTTTATGAGTTAATTATATCAGATTACTCTATGAGGTAATTATATCAGATTGCTGTGAGTTGATTATATCAGATTGCTCTATGAGATAACTATATCAGATTGCTCTATAAGTTAATTATATCAGGTTGCTCTTTGAGTTACTTATAAAAGATTGCTATATGAGCTAATTATATCAGATTGCTCTATGAGTTAATTATATCAGATTGCTCTAGGAGTTAATTATATCAAATTGCTCTATCAGTTAATTATATCAGATTGATCTATGAGTTAATTATCTCACATTGCTCTATGAGTTAATTATATCAGATTGCTCTTTAAATTAATTATATCAGATTGATCTATGAGTTAATTATATCAGATTGCTCTATGAGTTAATTATATCAGATTGCTCTGTGAATTGATTATATCAGATTGCTCTGTCAGTTAATTATATCAGATTGTTCTATAACTTAATTATATCAGATTGCTCTATAAGTGAATTATATCAGATTGCTCTATGAGTTAATTATATCGGATTGCTCTATGAGTTAATTATATCAGATTGCGCTATGAGTTAATTATATCAGATTGTACTATGAGTTAATTTTATCAGATTGCTCTTTAAGTTAATTTCCCGATATCTCTACAAGATGCTTCCTCAATAGTCTTGGAAATAAGCAATGCGATTGATGAAGAATAGGAAAAGGAAGAAGACGCAGAGGGCCAAGAAGAAGAGGAAGAAGAAGCAGCAGCAGCAGCACCGACGACGACGACGACGACGACGACGACGACGACGACGACGACGACGACGACTACAATGACAATGACAATGACACCGATAATGGCAATAACAACGACAATGACAACCGCAACGGCAATGTCAATAACAATGGCAACGACAATGACAGTGACAACGACATCGTCAGTGATAGCGACAGTGGCAACTAAAGGGAACCCGAAAGCGACAACGAAAGTAACAATGATAGCAACAACAAGCTAAAGGTTATTATTTTCAGAAAGTATTGTTTAACGTTGCGTTGTAGCAAACGCGTCAACAGCAAACATCTTGTCTCCGCAATACTTATCAAATCATCTTATGTCATAGCAACTAGCACGGTATTTTCATCTTTAATTTACTATCATTTCAGTGTGGTGTACAGATGACGAATGGGTAGCGATGTGTTGCTGGTTCATGTTCAAAAGACCGCGAGCATTTAAAGCGAAGTGGGCTGGATGGCTGGGCGGCGTGTTTGATGTACTAGACCAGAACCAAGATGGCTACATAAACGAGGACGAGTTCTCGTTCCTTTATCAATCGACGTGCAGAGGAGCTGATAAAGCTTGGATAACCAAGGCGTTTAGGTGTATAGATTTGAGTAATTCAGGCCAGGTATCTAGAAAGCAATATGTTAAAGCTTATGTTAGGTATTTCACGGATCCTGACATAACATATAAGGACCTACCTTTGTACTGACCGTCAGTGTCATACAGATACGTTAGTGTAAGATGACTCTTCCAATAAAATTAGCTTCAAAATACTCAACAGAATATGTATTAAAGGTGCACATTCACACCAAAAGACCTGCAGATAAAATGTTTTAAATTGTATACTTTTAAAGGCTTAAATTGTGTACCTCTATGTAATGAAACGAAATAAATCTTAACATACAATGATTACATTGCGTATAAATGAATATAATTCTTTGCTGTGAATTTGAAATAGGAACTCCTGCCTCTAATTCAATTTCACAACTTAAAAGAATTATATTAATTTGTACATAATGAAATTCCCGTGTGCTAAGCTTTATTTCGTTTCATTACACTGAGATACACAACTTAAGCATCTAAAATTATACAATTTTAACCATTTCATTTTCAAGCATTCTAGTATGAATATGCACCTTTAAATCTTTGAATTCAGATCAAATGGTTAGGTGTCACTAAAACGTTACTAAACGAGTATGAAAAATTTAATAGGAAATAATAAGGATTTTGAGGCCGTGTTCCCACTAGAGACGTAATCCATATGGCGTTATTCCTGATTAAGTCCCTAGTGAGAGCCTGAGATTCATTTATCACATACGGGTTGTTTCTAATTTTCACGTCAATTCTGTTCAATTTCTTAACATTATATGTGATGTTTTGCTATCACTGTAGTCGTTCACTAGTGAGAGTTCTGGCTAATATACAACTACATATAGTGACACAACCAGCAACTAAGTATTTCAATTTTGAAATACTGTTTTGTTACCATTTAAAGGTGCATTTCACAGTAAAATTCTTGAAAATAAAAGTGTTGAAAGTGTATATATATTTTTAAAGCCTTAAAGTGTGTGCCTCAATGGAATGAAACGAAATAAATCTTAGTATATGATGATTTCATTCCGCATAAATAAATTTCGTATTTTTAGAGGCACGAGTCCCTAATTCAAATTCCCAACTTATATTAATTTATACCTAATGAAATACTCATATGTTAAGATTTATTGCGCTTCATTCCATCTAGACTCACACTTTAAGCCTCTAAAAGTATTCACTTTAAACTATTTTATTTTCTGTTATTTTCTGAGAATGTGCACCTTTAAGCTTTCGTGAAAATTGATCAGTCCATGATCTTATGGCAAAGCTCATGACATGAACGCCTGAAGCCGTAACTCTGAGGACATTTGATGTGCTTAGGGGTACTGCCCGACCGTGGCTATCTTGATCTACTATACATCACCTACCTTTTTGAGTGATGCTGTACACATTTGGGTAACTAAGGCAAAGACTTTGCTTAGACGCTGGCAGAGACAAATTCTAGACTAGTACCTTACCTTGGCTGCCCAGGTCTACATCTGGTAGCTTTTCTGAGTGATTGAATCAAAACATATATAAATACGTTCCTATTGAAACACATAACTGGGGTGTACATGACATTAGCTATTTAGGTCAGAGTCAGTTCAAGGCCAAATGTCGCGAGAGTCCATGTACCTTTCTCAGAAACTAAGGCAAAGTCTTTGCATAGAAGAACATTCTTGACATATACCTGACCTTGACTGCCTGGGTCTATGCCAAGACAATTGCAAAGCTGACATTGTTTAAATCAATTTTTCTCATGTCATGATGTATATTAAACGCCATCAGTTCATATGTGTTGGAGACACGCCATATAGCCTAAGGATTCATTAACATGGGTGATAATAGATGACTTGCTGCGGCCATAAGCCATGTTGTGATTGATACCTTGCATCCATCTGATTAAATTAAATATAATATCGTATCTACAGAAATCAAGAATAACTTTAAAAAACGGCCATAATGCCTTAATAGAATTGGACAAATTAAGCAGATAAATCCATGTCAGGTTTCATAATGGATCTTTTCAGTTTTAGCAATGCCCCACCCATCTCGAGCTTAGCTCCACGCACACCTCGCTCGTTTTGGGATCGATCAATCTCTGAACTCCCTCACTATCAATTTTCAGAAACCTATCCAGTCAAGCTGTTGAATATTTCGAAACTAATTTCACTTGGTGCTGTTGCTGCAATATGCTGTTGCTGCCTACTCGCAAATTAGTTTCAAAATACTCACCACCATGTTTATTAAATAGTAAAGACATTCAATTAGTACAGGAACGCATAGTTCGTCACCAATTATCTGTTCATTACATACTTATCTACGTCATTCATGACGTCATTTAGTATTACAACAACCACTTCAACAAAATTTATGTGAGAACTGGCATCTTTAAATTCAGCTTTATTCCCAGCACGATAAGGTATTGGAAAAACAATGTGGATGGGTTTTGCGCTTGCGAGCTGCTCAGCTATTACAGTTATACAGCATCAAGGATACGTAGATTGCATTGTATAATCATAGCCTTTTTATCAATGGCATCTTTGATCTACGAAGCCATAGTTTCCAGAAGGACTGGAAAGCTATGCGCCCAATGACGCATCGTGTAGCAATCTCAGCAGTAGTGCAAAGCAGTGAGCCAAGGATTTTACTTTTCCTCCATGGTTCGCCGCCACGAAGTGGGTCGTCGTTTTCTTTAGTGTCATGCTTTGTAGATAGGTATATATGTGGGTGAACTCTGTTTTGGATTCATTCATAAAGAGATTCTCAAATTTTAATTTGTCTGCAGCTATTGGGAGAAGTTCGTCCTCCTCTGTGAAGTCCACATCGTCGGCATATTCCATCTTTAGTGGCATATTGACACTGTATTGACACTGGGGGTTTGGTCTTGGTAGCAGGTGAAAAGCACCGGAGATAGACCATCTCACTGTGGGGAGCCGATTGATGTCTCAAACTCTTCAGACTTCACTGACTTGACTCGTACTCTCAGTTTGGTGTCTGCGAGCAGTAGTCTCACTAGTCGTAGCTCATCTTTATTGCAACTGGCCTGGTGTAGTACATCTAGGATCTTTGAGCGTTTAATTGTGTCGAAGGCTCGTGACATGTCAATGCCCATTTTGTGGAAGTCCCCGTGTTGGGACATGACTACCGACGCAAGCATACGTCGAGCCCATACAATGTCTGCGCAGCTACGTCCACATTTGAAATCATTTTGACATGCTCCGGTGAAGTTATTGATCTTGTCTCGGATGCGGCACAGAGTAATATTGGATAGGATTTTCCGATTGCTGTTGAGGAGCACAATGGGCCGCAGATTGGCTGGTGGGCCAGGTCGCTTCTTGGGCTCGGGTAGTGCGATAAGGGTGTCTTGGCCTACAGCAAGGTGGTGCATAAAAGCTGAATTGATTAGATGCGTGATCGGTTTTGAGATAATGTCACTTGTCATATTTGAATAGTTCATTGCACATGCCATAAGGTCCAGATGCACGTTCATTTTTCAGGGCTTTAAGTGCCTTCTCAACTTCTGCTGTTTTAATTGGTGTTAGTAATGGCATGGGGCCTCCTAAGTACGGGTTCAAGGGCTCATCACCGTTGTCAGTGAACTGTTCCTTGAATCATTCTCGGATCGCCTCGGCTTTTCCCTGGTAAAGTGTCCTTCAGAGTTGTGTACAGTGAGTGGTGGTGTGTAGTCAATAACTCTCAGGGCTTGTGATGCCCGAAACATTTTGTGACAGTCATCCATGGCAGTAATTTCATCTGCTAGGGAGTCTTGTTGCTTGTTGAATAGCACGATCTTTTATGCGTTCGCTAATGTGGCGCAGAATGTTATTGGGCTCCTGGCGTAGTTTGGTGCAGTCTTCACTTTGGCCACTTTGATAGATGCGCAGCCATAACGTGTTCTGCTCTGCTGACAGTTGTACTACTAGAGGGTCGTCAGTATATCTAGTTTTGTTGTTTATAAGAACAAATATGGTGCTGGTAGCTGATGATTCCATAGATTTCAGTATTTTGGTTAGGGATTCGTTTGGATCGGAGGTGAAGTCGATGTTAACTATCTGCTCCCCGAGGGCTTTTTTGTATGACATTTGAGTGTCAGTGTCGTTGATGACCTTGGGTAGATTGTAGATGACTCTACCCTCTTGCCTGGTATGACGTTTATATATTAGGTTGAGATCGTTCATCTGAATGTGTGTAATGACTAGCTTATGGTCAGAATTGAGGTTTGTGCCTCCAGACGAACGATCGTTCCAGAGTAAGGGCCTTGCTTCTGTCTTGCATAGTATGAATCTATTTGGTTGAAGACAGCTGTTGTAGCCTTAGCACCTTTTGGGTCTTTGCGATCAGCAAATAGGTGGGCCATATGCAATGCGACAATGCGGCACTTAGTGGTGGTTTGTTTTCGCGTAGGTATAGCCAGGTCGATGAATGCAACGCTATCACTGACGTATCCAAAAACTAAGACCATTGATCCTATTACGAGGCCTAAACCCCGGTATGTGGCGTCTTTTTGCTCCATGAGCACTAGCTTATGGCCTGTCTGTAGCTGCTGCTCTGGGTGTTTAGCTACTTTAGTCTCTTGAATGCATGTAATATCGAAGTTATAGTGTTCACAGTCTCCACATAAGATTTTGCACTCAGACCACGTACATTCCACGTAGCTAAGGTAAGCTCCTGGGAAGATCGCGGCCTCCGAGTATGGCGAGCCTAGTTTCTTGTTTGAAGAAGGTTAGATATAATCAGAGTTGCCTCTGTATGCGGATGTCAGCCAGCAATCCTTGGTGACTTATCTTCCCAACAAAGTTGATACTTATGGAGGAGACCGGCGTGGAGGTGTCATCTTTCTCCCCCTTATGATCACTTACTACATCAAAAATAAGGACGCAACACCGTATGAAATGCCTAACTTAGCTATGCCGCCAATCTCCATTGTAATAGCACATGGCTTGCCAAGAATATGGTACCTAAGCTTCAACGAGTCAATTATCATTATGTTATCCAATAAAACATTACCACCAATTATATAAGCATTTATAAATAAATAATAATACCGAGCTTTACATAAGTACATTTAAACTGCATCTTAGGATTCTACATATCTTATTTGTGGTAGTGGTACCTAGAACGTTTCTCTAAGTGTTACCCAACATATATACGAAGCCTGCTGATTTAGTCATTCGTGTAATATATCCAATCGACTTTGCCAGAATCATCATCGACGTTCTTTTGCTTCACTGGTGCCCGTAAGCATACACCTCCGTACATGCGCTCTCGACATATTCTTAATATGACATCTGCCTACTTTCATCAACCTTAAGAGTTTGTGGTTCACACTCATGTGGTACATAAACAATGAGGACACTATTGCAGAACATATCAATTTCAGCAGATAATGGATTGCCATGTATCAATATGGTGGTTTTAATCGTTTTGCTTATACTGTGACCCTGATTAACAACACTTGCTCCAAAGCCACGATGATCTTGAGTATTTCCTTCAAGCAAAGCAACCCGACACTTGAGCTCTCGAGACAACTAAGCAGTAGTGGAGCAACAAGAAGAAAGCTATCATTTGCGTTGCCAGATTAGTCGTGAGTCGTGCAAATTCCACTTTTATTTATGGCAACATTAGAAGATATTGAATCACCAACGCATGTCACAGAAGAGATTGTAAACCCATCCATTAACCCTTTCAGGTAAGCTGTTGAATATTTTGAAACCAGCTTGATTGGGCGCTGTTACTGTCTATCACAGAAACACTGCCCAGTCAGATTAGTTTCAAAACACCCACAGAATGTTTCTTAAATAGTAAAGACATACAATTCGTACAACTGACGGACCTTTAAAAAGTTCCTGACAGACTTGTGACGTCAGCCTACATATGACGTAATTGATTATGGCGTCATATACTTGATGTGCAGATTGGATTCCTCTATTCCTCGGAACTGGCTGCCGTCTCATCGAATTGATGACAATAATAATATTATGCTGTTCTGATCCCTAGTGGCATGTGCCACAGCCATGGCTACCTGAAAATAAGTAATTAGCACACATCACTCTGAACCTTTGACCTGCATGATACATCAGATCTGGTTCTTTGATCTCATAAGGAAAGTGATATGCGTACATTTCTCCTTTGGGAAGATCATTCTGAAACACGGGCATACAGGCATAATTAGTAAAGTGACAATACGCATAGCTGATGAAGATGTGGTTATTTAACAGACGAGCATTCCGAAATCCATTACCTGTGGCGTATCCATGGAGTGGGAGAGAGAATTTGGTGTGTAGCAGATAATGAATTGGCCGAAAAACTTGGTACCGAAAGGTGTGCTACATTGCCAATGTTCCATGCATTCACTAAATGTGGGACAGTTCCATTCGGTAGAGGCAAGCTGAAAGTATATGCATGAGGACCATGTAAACCAGTCAACAAAATCTCACATAGATGATGTGCTCTGCTTGATAGAACAGAGTTCTATGATGGCTAGTTGAAACGAGTGGAGCGTTTGAGAATCATATTTCCCACCGCACCAGCGGACATGAGAGTGTGTAAATTCCCAGGCCTGAGAAAGAAAACCACGTGACGGCATCCCTCTGACAAGGGAAGTAATCATTAACCACTCCACAGATGGCTGCATAAAAGGCATGATTATTTATTTGCTGCCGAAGAAAATTGACGACTGCAGATCGTGTGCTTTCATTTTCCGCTGATTGTGGCAATGTGAATAAAGAATATTGTGCTTGGAACATATTACAAACTCATCGAGAAGCTTTTGAAGGCTTGAAATGGTTACAAGAAAGGCAACTAGTGCACTGTCGTTTTCTTTTCTGGTGGAGAATGTTGCCAACACAGAACGTGATCAGATGGAAGACTGGTAAAAATCAAACAAGTTTTAATGCTATAAGTAGGTTCATTCAAGCAGTTTATTTTAGCTAGGTTGAATATGTGTTGGCCATCTTTAATGGTGTCTACCATTGTGAACACATGTGCGGTCTGCGATGGCTCTATAGCTGGATATTTGCCTTTTACCATGCTGTATGTGTATGCCAAATTTGGTTCTTTTGTCACAAAACTCAGAGTCTTGTGGTAGCAGAGTACCAAATTTTGACTGACGCAAAATTCCAGGATAAAGTTTTTGTCGTTGCTGATTTATTTTATTTTTGAGATCTATATGCTGATATCCAGGTTGGTGTGGGATTTTAACGCCTATTCAATTCTAGAAATGGCCGCCGTGACACTGGAAAATCAGTGAAAATTTAGAAATGCTCATAATTATATCAAATAACTTAAAACGACGACTTAAGTATCGTTTTCCATGTTTTAGACGGCTACAATTCATTGGAAATACTGCTTAATTGCAAAAGTTTTGAGAAATCTATATATGGCCATTGTTGGGATATACACAGTAACATCAATATTGTTTTTAATATTTTGTAATGGTGCTGAAACAGTGCTGAAATTGGTAAAGGATTGTGGTTATATCAACAGCAGTATGGACAATGTAGCCAAACTGGTGTTGAACGATTGCAAGGAGATTGTCTATGACAAATCATCATACAGCGTACATATTAATACTCAGATGTAGATTCTGTGTCAAACACATTACAAATAATGCCTAGCCATTGTGTCACCAAAATTAGATAAATCCGAGCCGGTCTTATTGATTGGAAACATTATGGCAAGTGTTGTAGAGACAGCAAACATACCTTCAATTAGCACTAGGTGTGTTACTCTAAAGGTCAAGGTTATTTATGATGAAGCACTATATGATGAATCCACATGCTTCAAAATCATTGACAGTAGCGGTCACTGTTGATATCAGAAATATACATAGAGATAAATAGACATATCAGGATTACCATCAGGCGAGTCAGTGCCAGTAGATTTCCAAACTCGGAAGGATGTGTCACGAAGAAGAGCTGAAGAAAATGATTTTTTGTTCTCTATGGATATTCCTTGTAGTGATAAATAAATCCAATGGATATAACACTAACTTGTTGTGAACAAGGTCATTCTTTGAAACAAACAGACAAGGTTCCGCTAATAGACAAGCCACCTGTGAATCAATCATTCATGATCACAACAATGATAAAGGCCAAAGTCATATCATGGGAGCTTAGGACACGTTTATGTAATCTTCACAGCTGACCAGCAACTATACCCAATGACATTTTATGGTCCTTTGGGAGAACCCTGACACGTTCGTGGAAATGCATTTGAGATTGAGTGGCATGCACTTATTAAGTAATGAGTTACTGTTGTTGTATTGGGGCACGCGTGGTTGAGACTGGGATAATAACAATTATAATTGCCCCATTTCAGGTGTGTGCTCATGATGTTCAGTGGTAAGAAGTCACCACAGAATACTAGTAGAAGAGGATTCTTTTAAAAAGCATGACTTACAAAGCATGCACGATCCCCAACATAGAGCGGCACGGCAATTGATAGAAAGATAACTAAATAGCCATTTATATTGCGCTGAACTCCATGCGATTGCATGCTCTAAGCGCTGTACATCTGCTCCCCTGTTCATTTGACAGTTTAAGCCCGGCAGCAACACATGACGCACAGAGAGCTATATCATCTCAGGTACCTATTTACAGCGAATACAGCGAGGTCGACTGGAGAAACGCAGAGTTAAGTGACTTGCTCGGGGACACAACGGCAGGGGAGCGACCTTGCGAACCTAGAGTTACGAGCTCAAATTCCTAACCACTCACCCACCTCACCTCAACATGTCAGAGTAAGTGACTTGCGCGATGACACTACGGCAGGGAAGCGAACTTGCGAACCTAGAGTTACAAGCTCAAATCCCAAAACCACTCACCCACCTCACCTCTACTGAGACATATGCGAGAAGCCAAAGCAGTCTAATCTGAAGGATGCTCTCAACGTGGAATCACCAAGGCGGCATGCAGGCAATGCTATAGAGCCAACATTTCTAGATGAGTGTGCGGTCCACTGTGTGGCGCCATGGCCACAAACTGGAACAGTGCAGGACTATCTAGACGTGACAAGTAATGGCTACCTTGTGTTTAACTGATACAATGAGGGGCATACCAATACAACAGTTCGATATGGCCGAGACACCCCAAACACCCATGTACAGACAATTTGATGGCAGGATTTGTGACGAGTGAGAATTGTTCGTAGTCGGAGATGTCGGCAAGCAGGTATATGAGACGAGCCGAGCAACGCTGTTCATCTTAATGGTTAAATTTGGTCAAGATTATCGGAATATATGCTCATTTAATGTGTATTTGGAGGCAAAGAAAAGACTATTGTTGAAATTTTACTACTGGAATGGCTAGCTCGGTTATCTTGATACATCTTTAAAAACACAGTCTTCTCTTGGCCCGGAAATGGGCACAATCAATGTTTAGCTGGTTTTAGCCGGTTACAGCATGAAAGGGAGAAAGGAACGATGGATAATAATGGAGGATTTCCAGTTACTCACTCAATCTTATAACGTCTTAATCAACTACATGACATGTAGGATGACGTCATGATAAAAAACATCATGAATGACGTAGCTAAGTTCGCAAGGAACGCTTAATTGTTGACGGACTAAGGGCTGTTCTACGAACTGTATGGCTTTATTATTTAAGAAACATGCTGTTGAATATTTTGAAACTAATTTGACTGGGCGAGGCTGCTGCTTTAGGCAGCAACATCACCCAGTCAAATTAATTTCAAAATACAACCTACCTGTATACTTTTCTGAAAATTGAAAGTCAGGTATTTTGAAATTAATTTGACTGGGTGATGATGATATATATAATCATCATCATCATCATCATCTTCAAGGGCATATAAAGATTTGTATCGATCAAATTATGTTTGAATTCTTCAATTTTCAGATTTTCTCTGAGTGATTTGACAATGTATTCTTCGTCAGTCTGCATAAGAAAACACTTGTATAAAGCCACATTACCTAGATCACACGAGGGTGTATATACGTTATAATTTATTTAATTTAATGATCAAAGTTTGTGTTTCAAATGTGTTATTTAAAGATTTCAAAAGCAATTTATAAGCAACTCAGAATAGAGCAAATTTAGAAGCATATCAATTGAAATCGAAAGTCTTCATTTACAGATTATATATCATTATTGTTCTGTAGCAATTATTACTACCTTACAAATAAGTTTTAAAATATGATGGAGGCTAGATCGTATTAAACTAGAACTGGAGATGAAACGTCATTCTAATTAAAAAACACACACTTCCAAACAGGGCTGCAGCGTAGAGTCTCGCGCTTATGGGGGCCTCGCGCTATAAACCAAAAAACACTAAAAAGGTTTAAGGGCTTTTTCTATGTACACGTTATGTAACGCAACGAAGAGACACATTCGGTAACCATCTACTGCAGTAATACAGTCGTCTTGGTCAATGTCCATTTGTAATCCAAGAGAAGAGTATTTTTGAAAAGATGCATACTTTGAGTAATCGAGCCAGTCATTCCAGTCGTGAATCTACAACAATATTCTTCTCTTGGCCTGCAAATGGGCATTGGCTACGCAAAGACGTGAATCTTATTGTTCATTTAACATCACTTTGATGGGCAAAATAATGCTACAGTGGTGCTGCGGAATGTCGGTTTGCAGGACGTATCTTCGTAAACTTCACTTTTAAATTTTACAAAAATAGTTTTCTCTTGGCCTTCAAAAACGATAATTTTCTTTGGAAATTTTGACAATAAATAATTAATAAAATTATGCCACATAGGCCTCAGATTGCATCTCAGAGCATCTAGATTTAAAAATCTTAAGCCGGTACCGCTTCCAAATTGAAAATGATGACAATGATTCAACATAGTGTTGACAATGTTTTAGTATTTTCAGTCACTCGTATGTACTACTCCACGTGTGTATATTCTAACATATGGTTTGTAGGCAATAAGTAGATGCAACATTGCATACAATTCAAGCTAACTGTGAATCTCAACTTATCTTATACTAGCCATTCATGTTATAGAATTTGCCACCCATAATCCCTACATGACATTTTAGCTTTTTATCATGCTGACAACGAAAGCTACTCAGACCTTAGTAGCTAAATGTTAATACATTTCTACAGCCCATGACGACTGTCGTGATTTACTTTTCAACCAATCAGAAAAAACCTAACGTGTCTGCCTCGGTATATACGCTCAGTCATAGAGGGGCCAGCTATAGTTTGGCAATGTTGTATAAAAGCAAACATACAGGTAAGCTGTTAAATATTGTGATACTAATCTGACTGGAAGTCGTTGCTGCCAAAGGTGGCAACAACTTCCAGTCAAATTAGTTTCAAAATATTCAACGGGATGAGTGTTGCATAATAAAGAATGTAATGAATTGGCACCTACATGACATCGTACACTATCGCCTCCGGAGACAAAATGGTGGCAATCACTGTTCAACATTTACGCGATATCACAAAGCAGATAATTGTCATACAGGTAAGGGAATATGACAGGATATGGATGATATGGAATCTATAAAACATAATCTATCGGTGCAATACAACATTTGAAATGAGATTAGCATCCCTTTCAGCATTCAATAATTATTCTCTTTTTTTCGACCAGGTCGTAGGTGTACTACCACAACTAGCTGCCTATAGTCTCTATAAGTCGGTGTTTATTCTTTTGCAAATACTTTACCAGGAAATGTGTTCATCATGAAAACTGTCATTAATATCTATAGGAGATAATAGTTACAAGAGAAGTAGCTCAACCATTATCACCAGCCAATGAATCATTTCTTACATATTTACTCACTAATTAAAGGTGCATATTCACACTAAATCCTGGAAAATAAAATTGTTAAAATTGAATAATACTTTTAGGGGGTAAATTATGTGGCTAGATGTACTGAAACCAAATAAATGTTAACATATGATGATTTCATTCCGTATAAATTAATATAATTTTTTTAGTTGTGAAATCGAATTAGAGGCATGCGCCTCTAATTCAATTTCACAACTCAAAACATTATGTTAATTTAGATGGAATTAAATCATCATATGTTAAGCTTTATTTCGTTTCTTTATATCTAGGCCCAAAGTTTAAGCCTCCGACAGTATACAATTTAGATAATTTAATTTTCAAGCATTCTGGTGTGAATATGCACCTTTAAAGATGTCGTTCATTAAAATTATGTTGTCAATAAATATTGATATGACTTTAACCATAATTCGGCAACAAATGGTTTATTAGCAACATATTTTCTGCAACATTCATAACAAATTTCTTGTCTTCCTTAGTAGCATAATGTTGTATTCGTTATAATAATTGAATTCATTTAGTTTCTTTACTTCAAAAGTAAAAGGATGTTGGTTCGATTGGTGTTGTTGGTCAGTGGAACTTTCCATAAAATATTGTTCTCAAGAAACCACAAGTCACCTTTCCAAAGTATCCATCTATCAATCTGACGTCATATGACGCGATAATCGACTAAGCGACTATGATTCTATTTGGCCAGTGTTTAACTCTTTAATAGTCCGACAAGTTGTACGAATTGTATGTCTTTGCTATTTAATAAACATGTTGTTGAATATTTTGAAACTAATTTGACTGGGCTCTAGTGTTTTACAATGTGATTTTTTGGTAGATGATTTTCTTGTCGACCTGGTCTCACTCCTTGTTTCACTTTCGCTTCTTTCCTGGAAACAAGGAGAAAAGACGATGGTTGTTGATCAATTTCTCTAGGGTTCGATGAGTATCTTGTCGACCTGGGGCCGTGTACGCGGAGGGGTCGTAGATTGGGCCTGGTATAGCTCTGCATTGGAGTCATTATCACATCATAATAGATTATGACGTCATACTCTCCAATGTGGTCTTGCCAGATATGGGTTGCGACTCGCTCGCGAACACGTCCCTGGTCTCACTCAGCATTCCTCGCTTGCTGTCTTGTGAAAACGAGGATATTATTGAAAAATGGGTAACGAATAGAAACGTGGGACGAAATTTCTCTATGAAATATTGTTGTAAATATATTCTAATTAAATCTTGTTTACTATAAGGTATCCACCATGCATGTATAATATGTTGTACAGTCAAGGGCCGATGGCCTATTGCGAATACATTATTTATCTATCATAGGGATAGTTTTTACTCGTACTAGTGAAATGGCAGACAAATTGAACAAATGATGGCTTTTAAACGCAGGCAATATTTCTTGAATTAACAATGTGGTAACTTGATGACAGATTTTTAAAATATGTTTGTCAAACTTGACTGATTGTTATTACCGACTAAGACAGCCTCGCCAACTGTCATAAAGCCTGTCAGAAAAGAATTAAAAATAGTTTTTATTTCACGATCGATACAATTATTCATTTTATTTTATTTCCAGAAAGTTCTTCTTTTTTAATAATCACGAACATTGGTTATCTTATTAAAAATATATTATTCTGCAGGGTCCTTGTTTGATTTTATTTCATTTCACTTTTGAATTCTCCGCTTCTCCTCCTCCTCCATATTATTATTATTATTATTATTATTATTATTATTATTATTATTATTATTATTATTATTATTATTATTATTATTATTATTATTATTATTGCATACACTCTGCATCCCGTTTTTTTATCACAGTGTACAATCTTTTGATTTTCAGAATTTTTTAATTTTTCGGATTTTTTCGGATCATACCCAAAGTTGTGGAATTTATGTATATCTATGACCAATCTGCCTTTCACGTTTATATTTTTAAATACGTTAAGTAGATTATGTAACAGTACTTTTGAGAAGTAGTTTTACTATTGATGCTTATCTGGAGATGTGGAACTGGTCCTCCTAGCTGCTATTTTAGTACAATCCTCCTAAACAGTAATGCACAACTAGCTAAAAGGTAGTTGTACATTGTTCATGGTAAAGGTGCCACGACGATGAAGATAACCTTCTTAGGCCCGTTTTATAACTCGAACTTTCTGTCACACCGCGCTAATGAACTGGTTGATTTATATAGTGACTCTGTCATTTTCAGACAGTAGCTGGCACGGCACAAGAGAAGTTCGACTTATAAATCGGGCGTTAGATATTCTTCAGGAGAGTGTCGTCAGACGATCGAGCCTCTATATACTAAATTTTTCTAGTACAGAGAATTACCAGTCTTGTAGATCCTCAGGTCCCCTGGTTTGGTTCCGCGAAATTGTTTTATAACCATAGTTTTTGGAGTCAAAGGGGGCCTGTTTTCCTTAATGATATAGAGCTGAACATTGGAGTCACATATGTAGGTAATCGTCTACTGACACTGTATTTTAACTAGGTAGATCTGCGAATATGTAGCATATATCTATGTGCTATAAATCAACTGCAATATTATTAATGTTGTAGTCAGTGAAACAGACTGAAGAGTGAAGTCAGTTGATGGAAAGTCATACAACATTGCAGTTGGATAGTGAGTGATTGCGATGTGGTCAAGTAATGAGGACTAATCAACCCGGAACCAGTGAATGCCACCTCGGATGGCAATACTCAAACGCACAGGCAAGGGAAAAGATATCTCAGACTTGAATTGCCTCCCATGCGCATGCGCCACGCTACTGGAAGCACACCCATAGTAGACAGATTTTTATCATAGGGAAGGCCATGGCTACGTACGTGTGATGTCACTGACTGGGTAGACACTTTTTAGGATGTATATACTATTTTTGCACGATTTCTTCTTCAGAATAATCATCTATGATCACATTGTCACCGGGGATGTTCAATACAGTTGGACAGTGCTGGGATTCACGTTTTCTCAAGACATCACCAGCGAGGATATTTTGGAAAGAAGCAACCTCAGGACTGGCATCAAACACCACCATGATTAAAGAATAACTTGCGCCCGAGAGAGAGTCGCCTAAAGAGCCCAGCTTGAATGCAGGTAGGGAAGGACGAAAGCCACCTGTGGGAAAGAGAGAGACCTGTAGCCCTTTCCATACACTCGGAGCACACATCTGCGTGCACGCACCTCCTTTACCCAGTGGATAACCCGACCGTACCCTCGCGAGAAGGAACCACTGGCCTGGGAACACACTTACAATGCACATATAAGATTTCCCGCCACCACCTCTGAAAGGGCCCTTCCACCATGTGCATAAAAGAACAATTGCCACCACCACAGAAAGAAGACGCCACAACTACCACTAAAAGAACACTCTACCACGACCACAGCAATGACACTTCAACCGTGTGTACTAAAAAAGCGCCCACACCCACAAGAACTACTGCACACCTTAGCGCATTCCTCCTTTGCCTGATGAAGAAGAACCACTGCCAGCTGAGATGGCTGCTTCTGACACCGAAACCCCGCTTGGGCACAGCAACAACAAGGAAGAGGGAGACACATCACTCACTGGAGGAGGTCCAGCTACCCGACTGCATCAAGGCAAGCAAACGTTTGTTGGAAGCCCTGAGAAAGCACCCATGGGATGGCGTCGCAAGCCCTAATTGAGAGCCACCTATAAGGACAACAGGGCATGGACAGTCTACGATTGAGTGACACAACCACGCCGGATCGGCGCACTGACCCAGAGCTCGGAGGATACTACTACAATGAGGAATGCTTCTGCGATGATCAACTGCCCAGTCCATTCTGACAAGATCGAACCTGGCCTCGACAGCTGGGTCGACAGGTGTGAGACTGTGGCCACCTCGCCACAATTGGCGCCCGATGTGGGGCTGCAAACATATTTAGATGATGACTCCTTAAACTGGATGCCTACCCAAGAAGGACCAGAACATACAACTTCCACTGTAATGCCACGCTTAGGCAACACCAAGACTAAGTAAATCCAATTTGGGGACTCCCATCAGCAGATAGCGAGAAACGTAGATATCGACTTTGGAACATGTCGCCTGTATTTCAGCCTCCCACAACACCTGATCGCCCATGGCCAGACCTATCCTACTGCCCTTGCCTACTTAACTACGACAGTGAGTCCCCTTGCGAAAACTATCTCTGCCAGTTCTTCCTTGTCGCGGAAATCAATGGTGGGATGAGACCGCCAGAAGAAGGTACCTCACCAGCCATTTGAAAGTTTCTCATTTAATAGAATGTTGTTATTATGACAACTGACAGCATAGCCGGTTTTTGAGAATCGATGAAAAATGCAATCATTGTAAACTAAACTTGAAATGAGCATATCATCGAATCAAAATTGCTGGTATTAACCGATTTGCGAACGAATGATCTGCCATCTTTCCCAGAGCTTAGTGCCGCCATGCAAGAATGGGCCAGTGACAGGCTGAAGCAAGCTGAATTCTTCGGTGTACGATTTGTTGGGAATGCAAGGAAATCCTCTCTGAGTTGGCAGGCTGTGTCCGTCGACTTGTGACGCGAGATGATGGCTCTCATCACCGGAAATTCCAGAACCAATCCTACTAGACAGCTTTATCACTGAGCCACCACCCCAACCTACAGGACCACTCATATCAGGCTCACCTGCGGGACATTACAGAACTAACTAATGCTGTGATACAAATAAATAACTTCTTAAATCTTGAGGCTCAACAGCGAAGGATTCTCCGCCCAATAGAGAATGCCAATGATGGACAGGAACGTGCTGTTGTAGGAAATAAAGACTCCGGTCCACCTGGACATCGTATGAAAAAAGGGGCCAATCTTGCCATGCTACCACGCCTGTATCACTCTTCAATGCTTCTTCCGTCCAATCAACTGCTCCAAATGTTACCACCACCACATCTGGCTGTGGCCCCGCTCAGATGGAGGCGATTTTGAAAGCAGTATAGAAACTATCTTCATCAACTCAGAATCATTAGTCTGGCTGACTGCTGCTAGAAGAGAGCAGCCATCAGATAATCACACAATTTGATGACTTGAATTCCCACGTCACTTCCATGCAAAAGACTATGATGACTTTTGTCGTGTGGACCCAGATGATTAGCCAACACCAAGCTGGCCCTAGACCTTGGTACTTTAGCACACCTACCAGACAGGCACCACCTCAACCTAGCTCAGATATTTGTTTTCACTGCTTACAAACTGGACATTGGGCTCAGATTTGCCCACACACTGCATGCCAACAAGAATTTCCCCGTGCCACTCTGGCAGTAGATGATACTGAACCAATTGTGTGCATGGGGACCTGAGCCTGCCCCCAGACTACGCACCGGATGATTTAAACATATTCGGACCTCTAGCTCGAAGCTTCATAGAGGGCCCGAACACCCATTAAGCTCAGCGTCAGATAATACAACTAATGCATGGAAATTACCACAACGATATCCACACCATCCCTGCTCCCATTACTATCAGACAGGACACGAGCATCGGAACTGTACTGATAACACCGGCACGCAACCACCAACTCCCCTGATTCCAGATAAAGATCAGGAAATTCCTCGCAAAATGCTAATACCCTTGATGAAAGTTTCTTCCACTAGCTTTGACCCTGCACCTAAAAAGCCCTAACCAAATGGCCCTAATTTGACCATGCTTCTACCACCGAAAAATTATAATTTTCCGCCATTGTAAAATATATCTTAGAAACACATCCCACGTCGTGTGAACCCCCACCCACCTTAAAAACCGTCAGTCTTCCATGCTGTACTGCTTTTAGGTGGCATTGTACTATCCAAGGTACCAACGCCCTCGCCACTGTTGATACTGGAGCTACCATCATCATGGTTAGCTCCTACCTCTATGCCACCATGCCTGAGAGTGTATGTCCGCCATTGAGAGAATCCAGTACTCAAATTTGCGGTGCTGCTGGAACCACCACCACACCTCACCATCTCCCCACTCCACCCCACCCCAACCCCTCCTGGCGAAAGTTGCCGAAACTGCCAACTTCATAATCCAAATTGACGATCTCTGATTCATCCAGTGAATCATTGTAGCTAACATCGTGAATGACTCGCATGGGCATTCTCTTAACGACAAATAATTAAATTTCTGCCGAGAACGCCCAAGCTCCAATGTAACCGAAATTAAGATATATATATATATATATATATATATATATATATATATATATATATATATATATATATATATATATATATATATATATATATATATATATATAAAAGTATATATAAAAATATAAAGTGAAGAGTATGACATATGACTGTAAGAAATATAATATTAATTACATATGCATACCGATTATATGAAGTTATGCATACAGTGCGGCCCGTTTTGGCAAGTCTGCACAGAAAGCTCTCGCCATCCCTAAATCCTTCTTGTCATTCTAACACGAGAAGAAAAATAATAAGAATAATAGTATATAATAATAATAAACTGGTTCATCAGGCAGCCCCAGCAATAGCTGGGACGGCATGACGGGAATAAAGACATATTCGCTGTGGTGTGTTGTGTACTTACACTGCACTCGGTGTGTTTACAACACACGAATCCACAGCGATTATTTTGGCAAAACACAGCTATGCAATAATTTGCGTAGCTGTGTTGGATGACCGTAGTCAGTCAAGGGATGGGGTTTCAATTTTAATAACATATATAATAATAAGAAAAGTATTTAAAAAATAAAGATATAATAATTCAATTTTCCGTACACTTAGTCACACATTCTGCTGCATCTACGACAATAATCGCCACAAACACCTGGTGAAAAGTTGCCCCAGCGAGTTTGAGTTCCACGACTCGTACTTGACGGTCGTGGAGGGTGGTCTTCTGGTGCTGATATTACGTCATTTATGTTAACAATGTTCTCTGTGCTCAGGTCTGATGAAGCTGCGGATAAGTTAGCGGATGCACTAGTGGTTGTGGTGACGATAATGGGTGAAATCCTGGCAGTTGCTGGTTCCGAAGTTGCTTTCATCACTGTGATGGTGGCGGTGGTGGTAGTGGTGCTTGCTTGAGGTCGGCTGAATGCTGCAGAGATGTTGCGTGATGGTGTCGCTCCAGTGGTTGCGGATATTTTCCTAATTTTTACAGCCTGAATAAGTCTACTCGCAGATGTTCTCGGTACCGCTTGGATCTCGGGTTGTTAAGCTATGTGCCGTTTCCCCCTCCGAATAAGGTCTGTCCGGCGTGGTAGCCTTTTCTGACGGCAGGATCCACTGGAATGATGGTGCTGCACATGGATGTTGGAGTGCTGGTATGCGGTGTTGAAGTGGTGATGGCGGCTTCTGTGAGACTTATCTCCTCGTCGATGGCTAAACTGAGCGGAGATATTGAACTGTCTAAAATGTCCTGTAATACTGGATCATGAATTTTCACAGGAGTTGTTATCACTACCGGAATTGGCTGTCCTATCACGGATGCAGATGGTGTAGCAGTGCTGAGTGTTGCCGATGTGGTCACAGTGGGTGCTGCCGGTGCAGATGTTGCAGTTGATCTGGTTACCGATGCTGCAGGTACTGCTTGTGCTGTTTTTGCGGGTGCTGCCGGTGCTGTGGTGATGGTTGCTGGAGTGCTGTAGTTGGCTGTCTGTGTTGCAGATGTGGATGCTAAAGCTACTTGCGGAAAGTCAGGTTGTCGTCTTTTAGTACGTTTAGTTTTGGCCATCTTCCTGGTCAGAATTACCACAATTGGAAGTCTATTTTCAAAACGTGGAGCGATGATATCCATGTCCTCATTTTGCTCACCAGGCTTTAATGTTACAACCATCACACGATGCTTAAATGATAATGCATGTATTACACCATACCGCATGGCAGAATACAAGTACTTGCAGTCCGCATAGTATGCTCTCTGAAGTAAATGGTCGTGATTGACGTGAAGTTTCAAGTCCGAATTTCTGGAAAATGCACGCTTGCACGGCTGTTCACCATACAATGTGGAAGTACGTGAATATTTCTTGCCGATGTTCGCAGGTGCCGATTCTTCCGAGCTGTTGGACAAGGCGAGATCTTCCGCAAGCGACATACTATTCCTGCATGATTGTTATTTGCGGAACTGAATGTACCTAACAAAACCTTCCTAACTCTTCATAATACTTTCCTGACCAATTATAACACGAAATAATAATAATAATAATAATAATAATAATAATAATAATAATAATAATAATAATAAAACAGCAGAATTCGGTTTACGACATGAAAATGGCCTAGTGCCCGACCTTCCCTAGTGTCGAGTTTGGAGGGAAGATGAAATTTCAATGCACGCTTTCCTCCTTTTAGACTTTTTTTGGTGACGGCACAGGAGGGAGGAGGACTACGCCCGAAATCTCCAGAGTGAGTCGGTCTCTATATGTAGGGAATTATTTAACTTTCGTTCTCCTGGAGTTCGATTATATATTCCCTTTGTCAAAAGAGGCTAAATATATATATAAGAAGGTAGGATAGCCGCTTTCATCTCCACTCGCCAAAAAATCGGGTCTCCGATCAGTGTTAAAATCTTGAACTATTTATTAATGTGGACGCTCACCTTTTAATCAGCGTGATGCGGTTTTTCAAGTTGGATGTTTATAAACTCGTCTGCTGATTTTCAGGCTCGAACGCCAGATGGGGTGTGGGAGAGCGTGATAACGTCAGCGGCCGTGACCCTGACTCACCACCTCTCGCCTCATCCATCACGCTGTGGTATTTTCGTGAAGGGCGTTTCTTTTGTTTATGGCCTTTGATCCACTTTACCGAAAAATAGAAGTGATGATCACGTGATTCTTGTTTTGAAAGCAGGTGGTGATCGGAAACTTAGACAATCTGTATATGGGTGTAGTTTTGATGCTGTTGACTATACGTATTTGATGCGAAAAATAGAAATATGTTTTTCCTTATTCTATTCCTTAGAACAGCGTCCCTTTATATGCGCATGGTCTTGTACATGCACAGCCTCTTGTGTGTAGTAGATTTATTCCAGCCCATATTGATTAGTGGCTGGAATATGTAGGTAAGAGAATATTTGAAATTCTCCACGGTGTTATACTGTCTAAGTTTTGATGCTGCTTTATCAGCCCGCGCGCTAATGATTTGTATTCACGGTAGAACAGTCGTGTTCTTAATCAAAATTAGGACAGTATAGCTGACAGTAATTTATTGTTTGGTTTAAACAGCTCCATGTTTTGCGGATGCCAAGTCTACTGACCCCGCTAAGGTGGACTGTATTTACCAGGTGGACGGACTGCCAAGCATCCTCCTCTATGGGTAGGACTAGTCTCACCTCACCTAGACCAAACTTAATTATTATGGTACAGCTCGGAAAGTGCATGCCCTAGTTTACAATTTACAATACCGTCATATGGAGATTATGATACAGTCATCCTGAGTGTCTGTGTCTCTGTCATGTTGGTGAATTTGATTGATACGCATGGCTCCTTATCTGTGGATGAATCTTGCACTGTCATGATGTGTGAAAGTCTTTATTGCAGTTGGGCGGGGATACTGCAATGCTTGTGGTGTCAACTTTATCGGACATGATGTATTTCACTCCTAAGATGGGACAGGGTTACTTTAGAGCATGGATGACCAAGATGGGTGCTGTCGTACTTGAATCAGAGCTTTATCGATTTTCCGTTCGGTAGCAAAATCCTGCTTGATACTGATGACAGACTGCGGGTATCTTGCTCTCTTAATAATATTGAGTTTTATTACGTGTGGATGTAGTGTCTTTGTTTAGATGATTACGTACGACGTTTCGGGGGGGGGGGGGTGTGTTAGTGGGGGGTGGGGGTGGGGGGGGGATACGCCATAGCATGTACTGTAGATGGCTGTAATGTTGTTCCTCCTTTCCATATGATCGGTTTTCCGCCCACCGGATAAGGGGGTGTTTGCAGAGAATGTTGGCTCGTGCTGATGATGGTGGTGTTCTCTTGTAGGGAAGTCGGGTTGCTGTGTGACGCTGGCGTAGTGTGGGGTGGGCAGATCCAGTTTTCCACGCTATGGAATGCCGATTCTGTTGCTGTTGCAGAAAAGTCGGTTTGTGGTGAGTCATGAACTCACTGCATTCGTGCGGGAGAGAATGTCACGGAAAAAAGGTATCTCTAACTTTTTCTTTTACAAAGGTTAGGTGCATGCTATCCATGTTGTTGATGATGTTGAATATCTCTGTTATACTGTCTATATAACCACCTATGTATGTAGTGTTCACGCAATGATGAATTGACATATCCAGCCTTGCGAGCAAGTGTGTTCTGTATGCTCCTGACGTTCTGTGTCTTGGTGTGATGTTCTGACTGCTCACGTGGGTGAGGGGGGGAGGGGCTTGCTAGGGCGGTTGTGGTCGGAGATGCCCGTTGGATGGGGAGGGTCATCTCCCATTACACGACGGTTGGTACTCTTTCATAGTTTTTAAGTACCAGAAATATTCGAGCCAAGAGTCTGCTGAACAGGCTGCTTCCCTGCCCACCAACAGGGGAGAGGGGGAGGGTGTATCCGTGGTGTGGGATGCCACCTCCTCTGTAACAGCCGACTCTCTCATATCTGAAGATTGACAGTTAACAGATGACGAGTGATGTCCGAACTTGGTGCATAGACGAGAGACGTGAGTTGGAGATGGTGGTGGTGGTGGTGCTATAGGATGGGATGCGCCTTGGGATGGGGGTGGTTTTGCGTTTTGAGGGCTTGGAAGGGTGCACCGAGTTGTGTGATTTTCCTGTTCTCTGCAACAGGCCAAGAACTCATCAAGCCTCTTCACTTCGATGCTATTTATTATATGTTCCACCCTACAGGAAGCATGGCCCGGGGCAGCCTCAGCTTCCGCTTTTGGTAAATCTATAATTGGGTTAGTAGCATGAAGTGGGTGGGAATGGGAAGTGGTCGGCAGAACAACTTTTTCGTCCTTCCCCTTGGACCCCACAAACGAGAAAGTGTTCAGATACGACATTCCAGATCGTGTAGACCCGCTCTGAGGAGTGAGAGGGCGTGCACGTATCTCGTCATCGTCCTCAGCGTTAGTCATATGTTCGCTGGACACCTGGCTTGGTAGGAGAAGGGTTGAACTGGCACGGCGGTCCTCTCGACTAACATCGGGAGTACTTGTCTCCATCGAGACATTTGTCTGGGTACCGGATTTACATGGAATGCCCAGTCCGAGCTTTGGTACTGGGTCGTCACTAACATAAGGTTTAAGTCGATCGAAGTGGATGACTGAGGTCAGGCCATCCGAAGTGCGGATATGGTAGGTCACTTCCGACTTCCTACCTACTACCACATATGGGCCTTTCCACTGGTAACTCAGTTTACTCAGCACGTTTGCAGAACATCGCGAATCGTGAACCCAAACCATTTTTACCACCTCATATAGGTATCCGTGCACTCGCCGGTCATGCCATGTTTTCTGACGCTGGTGTGCAGTGGATAACGTTGCTCTCACTAGCTCATGGGAATGTTGTATCCTTTGCCGTGTGAGCTCTACATAGAGAGATGGTGAATTTTTCTCTCCTGGAATCCTGGGCATGACCAGATCCAGGGGTACGGATAATTCACGGCCTAACATTAACCAAGCCGGGGTATAACCCATGCTGGAATGTGTCGAAGTGCGGTATGCCATGAGCACATATGGGCATCGTAGATCTTAATCGCAACAATCAAGGTGTGTTTCCTTAGTCAGCATCTCAGCCAAGGTGCAGTTGTACCTTTCTACCATTCCATTACTCCGTGGATGATAGGCATCGTGTGTGCTTTGACACCATGAAACAACAGCTCAGAGATCAGCTGGCTCTCAAAATAACTACCTTGGTTGGAGTGCAATTCCATGTTTCGTGTTTACACGTCTGTTGCTTGTTCGTGAGCAACCGTCTCTGGATCTCACTCTGTGCATCGCAATTCTGGAAACACGGGAGATGGCTGTGTTGTATGTGTCATGGTGGTGGCCACTTCTTGTTTATCCTCGAGCCCGATTCTGCCCAAGGCAGAGGTATTTCCATGCAGTTTGCCGGGTCTATGAACAACATTGAAGTTAAAGGCCTGCAGGGATTCCTGCCACCTCTCTACGTGGCCCTCAGGATTTTTTAGGTTTCTGAGCCAGTCGAGTGAGGCGTGATCTGTACGTAGGGTAAAGGGGTGCTCGTACAGAAAGTGTTTGTAATATTTGACAAAATACACCACAGCTAACGATTCCCCTCATGTTCAGCGTACGCAAACCATAACCTGCTCCGTTCCATCTTCTGTGACCTGAGATAGAACTGCACCTATTGCAAAAGCAGATGCATCAGTGTCTACGGTGAAATCAAGGTTAGGGTTAGGATGAGCAAGAATTGGTATGGTTGTCAAATGTTCCTTCAGCGCCCTGAAGGAATCTTCACACTCACTCATCTACTCGAATGGTCAATCATTTTCGGTGATCCTGAATAATGGTGATGCAATCTCACTAAAATGATGGATGTATCGGCAATAGTCCTTACTGGTGGTGTCCACGATCATTTTGGGACTGGCGCATTGTGAGACGATCATGTAATCAGGGTCGGGATCTAGCATAGCTATGTGTATGTTCTTTCCTAACGTTGGTGCAGTGGCCCTTAATATTTCCTCCTGTCCCGGCTCAATTGTGGCTGTAGATGCCAAACTCACTGCACAGGTATAGTACAGTGATGATTCCAGTCCAAGGGGAATGGGTCGGCCATGTATGTCTAGTTCCTGTTCTCTGAAATGTATGACAGCTTCGTTGGCACTGAGGAAGTCAGAACCAGTAGGGCATCGTTTTGAATGGAGGCAATGACAACTCGCTGTATGAATTCCATTTCCTCTATCTGTATTACGAGTTTTACCGTACCAGCCACAGGAACGTCGGCTCCGGTAGCTGTTTGTAAAAATATGTTTGTAGGCCTAAGGGATGGCTTTTTATGAGGTTGAATGCTCTCATATAAGCGCTTGTTGAAAACGGTGTTGGAAGCTCCAGTGTCGACTGTGACACTGGTTGAAACGCCACTAAGCAGGCAAGCACACTTATATATTACCTTGCGGTGTGCCTGTGGAAGAGTTTCCAATGATACTGCCTGAGGAATTTCCTTTGGTGCAGTATCATCCTGTATATAGTCTGTCTGTTTTGGATAGCTTCCATGAGTGTCATTGGTGGCTGAGTGAGGAAGAGGCTAACCCGTCGTCGCCGCTGCTGTGATTGATTAGGCGATGACGGAGCTGGGGGGAGCAATGGTGGTGTTGTTGATGCTGGTGTGGTGTACCATGAATTTGTGTATACAGCAGACTGGACTGAACTGGCACGGTCACGGATAGGAGCTACCTGTGTGAGCCACTTTTTGAAATGCATCATTGGATGTTGGTAGATGCACAAAAGAAGCAGTGACGGCATTGTGGTTTGCCGTTCTTAGGATGATGCTTCTTCTTACGGATCCATGATGCCGAATGCTGACTGCAGTCCATGTCACAGTTATTGCAGCTGCATGCAGTTATTGATGCTGTCAGGGAGTGTGAGTTGCACACCGCCAAGGGGCACCAGGTGTTAAGTGCTTTGGTGGCGGGTCGTGGTGCTTGTATAAACGTTGTTTCAGTGGAGGTGCTACAACCAACCACTGCCATTTTACATAGGAAAGAAGGTTTGTGAGAGACGGAGGTTGCGGGGTCACAACCTCTCGCAGAGGGAGATGTCGGTGCCATGGGTGCAGTGTGCATCATTGGTACTGACATATGTGAGGCCGGGTGTGTATGATTGTGTACTGTCGTGGAAGTGTAATTTGTTGTGTTGGCCACCTGACGTTGTTGTCCAGAGGCCACATTTGAGCTGGGTTGTGAGAGTGGGCACCGAAGTGACTCTGTAATCAGTGCACATTTTAGTTTAACGGGGGCTCAGGTTGCGCTGTACGTCAATCAGTGGTAGGAGTTGTAGATGGAGGATGATTTGGACATCGCTCCTTCCAATGGCTCAGCTGACCACATCCAAAACATGTGTTCGGTGACTATGTAGGTGTTACCATACTTGTTGCTGGTCGTGTTGTCGATTGTGTGGCGAGTGGGTTGCTAAGCATGGTGACTAAGTTAGTGAGTGCGGAGATCTGTTTCGTTATCTCTTCTAACCTATCATGCACGTTCTGTCGTTGTTGTGCTGGCTCCCGTGTCCTGGGGCGTTATTGTGGCCCCCTCGATGGGACTGGCCATGCCGTCTTCCTCTAAGCACGTGATTTTGACTGGTCGAGTGTTCTGCTGGTGTGGTGTGTGGGTCAGTTACCGATGCGGCTGCAGATGCAGAAGTGTTGTCGGCGGCGATTAGGAGGTTTGCATCGATCACTTCATCAATTGGATGCAATTGGTGGCGATTTGCTTTCTACCGCTCCAAGAAATTCTCGATCTGGAGCGCAGTCCCCATTAATGATTGAAGGCTACCATGTTCTCTGAGAAATTATTTTTTCTTGAGGGCCGGTTCTCCACTCAACGCGTCGATGAAGGTGTGTAGACTCCCTCGTGACTCATGCTGGGGTTGGCGCACGTAACTAGTCCGGCAAGGTCTCCCTGGCTCGTCTATGCAAGATTTTGAGCTGAAGCCGACTTGTTTCACTGAGGGCGGTAACCCCGAATTTTTCTGACAACACGCTTTCCAGTTCCCTGTATGTTGGCGTAGAGTCTGATCCCAAATCTGGCAGGACCTGGAGTGCTTTCCCCGACAATTTTGCGGCCACATACTCTCAAATATATGGTACTTATAATTAGCCCAATCATTCTCCCCGCTAAATCCCGGAGGGAGAATGATCCAGCCATGGCCATGATATAGTGCTATAAGCGCATATCCAGGTGGTGGTGCTGGACAGAATGGCGTGAACGTGAATGCTGGTCTGTGTGTTGGTAGTCTCTCTGATACCGCGTCCATGATGGTGATTCCCGATGAAAATGTTAATCGCGATATGTTGGTTCCGCTGAATACTGCCCTGATGTGGGTCCATAGATGGGTGTTGGTCTATAGACTGGTGGAGGCGTACTGTGTGGACGATGCGGACATTGTATCGGCTGTTGTGACGGGTGTTCTTTGTATGGAGGCAGTTCAGGAGACTGACAGGGGTGGTGCATGCCATGTGATGTAGTTCTTCTGGAATATTGTTGAAAGGGAGGTGCCAGATCTCCCAATTCGTATCGCGGTACTAATAGATACTACGGTGATGATGTTTGTATTGGATGATATGCGGGACATGGTGCATGAGGTGCTTGCCATTGGTCACCCTGTGATGCCGTTGGTGAACATAATGGCTCTGAAGTATTAGTATGCCCATGTAGGGGTCTTTGTCATGGTCGCCCGCGATCCGGCAAAGGTGCTACCTCAATATCTACAGATTGCTGACTGTCTGATGAAGGAGACTGTAACGCATGTGTGTTGAGTGTTGGCGTGGGTTCTCTTCTCATTCCAGCCCCACATCGAGTCTGGACATAATAATTAATCAAAAATATAAATACTATTCAAACAATGATACTCGTTTGCTAGTAGATGAGAGAAAATATACAGTACATAGAACTAAGTTGGTGGCTTGTTAACGTGGGCTCGTCAGAGGTACCTGACCGATCCGTGCACATCCGTGATGTATCCCCGCAAGGGGGCGTCCTAACGAGGCCACTTATGTAGTTTAACCATTATACCCGTAGCAAAATTGTATTGTTGTGAGAAGAAAGTGCCTCAAGCACGCATCCATCATAGAAAAATGCCTTCAACGCAGAAGCGGAGGAAGAGAGCTGGCAAAAAGGGCCACTCTGTTCAAGCAAAAGCTAAGTGTAGTGTGTGTTAACCTAGTGAAATTATAATTAATGTGATGCACGCTGTATTACGTGGAAGATTGGGGCGGATGATTTCTCAAGAATTCAAAGGCCGTCATCTTTGGTAGGTCCAAGATAATGTATTGAAAGTTGCCGTTTTATTTATGTGGGCCTTCTGCTATATTCTATCCTACCATCTAGTTGTTAGATTCGCTTCCAAGCTATGGCCGCAAGTGGCATGGATTCCTATCTATTTTAACACATAAGCCTGACTGGCGAAGATGCTCGGTTTCCGAAGCTCACCCTACAGAGCATCTCCCTCAGAAAGGCAGCGTGCAGACATGATATGGAGTGACAGCTTCAGACTCATATAACGATCCAGTTACATATCACACCGCAACCACAAATAACATCACTAGGACAAGGTACCACTTACATCAGCAATTTGGAAAGCGCATAAAAGTGTTTTGGCGGGGAATAAGAGGCAGATATCCATCTCCGGTGACCTTCCCATGACGGCGTGGTGGGTTCCAAGACAGCACCCAGTCACAGTACAGAGTTAGATGGAAATCTGCGTCCTATTCCTCACCCGTGTGGCAGGGAATAACGTTTGCCTGTCGTTAGGGTTAAGTTTCAGAATGCCCAAAGATGCACTGCAGGCCGGTTTTACATAAACTATTTATCTTTTCGCAGTGCTTCCTACTTTGGCGGGTTTATTTAAGCTAACTGGTATCCGAAGATACAGAGGGGGATGTATGCGAAATCTACACTTTGGTCTTCACCGCACGGAAACCCCAATAGTTTCGCAGAGTCGGATTATGTTAACGTGTCGATGGGAGTTCCAGACAATTATTAAGCCTTGCGGCTGGAGGAACGTAGAAGGAGACAATCATTCAATATAATAAGAGGCCCTAAGGTATTTGGCCAATTTTACACAATCTAACCGGTCTGCGGTGTTACATATCCGCTACAGCCGGAAAAGAGATGTACATAAATGTCTCTTATGGAGAGATTGTCCCTAACTACTTTAAACCCATCCTATCGAGCTAGAATAGCCAGGTTTAGTCCATCACATGTCAGGCTCGAGCAATGTGAGCAGGAACAGTGACCTCAGTGTAAAATTGATGCTGGGGCGAATAGTGATGCGGAAATAATGTTGCTGTATATTATAGCCTAGCGTACTGCGTCCTAGAGTTGTTATATATAAACAAAACAAAATAACTAGGATGGCTGCTTTCCATATACATAGCTAACTATCACAGTGTCATCAGTAAATCAGATCATAGGACGTTACGGTGCTCATTAGTTGCAAGCACAAAAATAAGGATAATAGTTACAGTTAAAATGATATAAACTATAAAATACGCTCTCAGACGACCGGGGAGTTACCTATTAGTCATCAGTACATATAACGGAATTAATGAATAAATATAACAGCACAACAGTATAGCTACTTGAGTACCTATTGGTCATCGGTATGGAAAGAGTTCATAAACCACTGTAGATGCTGCGTTACAGATGAGGAACGCGAGATGGCACGATTCTGAAGTTGCTGGGAAATATCTGCAGGTGAACTGTTGATGCGGCTCACTCTCAAGACGGTGAAGAAGAACGACTGTTGATGGATGTCCACTAGATAGTCATAATAACTAATATAATAATTTAACAGTATGTTAAAACGTGTCCGTCCGGTAATGGTAGATTGAAAGTTGCGCGTCACATAGAGGGTTACAGTTGTAATTAAACAATGCATGTACATAACTGGGTACACCGTACATGATACATCGCATAGCACCAGGCAGAGTCCCTCAAGACTGTGGCCTGAAAGCTAATTAAACACACGACATGCTGCGCGGGAGTTTGAATACCCCATTCATTTAATAGTCCGGGAGCCAATTTTCAGAAGGTTTGTCTCTATATTATGCTAGACCGATGTCTTGGGTATATTCTGAGCCGTGTTGTACAAGAAAATTGTGGTATCACTAACCCGTGAGAAGCCCATGTACAATAGGTGTTGAATGTAGTTTTCAGACAATTTTCACAATGGTAAATTTTTCACAAACTTAAGCGCATGTTATATCAATACAATCTTAACCAAAATGGAAACGAGTGATCGTATATCGCAGATTTATACATAAGACACCCGTATGTTGCTTTGTACATATTGGGGCACTTAGGTCTTCTTGTGACTAGCAATACCTTAGCTACAACAATGCCCATGTTTTCTACATTTTTCATAATTAAACTTTTAACTGACATGCAGTGCATGTCTACACAAGCTGGCAGGACATATTTATCACGTGAGCAAATGAGAGAATGTTACTCAGCCGTGTCAGAGTCATCTTCGACAATTGTATGCTGAACATTGTCACACATTTCACCTCCCATACAAAGGCATGCTTCAGTGCAGAGTAGATTGTTAGCCTTGCATTGACAGAGATCTGTTCTTTTGCAGGGAGACTTTTGACATCTACATGATGTGAGTTCAATTAATCCAAATGGAGCAGGATCCTTTGACATTAGAACAGGCTTGAGTAGACCATCCACTATACTCCAGCCATGTCCATTTGGAGATGGAAGATTCTGAACAGCTTGCAATGAACGTCTCCAAACAAGAGCTTGAAAATTAGCCCTTTCGGTGTGATGCTTTAGACTATTCGATGTAGGTGGAAGTTTTTCATTTCTTTGTCTCTTTTGACAAAAGAGCCAATAACGGGTTTCATCAGCTGTCTTTCCCACATCCCTGGTGGTATACAACTCACCGACAAATTTCTCACATAGAATTGCAGTATTCGGTGATAAGTCAACATGTTCGCCGAGTTGGGCTAAGCTAAGCTGATGACATTCAGATGACTTTAAGAGATTGAATGATTTTCTCTTAGCGACTCCAAATAATGCACTAGTGCTATCACAACCTGTAAGAGAATGAAACCCAGGCAAAGACAGACAGATAGCTGGGCCCAGTACTTGAGCAACTGTATGTATTGGTATGTATCGCAATTTGTCCTTTGTGCCCGTACGGAACCATAGTTCAGAACAGTGAAGCGAACGATACGTATATATACTAAGTACTGCCACGTCTGTATCAGGAGACTGTATACCAACACGCATGTGGTCTTTTGACGCGTGTAGCGCGTGCAACATCATACGCGTATCTGCTTCCTCGTGATCTGATCGAAGTTCTTCCAAATACGACGAATTGTTCGCTGAAATGACAACAACATCCATTCCATCGTTAAAGCCACCAGCAAGAATGACGCAATTGTCGGCTGATAGCATATTTGGACCAGTATCACGCCACCGCTTGCTGAGAAATGCAACCAGGTTACTGTTGTTTCTTGGATTGCTGATGTACTTGGCCCATTGCTTTGGAACGGGAGTATGTTCTCCAGCAATCTTTACTTCCAATGCTGTTGATGACCCACGTTTTAGCTGCTCTTCCGCTTTGAGAGATTCCAGTCTATCATATCTGTCAAAAACTATATCTACACTGTTGCAGTCTTCTTGATTCAGTGGAACTGTAAAGATGTGCCAGTATTTATCAGCCAATTTTCCAAATGTAGACGTACCTCCAGTTTTAACCATTTGCACAATTGCCATGCCATCGACTACATAAGCTGTTGCGCCTGTCTTGTCAACAGGTGGAAGCCGTCCATCAACATTTACTTCCTTTTCTAGTTCACTTAACAAAACACTCTTCACATTCTTTCTTAGAGTCCCATCCGTATGTGACAATGATAGTGGAACAGCAGACAGTTCATACGTCATCACTAGTTTTAAATCAACATCTCTGGACCTTGCGGCAATAATTAATCGACCAAATAGTTCGCGGTCAGATCTCACATTGTGAATTTTTTCATCAATTGTTTTGAGTTTTTTCTTCTGTGCTAGGCTGGCAAATGTTTTATGTTTTAAGTGTGGCAACGTGTCCCAAAAGCTTCTCGTGTTAGTGTCCAGGCGCTCCTGAACACAATTGTACATAATCTCCTTACCAATGTCACAGGCGGAAACAAGTCTCTTGGCGATTTCACTAGGCAATACCACGCCAGTTGCAATGTTTACAAGCGGAAGACACTCGCTGTCGTCGTTTTCCGCAATATTAAAGGGATTGGTCATTATATCTGATGAGAACATCGAAAGTATCTTCTGCACATCGGTTTCGTCCCTGTTCATTCGATTAGTCCCCATTTCCTTATGTACTCCAAACATGTGACTATCTTGTAACCCACACATTTGCTTTGTGACCGTTGTTATGGCTGCCCTCTCGTGGCTAGTTAAAACCACCTCTCCAGAGCTCCTGGCTTTTGAGTTATTCCAATAATACCACCTCGCTTTTTGGAATCCAAATTAATCGATTGCTCTAAGGCCATATCTGTCCACACTTGATTGAATGGATGGTGTGAGCGACTTACGGAATGATTTCCATTCAAGAATTGTTCATGTACATGGGGATGTGTACTTGGACGCATCTTCATGTCCGCAAGATATATTGGCAGCCATCTTGCATAATTGGTTCTGTCCATGCTGTAGAAATATGGCGCCATAGCAGCAGTAGCAGATAGGTGTGCCTGCCAATCTCCAGTTCGCTCAGCTCTTATGAAACCAAGCAGCAGCTCTACCATATGAATATATGAGTTCCAAAATGCGAACAGGTGTGATTTCGAGCTTGACTCAACTTTAAAGGATTTGAACAGCTGTTGCAATTTATTCACGTACATACACACCTCTTTGAAATGTTCTTGCAGTGCGTCTAAGTCGTCAATGCTGCTTCGGCACATCTTGATTTTCTCATCCAGACTCTCCAAATCTGTTGGAGTAATGTGGTCTTCATGTTGTCCATTTTGTTGAACCCATTTGGAAAAAGACTGCCATTGTAATCGCAGCAGCGCTTCCAGAACCAATTTGTGAGCCCTCACTCCTCGATTATATGACTTCCCTTTAAGTAGAGCAGCAGCCGTGCTTCTACCATATGTGTTGGCCTCTATGAGGAGATCTTTTAAGCCAGAGTCATCAAACATCTTTCCAATAACAGCTAAGTAGTTTAGCGCAATGTGGATTTCCCCCAGTCCGATCACAGTGTCACTAAACTCTTCTTTATATCGCCACTGTATCTCCTTTGCCTTGACATATATGGGAATGACAATGAGAGCGATGTGAGGTGTAGTATTCATTTTGATTTGTTTTTCCGCACCGATTACCACCACATCCATCTGTCTCATTCCAACCACCATTACCTGGGTGCTTTGTCAACAGTGGTATAGCTGGATATACAGATTCTATGATGGAGTTAGTATACATACATAAAATATAACCTTCACATTTCACCCTCGCCTTTGGTATATGCATGCAAAATGTTTGCTGGATATATGTTAGGTCGATATCCGTCTAAATATCATATATGGTGAATCTAATACGATATTACTTTGAGTTATGACACGATCATGCTTATATCGTTGTGCACTGTGGATACAGCCAAAGCCTAGACCCCCTATGCAAAGAAATCAGGATAACTAATTAGTGCTACCACAATTTGTTTGTACAACAGGACTTAAAATGTGTGGGACATGTCCCCCAAGCCACAGCAAGTGTCAGACCTTCCGAATACTGGGTGTGCTACGTCACGATTCTGACCTAGCTTTAGCTCCTGGACTATAATACATACACGCGATTACGACGGCCCAGTATTATTTTGAAAATAATTTCTATGAGCCATTTAAGTATAACTCAGCCATTTCTGGTCAGATTTTAAAAACGTAAACCGTTTTGGAATCCTCGTCTCATTCCGGTTCTGAATAATACCAAAAACTGCGAGAATCGAGTAATTTAAAGACATCACCTGCACCAACTCGGTACACTTTAAGTATGCATTCCCTCCCAATGCTGGCACGTGTTGTCAGGGAAGCTCTGACGCCCGCTACACGATCTCGCTGACTTCCAAATGAGACCGTACTATACGAGTATGACATTTTTGATATGAAATGACAACGAGTGCGAGATTCTATTTATCACATAAGCAATGGCTAAATCCAGCGTCAGCTATGCCCCGCCCATCACTACCTAAGCTCCGCCCATGCGTAGTCGGTCGATTTATACTGGGTTATACGATTATACTCTAAACCATGAACTCTAACTTCCTAGAATCACATTTTCAAAGTAACTATACTGGTGAGCTGTTGAATATTTTGAATCTAATTTGACTGGGCGTTGACAGGGTGCTGTTGTTACTTATGGTAGTTTCAAAATATTCAATAGAATATGTATTAAGTAATAAAGCCATACAATTCGTACAACTGGCGGACTATTCAAGGATCCTGGCGAACTTAAATGCGTCATGCAATACGTAGTATTCTGATTATGATACACAGCCTCCATGTGATGTATTTGATTATGACGTCAAACACTTGACTGACATATTGGATTCATCCATTATTTTGAACATTTACGCCGATTCTAGCCATTTTCTTGTCAGTGTGTATCTTTTCTTTATCGCTGTACCGTATCAACACTCAGTAACATACACTACTAAACACAACATCGTATTATCCCAGGTCGTAGATACATTTTTACTTGATCTTTAAGAATTCTCGAACATTCGAATAAAATTTCTCAAAATGTTTTTTTCTACGACATTCTAACAGTAGCAAAATAACGTTACAAAAGGGCGACAACAGGCGAAGTAATATACATTGCTTGTGACAGGCTTCACTAGCGCGCGACGTTATTATAATAGTGTGATATAAATTTAATCGACCTTTCCATTTTTATCTAATCACCGCCCACACCTCGCTCGTGTTGGGATAGATCGGTCTCTGAACTCCCTGACAATCAATTTCCATAAAAAAAATATACAGGTAGGCTATTGAATATTTTGGAAATAATCAAGTGTCCAGTCAAATTAGTTTCAAAATATCCAACAGCATGTTTAGTAAATAGCAGAGACGTACAATTCGTACAACTGTCGGAGTATTAAGAGTTAAAGACGAGCACTAGATATATAATCATTTATGACGTAAGGGTTATGACGTCATATGACGTCAGATTGATACACGGATACTCTGGACATGTGAATTGTTTAAGGAGGGTTATGCAATGCCATACAAGCTTGCTCTTATATTAAAATAGTCTACCGAAAGGAATCGACCTTTCCAATTTTTCCATCCGTCATATGACGTCATAACTGTAACGTGTAGGATGATGTCATAATTAATGACGTCATGAATGACGTAGATAGCTACGTCCCGAATGCTTAATTGAAGACGAACTAAGCGTTGTTGCACGAATTGAGGGCCTATGTCTTTTCTATATAATAAACATTATGTTGAATATTTTGAAACTAAGTTGACTGCGCGCTGTTGCTGTCAAAATAGTCAACTGCTTACCTGTACAGTTTTCCGGAAATTGAGATTCAGAGAGTGCAGGGATCTATCGATCTCAATACTTGCAAAGCGTGGGCGGGGCTTAGCTAGAGATGGGCGGGTCATAGCGACAAATGAATTTCTCCATTATCCTAAATCAGGTGGAAAATGGTCTGGCTGACCGGATGACTCAGTTGTAGAGATATTCGCTCCCAGCGTTGTAGGGCGAGTGATTTTATGCTACACAGATTTGTCAGGATCCATATTAATACAATATTTCCAAATAATAAGGACGTTAATAGAGAAATCCAACCTGCCAATGAAATATATGACATCATAATCAATTACATCACAATAAGAAAATACGTCATGAATAACGTATCTATACTGAACCAAAAAAGTTTAGCAACACTGAGAATATTACTGTACAAATGTTATTTAACAAAAACAATAAATTGATTCAAATATATTATTTAATTGATAGGTCATTTTCCAATTTGAACAACAGTCCCTTGTTACTGTAATGCTAGTATCGCGCCTTTAACACGGCATCATTCAACGGAAGGGTCCATTTTAAATAATGACACTGAGCTGTCAACACCGGTTGTGACCTCCGCGCGCATCAACCACCGCCGTACATCGCTTTCTCATGCTTTGAATTAAGCACCTGATGTCACGAAGAGGAATCACATCCCATTCCTGGAGCAGTGCAGCTTCCAGCTCCCGCACGTTGTGAGGATGTGGATGGTTCTCACGCACCATACGGCCAAGACTGTCCCAGACGTGTTCGATAGGAGACAGGTCCGGTGATCGCACAGGCCAGTCCAACACCGGAACGTCGTTAGCCTCAAGGAAATCACTGGTGACCATAGCTGAATGAGGACGGGCGTTGTCTTGCTGGAACATAAAGTCTGCATGATGCTGCATAAAAGGGATGACAACAGGGGCGACAACTTCTTCACAGTAACGTTGAGCCGTTAAATTTCCGCGATTCACAATAAGATCTGTGTTGCCATTTTCATGGATTCCCGCACACGCCATGACACTACCGCCACCGAATCTGTCGTGCTGAATGATGTTGGCTGCATCATACCGTTCTCCTAAACAAAACCTCGACTCATCACTGAACAAAACGTGGCTCCATTGTTGATCACGCCATCGCTGATGAGTTCTTGCCCATGCAAACCGATTCTCGATGTGACGCTCTGTAAGCGGAACAGCAACAAGTGGACGACGGGCATGCAGTCCAGCATCATTGAGTCTGTTTCGCACAGTTTGTGCATGCATTGTAGTGCCGGTAGTGGTGTGCAAATTACGTGCCAGCCGCGACGCAGTCTCAAACCTGTGACGTCGTGATGACGTCACTAAGTAGCGGTCTTCTCGTGGTGTTGTTGCTCTCGGTCTGCCGGATCGTGGTCGGTCATTAACCAGTCCATGTCCAGTTTCCTGCTCACGTTGGCGGAGACGGGAAATGGTTGAGGCGTGAACATTAAAATGTCGAGCAACAGAGCGAACGCTCTGCCCAGCAACGAGTCTTCCCATTGCTTCATGGCGCTGATTTTCGGGTAGCCCTGGGCGGCGGCCCATGTTCGGTAGGGTAAACTTTTACGCGTTTTCTGTTAACGTTCGTTATCTGCTTTTGCAATATGGTGAATTTTTACCTTCGCTATCCGCCAATGTGGGCCAGTGCATGAAAAATGCATTTTCACATGCAGTAAGCGTGCGGCCGAGAAATGCAAGAAATGATTTGCATTTCTTCATAATCAGCGAGACATTACATTGACGAAACATGCCTGCAAATTTGGTTATAAATGAGACGCATAGTTTTAATACAACAAACCAAACTTCACTGTTGCTAAACTTTTTTGACTCAGTATATGTCCTTCAGGAACTCTTAATAGTCCTCCATGTGTACACATTGTATGTTCTTTCTACTTATAACCATTCTGTTGAATATTTTGAAACTAATTTGACTAGGTGCTGTTGCTGCCATAGGCAACAACATAACCCAGTCGAATTCGTTAAAAATATTCAGAAGCTTACCTGCATTGTTTTCCGGAAATTCATATTCCGGCAGTTCGGGGTGCAATAGATCCCAATATGGGCAATGCGTGGGCGGAGCTTAGCTAGAGATGGGTGGGGTGTAGCTAAAAGTGGATTCATCCATTATCAAGCACATGTGTATCTTTGTAGCTCGGCACGTCTCCTGTCTCTAATAGTACACTGGCAAAAAGTAGCATACATACTTTGTCGAGTTTCTCGACAACTAAGAACGTATGCAAAAGGATCTGCTATTGAATTAGCGTATGCAATGTATGAAAAAACACGATATATAATAACATGGTAACCTTGCTTTTGGAATCCCAGCATATCGTGGTAGATGACATGGAGACTCAATGGTAGAATGGATATGATGTAAAGAGCGATGATAAGTGTGATAGTTATGGAGCTTGTGGTGCGTCTATTGTGTTGGGTCAAGCCTGAATTTCTAAAGGGTCTGATGTGCTTTGTAACGTGCAAAGCGGCTATCACTAATGCAGGGATAATGTAATAGCATATAAATAGTAGTAGATCCTTAAATTTGGCATTCCCAAAGAACATACAGAACACATACCATCTGCCTTTGACCTGGACGGTATATTCTCGGTGGTACACTGCAATTGGTGAACATATTAAAGCAGTTATTAGCCACATCGGAATAAGAGAAATGACAACAGATGCCCATGTGACGTTGACCTTGAACGAGAGAGGATACAGAAGTTGGTAAAAGCGAAATGCAGCCAGAAACATGAGATGCAAAACACTTGCTCTGTAAAACACATATAGTACATAGATAATTATATTGCACGTGAAGCCAAATTCTGGAAATAGAATTTCTGGTTCTATAAACACAAACAAAAGTATTAAAGACAAACAAGTGCCCAAATCACACACTGCAAGGCTTACCAGTATCAGGTACACTGGTGATTTATACCTTTCGGCTTTAATTAAGTAAGCAATTAATACAGTGTTAGTCAGTAATCCAAGTGTGAATAGCCACAAAAGGAAGAATCGCATAATGACTTGATGCACAGTATTATAATTGGCGATTAATGCCATTGCCTTCTGTGTATATAATGATAATGGCACCAGTGCTGAGGTGTCATTGTCAGTAGTATGTGAACACATGTTCCGGGGGTACGGAGCAAGAACACACCATGCACATCTCCGCTTTCTTTAAATTGTTATCTGATTTATATATTTATACTATATTTCTAATTATTATTGTATTGCGAAATTTGTTGTACATTAAATTAATCTAGGGAAAATCTGTCTCACGTCCTTATAACCACTATAACGCACGCTAGTTCAGGGCAGCTTTTGAAATACGCTGAAATAATTATACGCCTCAAAACGATGCGCATACTGAAAGTAACATACACTTCTTCATCGTGATTGTAAGCAAGTAACTCGAGACGTCTTTCTAAACCATAGCCTAACTGTCTGACTGCTACAAGCCACCACTCAATACTCTCAAGGAGCAATGACTCAGGGCATGCTGAAAATTTAGAAAACAATTTGACTGGATGTTGTTGAGCGCTTAACGCTTTATTGACCAAATGTCTTCGAAAAATTAAATTATTTACTTGTTGAATGTCCATTTGCAGCCCAAGAGAAGACAATTTTTGAAGATTTACCACTGTAATGACTGGCTCGATTACCGAGCCAATCATTTCAGTTGTAAAATTTCAAAATGGTCTTCTCTTGGCCTGTAAATGGCCATTACTCAAAACCACTACAGAGGCCGGTTCTTGCCAGTTTCGTCAGGAAAGGGTTAAACCCCATACATGATGTAGCCGGCAGAAATACACAAAGGTAAATAGGCTAAATGGAAACGTACTGCAAAATACTTCAAAATGCCTGGACATGTTAAATATCAAGTATGCCACTTTGGCCTAGCCATGCATCTATAGTTGATAAGTGTATGTGCATGTTTCACAATATATTTGATGTTTCCTCTGTCCTACTCCTTTGATATAATATCCGATATTTCCCTTTCTTATTGAACATTATGTGTGCTTGTTTTGCAATCACGAGTGCCCCTTTATCGACATGCGTGTTCACACGATTAGATTGGACAAACAATTAGACCGGTACATATGAACGTATCCTGGAGGGTGGTGTCGGTTCGGGGTGGTGGTGTGGGTGGGGCAAGTTGTCAGTATCCAGCAAATGGAACATATGGAAGAAAACTGATTGGTGAGTTCTTTATGTGATAATCTCGTTATCCTATGCATATACCACCATTGCAGATACAATCAGAACAGAGGAACCAGGTTGTATTTACTATGAAAGCATTGTTTTGTGAGCTCTCTGCGTGATTGATCCAGTGAGTCGTATAAAGATCATAGAGCTATTCAAATACAAACAATCTCATCTATATTAAACTAGTATGGCAGAGTGATTATGACTGTATATGATGTTATTGCTAAAAGCAGTTCCATTGTTATATAGCAACGACTTACAACGGCACCCAATATAAGCAACAGCATAAATGTGACATGTTCGTGTCCACGGTTTATTCACTCAGGCTTTACATAAAGCATATGAGGGAAAGTATTTTACATTCATATTTAACAAATGGGTCCGCTTTCAAGTTCTACAGGATTGAGTAATAGTAGTTAATTTAATTTCAGGCAGGACTAAAATCCACCTAGAAGGCATCAAGTCACGCATAGCACAGAACAGCACATGTGCCTAAGTTTCAGTGTCGATTGACCAATAGGCGATAAAAGGGTTGTATTAAGTCATTGGAACAACGTGACAATCTTTTATGACAGGGAGATATACACAGCGTTTATTAGGACATTTTGGTCGGGAACATTGACACATGTTAAAACAAGTTATAGATATAGGTTAAATGATTTCCTTAAGTTGAAAACTGTTTATTTCCGTGTACAGAGGGCAGTGTAAGCGGAGTATGCTTAACAGCCTATGTAATCCTATTAATCTTAATTCACTTTTCTATATCCATCATTTGACGTCATAATCAGCTAAGCGGCGTGTATGATGACGCATAAGCATTACATCATAGATGATTCTATATGACCCGTCTTTAACTCTTAATGGTCCGACACGTTGTACGAATTGTATGTCTCTACTATTTCGGAAACATGATGTTGATTATTTTTAAACTAATTTGAATGGGCGCTGTTGCTAAAATATTCAACAGCTTACCTGTATATCTTTCTGGAAATTGATAGTAAGGGGTTCTATGCATCTTCAAGGCGGACGCATGTCCTACAAAGACCTTTCAAATTCAAGCCCCGGGTGTTGTTCGCATTCAGCAAGAAGGGAGTGTATCCGGAATCTCGCTTTGCACGCTGAACGCTGGTCACGAATACCGAGCAGTTATGGCTACACATGAAAAGATAAGTATCAATAGCATTGATCATATATCTAATGTGTCAAGTTTCGATTTACATTATCGAACACAGCGATTTGCCATGCTTGATTTTCAAAATGAAACACCCTTGCATTCTGCGTCAGAGCGAGGGAAGGTGGGGGTGGTGGGTGGAGAGAGAGAGAGAGAGAGAGAGAGAGAGAGAGAGAGAGCAGGAGAGAGGGGGAGGGAGGGAGAGAGAGAAAGAGAGCGAGCGAGCAAGCAATAATATGCGTGCACACATAGTAGATCCCATGTGTGCGCCAAATAGTGAATGTCCGGTTGCTCATATAAGAACGTTCTTACGAAAGTTTGAAAGAATCTGTAGATGCCACATATGTACTTAACACGATAAGAGATGGCTACAAGTTATTATTTTTTAGCAAACATAACATGTCTTCTATAGACAAACCAGAATTTGTTTCTCACGAGATTGAAAAGTTTACTTGAAAAGGGGTGCTTTACACAAGTATCAAGGTACCGAATATGGGTAATCCCTTGCAGGTGGCTACTAGTAAGTGCGTTTAGTTTGAGATTACAAAATGATACATTTGTTTTTCAAAACATATAAATTCAAATTCGAAGATATAGCAATTGCTAAGCAGTTGATTGCCTGAGGCAATTATTTATTTATGTGCTATTTTATCTATTTGGTGAGGGGTTTTCAGAACATAGAACGTATTTGGGGCGTGGGGTGTTACATGGTTGCAAGACAATGAAATTGTGTATTACGTTTTCAATGTTACCATTTGGCATCGGCCTATAGGGCCTATATTTACAAAACTATTTAGAGTTATGGTAACCTATTGACGCAGTCAAGGTTATTGTATCGCCATGTAAGGCATGGTCGTTGCGGTGGTGTTAATACATTTACAGAGGAAGTAGCCACGAGCAACGATATCAATGCATTTCAAAATTTGTTTTGGGGTTTTTTCATTGCTTACGAAAAAAGTTAATGGTTGCTTAGCAACAAAACCACATGGTTGGGTCACGCATTATAAATAGGAATGTCGAATCTATATTAGTGTCGCTACTAGAGTGGGCAGGCTGTTATAGAGGCTCAATTGCCTGCTAATGAAAATTACAGATGGTCACATTTATGTTAATATATGTTTGGTAGCGCGCATTGTTGGAAAGACAGTGTCTGTGTAAACGATCATTGGGCCGCGTGTGCGTTTCAAGACCATTTGTACAATTGCCTTCAATCAAGGTCAAATTGGGAAAGTCTGATAAATATAGACAGCGATGATTTAAATGAAACATGCTGAAGATTATTGGTGTCTTCGGGTTCTAGTTAATTACAATCTATTCCGACCTCGGTAAGGCTTGTATGTGCGGTTGCTGCGACAACCAGTCTTACCGATGATGAAAGAGATGGACACACGCTCGCCTCGTTGGTAGATGAACGTAACGATATTTATGTTTGTATCCGGACCTGATCTGACTATTCTACTAGAAGATGATGGTAAGATACGGTGGTCTTCCGTATTTTCCAGAGTGAATTATTAAGAACTCAAACTCTTGGCTTGAGATAAAATTTCAAGGTGATAATTTTATTCTCCTACATGAACTGTACAATAATACTACAACATAGAAGTGACTTTTACTGTCACGTATAGAAGTTGAAATTGACTTTATAAGTTTTGCCTATTTATCCTACATTACTAGTTTCGCTATCTTATGTTCCTATATGACTAGTATTACTCACAGGCTCGGCTGGTCTGCTATACTATCAAAACCTAACTGTTCTTGCCTACTCCAATATATTCAGCAAGAACATTCGATACAAAGTACGGACCCCGATGAAAAGCAAAGTGCCCATTATATACTCTTTTGAGTTTTTCGCCCACGTTCGTTCGGCTTATCTTCCCCAGAGTTTGATCGGATGCCCATTGATTGTAGCGTCATCCCGACTAATCAAACTCCGAGTTTCGCTTCTAGGACGAGAACGTTGAACGTGGTCGAACCGGTTTGGGCTGGTTCTGCTTTGATGCGATCTGTCAGCTAACCAACAACATTACCGAATGTGTTGTTGTTGCATGTCTCTTCTTGAGGGACATATAGTTGATATACAAATTTAGATAAATTTAGATTGTTTTACTTATTCCTACAGGACGCTACAATGTCTCCGTCCTGTCCCTTGCCTATTAGGCATTTGCCTGTAGGATAGGAAGGTTAATAGCACGTGAGCTACCTGAGCTCATCACCAGCCGGTGTTGTTGTGCTTTCTATAGGGAGTCGACATGCCGACTGTCATCCCTAAATGTTAACCCTCATTCACTCCGTCGCGTCCAATCCTATCGATTCTTATTGCTTGATTATTTACTAAACTACCGGCCAAAACAGCTGCTGAATATCCTGAAAGTGTGTGCAGATCCCACATCACCAACTTCCATCTTCAACCATTGACAGATATCATCAACCCAGAACCTGTGGTCCTTTCCCATCCTATTCAATTTCTAACTCAATCCTGACTTAATACAGTTATCAGCTTCGCATCAGTTTCGCATCGTTTTCCATGAAACTGTGTTTCGGCAGCACTGGTCGATGTCAACCAGTGCAGCGGTCCTTCTGCGTATTTTAGGATGATGCTTATCGTGCTACAACGTTCATTAGCCCACCTGGTATTTTCAAAGATGAATTTCATTAAGGTCTTACTCATAAATATAAGATGTCCATAGGGTCATGACTCCCACCAGACAATCCGATATCTACAATGTGTTCTGGTTTGAGAATACGCAATCTTTTAACGGCACTGACGCGTTGCTCGAATCAAAAGATGTTAAATCTTCATGCCACAGCGACGCTGTTGTCTCAAGTCATGGTGGTTTGTTGTAGGTGAGAATGATCGATTTGATCTTATGAGTCTCTGGTCAGTTGACGAACAGAGTATGGGCTCCATTTGGAGAGAATTCGATGCAGTTGCGATAGTTCTGAATGTCAACAAAGCATATTTGGATAACCAGTTGGTGCAGTGGTTACCGGTAACCACAATGTTGTAACGACTCTGCTGGCCAGTAGCAAAGCGTCGCATTTACACGAGAAGGTGCTAGCGATGTATGACAGTTGTCAAAGATCCGGCACTGGGCTTTTGCCTGTGTGGATGCCTAGATGGGTGAATAATCCACCGGATTATATTGAGTAAATGTGGAGATTGTGACGACTTGAAGATTTCAGATGAAGAATTTGCTTGAAAATTTCAGAAGAAGCATTTGCTTTTGTGGATTTTGTGTTTGATCCACATACTACTAACAAGTTTGCAAGCGACTTTAATTGCACGTGTATGCGTCTTAACTCTGTAACGGTCCTTTGAGGGAACTGTAAGTACTTGCACCTTTGTGCAGTCCTGTGGGGGGGGGGAGATTATTATTGGGTCGTGGTTCCACCATATTTGGCTATTTTTTATTTCAAAAACTCGAAGCTGAATCAGCGTATGCGTCGCTGATGGCACTTTAATGGAGCTATGCGCCAGATTTGCTAATGTTATCCGGTAGTCACGTTTGGTTTCACAAAGTGGTGAAAGTATGCATCATTTAGAGATGCTAATGGTACAATTATGAAAGGTAGATGTAACACATTGCATTTCCGTTTTCCTTGCAGATTCCCCAGCATACGCTTGCTTAAATGATGTTAAAGTTATTATCATTTGTTGGTAGGATCGAACCTAAATGATCAGATATAAGCCACCGTTGGTGCGAGTGGCACTGAACTACATCGCATTGCAGGCATCTTACCACCAAGAAGCATTCGGTATATTTTGTGAAAATTGAAGCGATTTGCGAATGACAGATACCAATTGTCGCCAATGACATGCAATGCAATATATGTGACATTGTATTTGAGCAGGATAATTGACAGTAACGCTTCAGTTGGCATTATATCAGTTTATGCTATTTAAATGAGCTCGTAATTTGGATAGTGAGCCCGATCCTTCTACTCATCTTTTGAATTAACGTTTTAGATAACGCAAGATGTAGTTATAGCAAGTCAGTTATGAAGACGATGTGTGGTGAGCATTGATGAAGCTGCACCAAAGGTTTAATGAATTCTACCGATTTATTGATGTTCAGAGACATTACGATGATGCTTTTGTGGGGGGGGGGGGGGGGGGTTTGGATTTCTTAGTTGCAATGAATTGATTAATCTAAAATGTTCTTGTCTTTCTTTTATTGAAAAGCATATTTCAATACACATACTCCTAAGTACCAACAAGGTAGTCAGATTATCGATTCAAAATTAAATTGGGTATCTTGCCGGTATAGTACCCTGGCTAGCTAATATTCATTTGGCGAGCGATGTGTCTATTTAGAGCTATTATTATGTGAGTTTCAGTTTTCTTTATTACACTCAGGCCATCCTTGCGATGGCATATGAGGGAATTTTTTTTTAATTAATGCAGTATGGCGGTAGTTAGTGTAGAGATATAAAATATACATACATACAATATACAATATTAGATTACAGTGTAGTCTGTAGAAGTAGCAGTAGCAGTAGTTGTAGTAGTAGTAGTATTGTAGTAGTAGTAGTAATAGTAGTAGTAGTAGTAGTAGTAGTAGTAGTAGTAGTAGTAGTAGTAGTAGTAGTAGTAGTAGTAGTAGTAGTAGTAGTAGTAGTAGTAGTAGCAGCAGTAGCAGCAGAAGTAGTAGTAGTAGTAGTAGTAGTAGTAGTAGTAGTGGTAGTAGTAGGTGTAGCAGTAGTAGCAGTAGTAGTAGTAGTAGTAGTAGTAGTAGCAGCAGCAGCAGCAGCAGCAGCAGCAGCAGCAGCAGCAGCAGTAGTAGTAGTAGTAGTAGTAGTAGTAGTAGTAGTAGTAGCAGCAGTAGCAGCAGTAGAGGTAGTAGTAGTAGTAGTAGTAGTAGTAGTCATTGAAAGCTGTGCTGAATTTGGCTCTGCAAATTCTGACGAATATTTTCGTCACTACTGCTCGTATACACTTAATTTTTGTTTTGTTCGCTGCATAAGCGGTTTTGGTTGAGTTTGATGTTTTCTGTTTGTGTTTTATTCGTCGTTGTTTGTCGTATTTTGTGACTCTGGTTTTCTGGTTTCGAGAACTAGAGTCGCCAAGTAAACTGCCATTGTATTTGGCAACCGTCGTGTTACATTTCTATATACGTTTAGGTGGCTTTTTGCCTACTATATCTCCGTTATTGGTAAGGGCATTTGTACTTGGCGGGCTGAGCTTTCTGCTTAGGCCGATCTCGCTGACCTGTCGAGATATCGCGCTTCGTACGTGCATTTATATTCACTGCAGTAGACAGGCGTAATCTAGGTCAATGTGAATGCTCGCTAGTAACATGTCAAGTCGCTATAAACAGACTCTTAGCCTTAAGCGGGGCGCACATCAGAGAACTCGACAGCGATACGACGAGACGCGAGGGGGTGACGACAGCTAGAAATCGCTTCCCAGTCTCATCGGCTGGCTGTCCAGTTCCTATACCGCGCACACCGCCGAAACTTGATAACGACACGTATCGATTACGGATTGGACCCGGCAGGGCATATAAATCACTCGCGCTTGACCACAATTATCACATGTGCATTTTGTCAAAATGGCAGCTAGTAGGTAATTACGTCGGAAAATGATGTTATCCATGTGTATCCTACTCGATACGGAAGAAGATCCACCATCAAGACGTCCACGTCAACGGTGGATGCGTGAATGGATCAAGCAAAGAACAGTTCAGGGAATTTACAACAATCTATTAAGAGAATTTGAGGTAAAGTTGTATGTACACAGTTGGTCATTTCAGTTTACTTCTCTATCAATACATCGATATACATGTACATGCATACAACGTTGATACAAATACTCAATAGGTAAATGATATATGGATGTATCTACCCGCTCGCTCTTTTGCCGATATATGTATTTTATTAATATTAAACATGTGCCCCTATGTTTCTCTATGGTGGGCAAATCGTTCCAGAAGAAGTGGGAAGTGAGCAATTGGACAAAGGTATTTATGCACATGTGCTTAACTGCTTATACGTTGTCTTTACATAGGATCTGTCTCCAAAATATGTTTGACTGCACTGTCAAGCATCTAAATATACACATACGTATTCACTCAGTGATCTCTACCACCCGCACCCCAACACACCCACACACACGCGCATGTATACAAACAGACACGCACGCACACACGTTCACACGCACTCACCCATGGATACAAAATACACCACACGTACACACGCGCATGTAAGCACATACAGACATGTTCACATGCAAGTGCACATACGCATGTACGCGAGCGTACGTACATGCAGATAAACGCCCATGCGCACAAGCACGTTTTTGGTTATTCCCGCTACATCAATATTTACAATTTAAAATTTCAGCTTGCAGATGAGGCGTCCTACTGTAATTATTTACGTATGGGAAAGAACACATTCAATATCCTGCTTGCTAAGGTACAGCCACGCATCGTAAAGAATGATACCAACTTTCGGCGTTCTATCTCTGTTGGGGAGAGACTGGCCATCACTCTGCGCTTTCTTGCAACAGGTAAGAACATTTCTCATCTAACACTTGAGAACATGGACAATGCCTTTCATTCGTTGCTGCCCATCATGATGTAAAATGGCTAACGGCGTAAACATTGATTCAGTTAGTATTAATAGACTGCAATACATTAACATAGATTTGGCGTAGATGCAACAACCCAATCATGGACGGGACATAATATAATATGCTGGCCCTGATGTGGTGGATGTTGTCAAACCCTGGTGTATGTCATGTGAAGACAGAACGGACATGGCCAAACCTGATACCATTGGCCATCTTCAACCCAGTGATTCTCATAAGGGTCCTTTTGAGGGTATATACACCCAAAATTCAGCTTGGGACACCCAAATATGAGATGGATGCTTATGTCAACAAACCCATCACATCACTTATATTTCTTTTTCCTTATTTTAGGAGAATCGTACAAGAGTCTGCACTACCAATTTAGAGTAGGGGACAGAACTATCAGTTACATAATCTCTGAGACGTGTCAAGCATTGTACGATGTTCTTAAAGATGACTACTTGCAGGTATAAATGAAAAATGGAATTTCATACAACCAAGAAAAACACATTATTTTATTCAACAAAATTGATAACATTTATTTTATATCAGGGATTTAAACACGTTAAGCCAACTATTAATTTAGGATGTTTTTTTGTCAGAACTCACAATTGCATGATAGGCGTTTTTGGATGGACCATAACGTGCCATGCTATTTTAAATAAAGTTATATATACTTCATATATACTTCAAATATAAATGTTTACACTTAAATCATCAGGTATGTACAGTTGCAATATGTGTAACATTGTAATTCTTTAATAACAAATGGATCATATGATTAGTTGGGCCTAAAGTTTGATTTTCTGTAACAATAATCAAAAAGCTCAGAATCTAAACAATTACATGTATGTCAAGTTATATTATGTGTGTGTAGTCTATTACCTGCTAGGATATATTCTCTAATGTGTCAAAAATAATCATATTACATTGACATATTTAAATCATATTTGGTTTGTTACCCTTTAATAATTATTTACAAATACTAAAAAAAACAAGAGCATTTAGAGACTGCAGACAGGCATTTTGTCACATTTCTTTTTCAAAACTCTGATTTTATGGCTTTTAATATTTTTTCAGGATTTTCTATTTACGCCGAATTGAGCCCAAATTGTTGCTATCATATTGTATAATAACACATAGGTTTGTGTTAAAATTGCATTAAATAGCCATTGATCTGTAAATTGATCCGATACTGATCCGGGTATTTCAGATTGGATCAAAGTTTGAAAATCAAATCGGAACAGTACCACCAATGATGTATTAAAATGTTTGCAGGTTCGGATTTGTAGTTTCTATTAAAAAAAAGGGTAATAAGAGAAACATTGTAGATCGCATGACATAGATAATCATAATAGTTATACATAATTGCCAAAACATAAAGGCTGCCACAATAAGAATGGCTGTTCTCATATGACATTCATTGAATAATTTAGAAATTTCCCAAAGAGTGCAGGGCTACATTGATCAGCTTGTTGTTGTTGTTGTTGTTGTTGTTGCTGCGACTGCTGCTGCTGGTGTTGTTGTTGTTGTTGCTGCTGCTGCTGGTGTTCTTGTTGTTGTTGTTGGTGTTGTTGTTGTTGCTGCTGCTGGTGCTGCTGCTGGTGTTGTTGTTGTTGTTGTTGCTGCTGCTGCTGGTGTTCTTGTTGTTGTTGGTGTTGTTGTTGTTGTTGTTGCTGCTGCTGGTGCTGCTGCTGTTGTTGTTGTTGTTGTTGTTGTTGTTGTTGTTGCTGCTGCTCTTCTTGCGGCGAGTAATGAGGTAAATCATACCCTAACGCGCCCATCTGCGCATCAAATAGAGTTTGGTTCATTTTATGCTTGCAAATTATTTTCATTCTTGGACTAGTTATCTGCTTCAAAGAGGTCACGACGTATCTGCCGTACACCTCGTCAGGGTCGTTTAATTTCTGATTCTGTATGGCCTCTTCTCGCTTTCTTTCCTCCCCTTGCTCGATCTCTCGGATCTCTTTCGCGCGCTCGTGCTCCATCATTGTGGACATTGTCATCATCATTTTTTTTCGTTCATCAAGTATGTCTTCACTTTTCTTGGCCCTTTTTGACGCCGTCGATATATATTTGGAAACTGGTTTCCTTGACTTTGATGGGCCTGGCATGGAGATTGATTCTGATGGGCCTGGCATGGAGATTGATTTTGATGGGCCAGGCATGGAGACATCTTTTCCTGCGGAGTTGTCAATAACAATATCGCATTCATCAGACACATCGTCGTCAATGTTGGCTTCTTGTTGTCGGGACTCTTCTTCGGAATCCGAAATTTTGTGATTGTCTTCGTCAGCGTCTGATACATCTGTCTGCTTTTCCTAAACCAAATATATAGATGGATAAGATAGATAGATAGATAGATAGATAGATAGATAGATAGATAGATAGATAGATAGATATATATAGATATATAGATAGATAGATAGATAGATAGATAGATAGATAGATGGATAGATGGATGGATGGACGGATGGATGGAGGGAGAGAGGGAAGGAGGGTGGGTGGGTGGGTGGGTGGGTGGGTAGATGGATGGATAGATAGTTAGATAGTTAGTCGGGCGGGCAGGCGGGCGGGCGGGCGCTGTAACAGTTTATTTACAAATATCACTGTTATGATTTATTTAACAGGTTCCTAAATCGGAGGAGGAATGGATGAAGGTGGCTAATGGCTTTGAACGGAGATGGAATCTTCCGCACTGTGTTGGAGCGCTAGATGGAAAACACATCGTTATAAAAGCACCGGCCAATAGCGGCTCTGAGTTCTACAACTACAAGAATTGCTTCAGCATCGTGCTCATGGCATTGGTCGACTACGACTACAAATTCCTATTTGTGGATGTGGGCTCAAACGGAAGAGTTGCTGATGGCGGCGTATTTGCACAGTGTGTTCTACACCAGCACCTCGAACAAGATCTTCTCGGAATTCCAAAGACTTCTAAAATTCGTAATTCTGACGTTGAAATGCCATTCTTCATTGTAGGTGACGATGCATTTCCCTTAAGAACATACTTACTAAAGCCATACCCAATGAGAAACTTGAATCACGAGCAACGGATCTACAACTATCGTATATCAAGGGGTAGGCGCATAGTTGAGAATGTTTTTGGAATCATGGCCCAACGTTTCCGGGTATTCCTCACGACGATTCAACTTGAAGCAGAGGTTGTAGAGCTCATAACCATGGCTTCATGTGCATTACATAATTTCTTAAGAGAATCCACATCTACGGACATCCCTATTGTATTCCCTGATGATGGTGGTGATGGTCGCGGCGGCCTTGCACAATCTGATATATTGAGAGATGAACGAACACAGATGGTGTGTTTGGAACCTACTAGAGCGGGGAGACCGTCGTCAAACGCCAAGGCAGCCAGAGAAATAATGAAGAACTATTTTTCGTCAGAGGACGGTTCCGTGTCATGGCAGGATGCGATGGTGTAAGATCACATAAGCCAAAGGGATGCTGGTGAATCATAAACTATTTGCCTATAAGTTATTAGAGGGTAATGCAATCTATTTATTATGAAATTGATAATTAAAAATTTACAAACTCACCAAATTTGTCAACGAAGGTCGTTTTTTCATATGGGTTGATAGAAATGCCAAATTCTTTAATATCCATTTCTGCCTGCCAGTCAAGTCCTTTGGAGCACTGCCACTTGGGGAGGGTTTGCAATATCGCGTGTACTGTGTCTTTAGACTTTTCATCCTTATTTGAAGATCAGAAACTGAAAAAGAATAATTTTGTAAATGTATTAAAAATGTAATTATTATGAAGGTTTTATGTTTCTATCTCTAATGATGTACGAGAATTTACTTTTCAATCGACGAGTCTTCACTAATTACGTTTTACACATGCATAATATTGCCGTTAGCTGAACCTAATATAGTGCACTATTGATATGTTTAAAATATATACATGTATGTGACAGTAGCACCTTTGGCAAAATCGCTTTTGCCCACCCTCTCCCAACCAATCACCCAGCTCCTTGTTTGATAACAAACTTCCCAATTTGTTATGTACATCCATGCCACATTTGTAATCACCCCAATGATTTCATGTTTGTATATGAAATGGTGGAGGAGGGAGATTCATGGCACTCGATTCTCGCACAGACACACACGCAAGCACGCAACGCGCGCGCGCGCGCACGCACGCACGCACGCACGCACGCACGCACGCACGCACGCACGCACGCACGCACGCACGCACGCACGCACGCACGCACGCACGCACGCACGCACGCACGCACGCACGCACGCACGCACCCACAATGCAACGCGCGCATGCACGGACGGACGGACGCACGCGCACAACGCACGCAATGCAACGCACGGACGCATGGACGCACGCACGCACGCACATACAGGCACGCAGGCAGGCAGGCAGTTATTAGTTTTAGAACTCATCAAAGGGTTAATATACACTAACATGAATGCATGTTTATATATGTGAATAACGAGGGTGAATATAAGGGCATACATGTATTTACCGTTTATGCCAAGATTTTTGGCAATTTCACGCAGGGATAGATTCTTCGTGACCGTATTGCTGTAATCCCTGCAGGAAACGTCGTACAGGGATGGATGTTGCTGCCATTCCAGCAGCATCGCCTCTTCATTTTCGGTCGACCACATGTGCTTTTGAGCAGACATTTCTGGGTTTGCCATTGCTAAATCACATGACGAGAATAGCTATTGTTATTGGTTAATAGAAATTGCATGCGCCGGCGACTTGCGAGCGATCAAGAAATTATTAAACCGGTTCATTAACGAGGAACTCGGGCCGATCGATCATTTACCTGTCCCGTCGCCGTCGATATCCCCCGCACACCGCTGGAAATCAACAGCGACAGTTGAGTCTCGTCGTTTCGCTGTCGAGTTCCTTTGAGTTACTCTGATGTGCGCCCCGCTTTAGGCTCACCACTGCTGGGTTTAATGTTGGCGCTATTGACGTCTATCATTGAATAAAAGACACTGTAGGGGCTGGGCCAAATGTCTTAAAGGGGCTAATTAATATTAGCAAAAATGTCTGGAATCTTACGGTCAGTTCACAAGGAGTGAAAGAAAGGTTTTTGGAAGAGGGCCTGATTGTCAATGGACAAATATGTAAGATCGAAGAGGTTGATTCAGATAAATTGATTGTAAAAGTAAAGGCCCCTCTTGAAATTCCGAATGAACGTATTACAGCCGAGCTGGGAAAATATGGGCGAGTGATAAAAATTGAAAGGGAGACGTATGCCTTCGATAGAACACTTGAAAATGGGATAAGACGGGTGTGCCTGGAAAAAATTGACAAACCAATTCCAGGTAGATTGTCTATTGATGGGAACTTCTTCCTCCCTGTGTGGTATAGGGGCCAGGTTAAAGAGTGCCGTATCTGCACAAGTACTGAACACCTAGCTAGTACCTGTCCTTACAAGAATAAGTGTCTTTTGTGTGGGTCAGCTGATCATTTTAAATCTCGATGTTATAAAAGATCATCGATGAATGCTGCAAGTAATGTGGAAGAGGCGAGTGCTAGCTATATGCATCCTGCTTCTCTCAATTCCAGTGAAGTACACAGTAGTAACAATGTGCCACACACCTATGCACATGTTGTTAGCCAGGCTGAATATCTCATTGATAGTAAGACTGTGGACCCCAATGTTAGTAAGACTGGGGGTCCAGGTGTTAGTAAGGCTGGTGATCCAGTACTGGCAAAACACTTTGATGAGATTGAGGTTCTGGAGACAGGTATATCTGGTACCGCTCCAGCAACAGCTGAAATAGCCCAGGAAAATGACGACTCCGACGCTGTTGATGATACACAGAGTTTAGTACTGGGACAAACAAAATTTGGATCTCAGTCAATGGATGTTGATGTACCATTTGATTTGCCACCACTAACAGAGTCTGGTGTGTTATTAATACATTCTAGACAGGCAATTGTACAGGATAATATTGCTGGTGGGGTTAAAAGAGTGATAGAAGACTTGAGCTCTGGGTCCGAGGACAGGGAGGATGACGATATAGACGACTCTATCTCTATTGCAGAGTCTGACACGTCGATCCAAACGCAGGAATCTCAGCAGCCCGATGAAATGGTACTGTATCGCTCAGAGAAGGGCGAGATTTTAGTTCCATACATTACACGCTTAGGTGTTCGCTATAGGCATTTGCGGAGTGATTCAGACATTTCACGGTATCAATATCTGACCATTACTGATCTTACAAATTCAGAGTTTACTACGAAGATTGGCAAATGGGCTAAGCGGGATAAAAACAGTAAGAAGACAAAACCAAACTAGATATTATGGGTACTATGCATAGATTCGTAATCAAAATGATAATTTGCTCACTTAATTGCTGTGGTTTAAATGATGGATTGAAGCAACGCATGTTGCTAGAGAAATTATCTGATTTGAAAGCTGATATCGTCATGCTTCAGGAAACTAAGTTCCATAATGTTGAAGTACTAGAAAATTTCAAACAACTTTCTAAGGGTGAAATATTATATTCCAATGCCACTGATTTAAATACAGGAGTGGCGATTTTATTTTTACCCAGGTGTTTGACTTTATTAAATATCATTTCATCGGAAGCTGATAGTAATGGCAGATGGGTCGTGGTGACTGTTGAAATGTCTGGTTCAACAATAATTTGATGTCTATTTATGCCCCTGCATCCCATTCTCAACGAGGTACATTTTATTCAGCTCTTCGCCCAGTAATTCATGATAGATCAGAAAATATTATTATTGGTGGAGATTTTAATTGTGTTTTAAATCCAGAGAAGGATAGGCGTTCGCTATCAATATACGCTGATACGTCTCATCGGCGTTTACAGGAAATATGTGACAGTGAGCACCTTTTGGATAGTTATAGAGTTTTAAACCCTGAATGTTGTGAATACACAAGGGTAACACCAAATGGTCAGACAGCGTCTCGGTTAGACAGGATTTATGTACAGAGAGAGCTAAAAGGGTTAATTTCGGATACTGGCATATATCCTGTACCTTTTTCTGATCATTGCCTGGTTTCCACTGTGTTAGATAATGCAGGATGGGTTACACGTGGTCCGGGTTTTTGGAAACTTAATATTTCCTTGCTGAATGATTTTGAGTACCATCGATGTATTGAAAGTTTCTGGCGTTTTAAGCTCCGCAATATATCAGAATTTGAAAGCTTGATTTGTTGGTGGGAAGATGTTAAACTAGGGTTTGCTAATATATCAAGCCGATATTCTATTCAAAAGGCAAGACAAATGCGCAAAGACGAGGGAAGGTTGATTCGTCTACAAACCTTAATTTTCCGCAAAGTTTCAAGCGGCGATATTCACTTGACTGAGGTTTTGGAGGAGACCAGGTTAAAATTATCACAAATAGAAATGTACAGAGCAGAAGGCGCAAAAGTAAGATCAAGAGCCCAATTTTATTCTGAAGGTGAAAAGCCAACAAAATATTTTTGTGGCCTAGAAAAGTCTAGAGGTGTGGAAAAGATAATTGGGGGCCTTGAAATAAATGGGCAAATTGTTAATTCAAATAAAGATCTACTAGAAACTGTTCAGACATTTTATGAAAATTTATATAAGTCTGAAGAAATTGATGAAGAGTTGGCAGCTGAATTACTTGCTAATATTAAGGAAACATTGACTCCTCCGTTGGCTGATATTTGTGATGAATATTTAACCTTAGAAGACCTGACTAAATCGCTTAAAACAATGAAGAATGGAAAATCGCCAGGGGGAGATGGCCTGCCTGTTGAGTTCTACGTTACTTTCTGGCATCTCATTGGTCCGAAATTCTGTGAGATTGTTAAAGGAATTTTCCATCAGGGAAAACTTCCTTTGACAATGTCTCAAGCACATGTACGTCTGCTATTTAAAAAGGGTGACCGGAGTGATATACGGAATTATAGGCCAATTTCTCTCCTTGGAGTTGATTACAAGATTATTTCTAGAGCTCTTTCACTAAAACTAGGTCAGGTGCTGGGCGACGTTATTAATCCTGCTCAGACGTGTTCAATACCTGGTAGATCAATATTAACCAACACTGTGCTTATTAGAGATCTGATTCAGTTAGTTGAAAAGGATAACATTCCAGGTGCCATTGTGGCATTAGATAATGAAAAGGCTTTCGATCGTTTGGAGTGGAAGTTTTTGTTGATGTCATTAAATCGATTCGGCTTTGGGCCCAATTTTATTAAATGGATCCGAATATTGTACAATGGCATTACTAGTAGATACCTTGTGAACAATTGTATAAGCCAGCCAGTTGTCTTAGAACGAGGGGTTCGACAAGGTTGCTCACTGTCAGCACTTTTATTTGTAATTTGTATGGAAACTTTGGGAGCGACAATAAGAGAAGATATACATTATCATGGACTGTGTATTCGTGGTCTTATTGAACCAGTGAAATTATCACAATATTCCGATGATACGACTATTTTTGTTGGCCAAAATAGTGATTTTAATCGTTTACATCTTACTTTGGAGAATTTCCAAAAAGCGTCAGGGCTCTAAATTAATAAAGAAAAATCAGTAGGTTTGTTTTTGGGTTCATGGAAAAATCGAAATGATCAGCCATTAGACATCAATTGGTCCACTGACATAATACAGATCTTAGGCATTCATTTCAGTCGAACACACCATGATTCCATTAATTGGACAAACTTGCTTTCTAAAATGAGCAAGAAAATTATTCAATGGAAACATCGACGTCTGACTATTTTTGGCCGGGCAATAGTGATCAATAATTTGATATTGTCACAACTTTGGTATATTGCTGCAGTTGTTAATATGCCCAAACATGTTGAAAAGGAAATTACCAAGATGATATTTGATTATTTGTGGGAGGGTAAAACACACCTTGTCTCACAACGTGTCTGTACTAATAATAAGCTTGATGGTGGGCTTTCCATTTCAGACCTAAGAATTAAATGCGTCTCATTAAGGCTGAAATTATTAGATGATTTACTTCATTCAGATAGTCAGTGGGCAAATGTGTCTAGATGCCTTATAGAAAGGTGTATTGAGCCATTTTCAGCCGTCTTCTAAACCTCCACCGAATTACACACGGATTCCATCGATATTTTTGGACATTAAAGCTGCTTTAGCTAAGTTTGTTCGCAAAGAAGATTCACCTCTTTGCTGGGAGCATGCCTCCAGCCAGTACCTATGGGGGAATGATCATATTCTATATGAAGGCAGAGTTTTATATTACACTTCTTTTGCTAAGCATGGTATTCAAAATTTGTGTGATATTGTGGATGTGAAAACTCGAAAATGGAAATCACCCTATGACATATCACGAGTAACATCTTTACGCCAAATTGACGTGCAGCGCCTTCTAAAACGGTTACAGGAAGCAATTCCAATGGAATGGTTTCTTCTCCCTAATGGGTCTGTGAATGATGCTTGCTCCAAGTTAATCCTGGAAAGTACTGATGGACATTTTTCATATACGTTAAGGAATACGGGGTGGTATAATATTTTAATGCTGCAGAATATTACTATTCCAAAGGCTGTCACGGCATGGGAAAGGACTGAATATTCTCCCCAGAGTTGGGATGTGGTTTGGAAAAATATCCATTCAGCACACATACCTAATCGAGCAAGGGATGTTGTCTGGCGATTGATTCATAGAAAACTATGGGTGGGCCCCCTCCTCAAGAAAGTTGGTATAGCAAATAATGACCACTGTCTATTTGTTTACAGAGTGTTTGCCCGTCTCCCAATTTTGGATGTACATTGAACAGATATTTAGGAAAATTGTTACAGTTGATATCAACATAATCCAAGATGCAATTCTATTTCATGAATTGGACACTTATAATCTGACTAATAATGCTAAGAAGATCTTGTTATTTTGTTTGAGTGTGGCAGTCTGGGCAATTTGAAAGCATCGTTGTACGATAGTTAGTGACTCATATACAGGGGTTAACTCCAGCAATTTTGAAAAATTGAAGTGCGCTTTTCGTAACTTGTTCTCGTATTGCCTTAAATGTGAATTTCATGATGCAGTGACTAAAAATAGACTTCATTCTTTTGAAGTTATTTGGTGCTCTGGTGATTTGATTTCAATTGTTTCGACAAATTTGATTTTTTATTATCCACCGTAATTGGCCTCTGGAGTGATTTATTAAATAATATACATGTATTTGTGCGCTTGGAGCTGTGATTTTGTTTCAAACTACTTTGTTTTGATGTTTTCTATATTTAAAAGCTAACTATATATTTTTAAATTATTATTTTAAAGCACATGCAAAATTAGTGGTTTTAGAGTGTGCGTGCGTGTGCATGCATGTGCGCTGACTGTTACTGTGTGAAACAGCAGCATTTACTTCACGCAGCAACAGCTCCAACACGCGCATGCACTCTAAAACTCTGCTAATCAGTTTGTAGTAGTAGTAGTAGTAGTAGTAGTAGTAGTAGTAGTAGTAGTAGTAGTAGTAGCAGCAGCAACAGCAGCAGCAACAGCAGCAGCAGCAGCAGCAGCAGCAGTATTAGTAGTAGTAGTAGCAGTAGTAGTAGTAGCAGCAGCAGCAGCAGCAGTAGCAGCAGCAGCAGCAGCAGCAGCAGCAGTAGTAGTAGTAGTAGTAGCAGAAGCAGCAGCAACATTTACTGTCGCGATAGATGCGGTAGTAGCAGCTGCAGCAGTAGCAGTAATTTTATTTTTAAGAAGTTGGAACTTGCCGCTTTCATATCCGCTATCATATGTTTCTTGATGGTTATGAGGGTAATAATGGGAACGATGATGATGATGAGGATGATAATGATGATGATGATGATTGATGATGATGATGATGATGATGATGATGATGATGATGATGATGACCGCGATGATGATGTTCATTATTATTATTATTATTATTATTATTATTATTATTATTATTATTATTACCATCATCATCACCACCATCACCATCATCACCATCATCATTGTTTCTATGTTTCGGTATTTTACAGTGCACACGTATGTGCAATTGTTCGCATTGTTCATAGGGAGGTAACCGCCTCTGGTGATAGAAGCAGTTAGGTTTGATTGGTGTGTTACCGCCATGACACCCCTATTTGTAACTGCCCTGATCTCGCCACACATTTCTGGAGACTGTATTACGGTGTGGCACGTGCGCTCCCGTGCCAGTGTTCGAAGAATGTTCAGGCTCGGACATCTGTCCGTTAAAAAAAGTTGATTATACACAGGTTTGACTGTGTGATTGTTAGGTCTTGCCACCATCATAACTGGAACTAACTGCTTGCACTGTTCTCTGAATTCTACTGGATATTGTTGCACCACGTTGAATCGAGTTCCCCGGAGATTATCATAAGCAGCTTTTCGTACTCGCTCGTGATCGTCGTATACGAAAAATCTTCCTATGATGGGCCGTGGTCTGTCATTATTGGGGTATTTTCTCCCGACGCGATGGATGTTTTGGAATGTTATTTTCTCTCCTATCCTCAGCTGTGTGTTTATAAAGTTTTCTAAAACACCATACACATTTCCATTATCTTCTTCGTGTATAGCTAAAAATAACAGGTTGTATTTCATGGACCGGTTCTGTTGGTCTATTATCCGGTCTATGGCATTTCTCTGGTTAGCCATCGATGCCTGCTTGATGAGAACATTCTCCTCCCGTAACTATATTATCTCCTGCTTTATGACTTCCATATCCTGGGGCTGAGATGACATACGGGCTTCACACTGGTCTGTTTTACCTTCGACGGCATGAATCCGAGTCTCCATTCGTTCGGCTACTGAAGCGAAGTGTTTCACGGAATGTTCGATATTTTCTAGTCGTGTCAAAGTGTCACACATTCTTCCTTGCAGCTCGCCCATCCTACCCTACATCTCGCTGACGTCATTCATCTTATTATTTATCAAATGCAGCTGTCTTAATACGCTTTGCAGCATCATGTCTGGCATAGGTTCTCCTTTATGGGCACGGTGACCGGTATTTAGTTGGCCAGTCAGCTGTTGATGCTGTTTGAACTGTGGCTGTTGTTGATACTGATATTGGCTCACTCTTTGGACCACCATACCTGGTTGATAAGGCATGGCTGCTTGTGATGCATTGTAATGGGTCGATGTTTGGCAAAGTGACGGCTGTATTCCAGATCCATGTCCGTGTAATGTATTTATCTGATGCGGTCGTGCGGGCATAGATATTGTATTACCAACTAATTGACTCTGAGCACAACTCACAGACGGCTCTAGGCTAATCGATGCGACTGGTTTTATTATTGACTGTGTTGGCTGCGTGATTGTTGTGTTAGAGTGTGTGTTTTACCAACACTTCGTCGCTCAATGGTAAGATATCCTTATCATTATGCGGTGTTCCGATCAGTAGTCGGTTTGCATCACCCAAGACTCGACTAAGTTCAGGGGTCACCTTAGACATATCTACTTCTGCGGGTACACATATGGGTGGTGTGACATTAGGTTGCGCCCGACCACTCATATTACCGGTTGGTGACGTGTGACGTTTTTAGCTTGCGAAAATCATTTGAAAGTTTGTGTTCATAGAAAACCTCACATAGCATTAGGCTACCTAGGTCCCCTTGCCGGAGAGAAACGCCAGACCTAACCTGCCGACAGTCTACGCAACATGCAATTAGAGTAGTTTAGTGGGATTCCGCGGATTACCGAATTTGTTTGTCACTTAGCAGGATTCAATACACAACAAACAATCAGCAAATCAGGAAATAATCACGGGGGCTAGTGATCGCTATTGACTACTGTTCACATATTCAGCGCAGTGAACTGTAATCTAAATTAGCTGACCAGTGTTTACTGTAGTGGCCAGTGCTCACGTAACAAAAGAACAGCTTGGTGAATATCTACTTGAAATGTATGTTTTTCTGAACGGTACTCACAGTTTTACAGGAATCTTTTTTTAAATCCACTGCAAATACGAAGAAGACACACCAAATCCAAATATTCTTAATGCACTCGCTCTATTGAAAGTGCAAACAAAGTTAAAACACCAAAACTTATCACGAACACTTCGTAAACTCTTTATAAATCACACAAATTCTTCTCCGCCACAATTCTCATCTACACACTACCCCCATTTCCAAGAGAATCAGAAACGTTATGTAGATTGGCATTGGTTAACAGACCACTAAGTTACAAAAAAACCCAAAGAGGTCATTTTACGGACGTAAAAAGAATGCTAACTTGGCTGTCTGCATTGCGAGCTGGGGGGGGGGTACAACGGGGGGGGGGGGGGGGGGCGTGAGTGGCGGAAAATGGCAAAGTCGGAGATTGTTGTTGAAAACACCATAGTAGGTGGTCCGACGAAACTGCCAAGGTTGGCTAGATGGCGATTCGCTGGAAACCAGGTTAGCGGTGAGCCAGAACCTGGCATATGAATCAAATGTGCGTGCGTTTTTCGTACATGTCCATGGAGATTTTCCTTATCTTAGCGATTGGTTTATTAAAAAAAATAAATGTCATAATTTTAGTTATTTAAAAACAAACGTCATGATTTTTCTGTTTGAATCTGAATAGATCTTAGAAAGAGTTTCTTAGAAGACATTTCCCTTTCTTTATAATTTTTCAACGGCGGATGTACAGCAAAACAGATGTTGTGTCATTTGTGTACAGGCCTATAGGTTAGAAGAGACATGTAATTATTGACGTTTGTGTACAGGCCTATAGGTTAGAAGAGACATGTAATTATTGACGTTTCGTTACTCAAGTTTCAAGTTTTATTTCATATTCCCAGGTCACATCGTGACATATGAGACACAAATATACATGATACATATTAAACATTGCAAGTGTGAGCTAACATCGTCATCACAATTATTATTATTATTATTATTATTATTATTATTATTATTATTATTATTATTATTAACAACAGGCACTTATTTCTTTTTTTCTTTTTCTTTTTAGATAACATAATATTATGCGGTCTGTATTTTGTAAGCTTTGATCTAAAAGCTCTGCTAGATTTATTAACCGATCACGCGAGCTAAGATTTTAAGTCCTAGCTAAGCTCGGACCATTTTAAGCATGTTGGAATGGACTTGAAAACTTTGAAATCCAAATTGCCAGAATCTAAATTTCAGAGTAATTAAACTGGAAACCTCTTGAAAACTTCGAAGCTAACTCGACAGCATAGTCAAGAATTAATATCTCTACGTTTCGGCTTGGAGCCTGAGTGAATGTCTTCTGCGGACACCGATGTTGGTCACCGTTGGTTATCGCGTACACGCGGACGTTTTGCTAACGAATTTGTTCATTCTACGGTCAGTCGCCGGAGTGTCAACACGTTTTATTAGTACTATTTTATTGTATATGATGGTTTGAGAATTTTTAGGCCAAAACTTTGTACTGGTGATGTATCATGAGGTTTGCAATAATTTCTGCGCAGAAAAATTATTTTGCTTATATTTTTCAGGATGGAGTCCTGCCATCAGGATGGAGTCCGTCATCCTACCTGGCGTGTGCTATGTCAATGAAAGCTACGGACACAGGTTTCCGGAAACAGCCATCCGGTTTATCCTGGGCATCTATTACTCCTATGAAGGTTAATGTAGTTAAATTTGTAAATGTATTTCCAATTGAAAATATTGAAATTCGGCGGTTGGCTAAGTAAAGCAAGATGGCGGCTGGCTAAGTAGAGCAAGATGGCGGCTGACGAAGTAAAGCAATGCATTTGTTTTGTCATTTGTGCACATGCCTATATGTTAGGAGAGACTGGTGAATAATAGTCTCCATATGTCCCGAGTTTTCATATTGTTCATCACGTGACCTACTTCACGAAACATGGCACACTTTTTAGCTCCGGAATGTTTCGTGCTTTATTATTTTTCGGAAAATACCCAGCGAATAAAAAATATTCTTTATGGAGCGCTGCCTGCAATCACTGAATCTCAATTTCCCAGAAAACTATACACGTAAGCTGTTAAATATTTGTAAACTAATTTGACTGGGAGTTGTTACTGTCATACCGAGTCCAGTCAAATTACTTTTAAAATAATCAAAGGAATGTCTATGAAGTAGTAAAGGCATATAATTCGTACAGCTTGACGGACTATTATGCGTTTATGACGGACTTAAATACGTCATTTATGACGTGGGTCTAATTGATTATAAGATCAGCCGGCATGTGATGTATTTGATTATGACGTCATATAATTGATCGAAAGATTGGATTCATCAATTGCTGAATTAGTAATCATTTTACTTCTGTAAGCAATGGTTCTGCATATGTTGTCAAAATAAAGCAAAATGCAAAATGCAAGAAAAATTACGGGAATTGATGACATAATTCTGAGTAATAACAGCTTAGCTTATAAATAGAATCTCAATCTCGTCGACATTTCCTATCAAATTTACCACACTAATTTAGTAAGATCTTACTTTGAATTGATTTGTTGATATCCTCCCATAATACCAGCTATTACATGTCCTATGACGTCAACATTAACCCGTAGAATAGTGAAATATAAGGCTGAAATAGTTGACAATGAAACTAAATTATATATTGAGACACAGCTCCGGACAGACAGACGGACGGACGGACGGACGGATGAATGACAAGACGGACGGACGGACGGACGGATGGACGGACGGACTGACGTCCACGATCACTATACTGTCCATCCGTCCAGCTATATGTCCAAGAATTCTTCAGTTTTTGCGCTTATGTGCAAGTCCTAGGAGAGGCAAGCTCATGATGTAGATTAAAAAGAATAACCACATCTGCTGATAAACGGCTATGCACATTGTAGTTGTGACATAATGTAATGTGCGAACCCGTCCCATTTCTATGAACTGCAATCTAAGAGGGACAAGTACCATAATATACTCTCTCTCTCTCTCTCCCTCCCTCCCTCCCTCCCTCCCTCCCTCCCTCCCTCCCTCCCTCCCTCTCTCTCTCTCTCTTTCTCTCTCTCTCTCTCTCTCTCTCTCTCTCTCCCTCTCTCTCTCTCTCTCTCTCTCTCTCTCGTTTTTGAAAGATCGCACTTTATTGGAGGAATCCGATACTAATTTAGCTACAGCTTACCTGTATAACTACCTTGAAATTGAGATTCTATGAATTAAAAGTTCAAATTATATAAATTGATCCCAACACGCGCAAAGCCTGGGCGGAGCTCAGCTAGGAATAGGCGGGGCTTAGCTAAAATGGATCCTATACTCAAGCATAGATCACCGGGATATGTGTACAGCTCCGAGTCAAATTAGTTTCAAATGTTCAATAGAGTATTTGTTAAATTGTAAATTCGTCAAAGACATACAAGTCCTTAACTTGACGGACATTTGGCGCATCGTGCCGAAGTCATATTACATCATCATGACTGCGATGCCAGCCTACATATGACGTAATTGGTTATGATGTCATATACTTGAGTGGCAGAGCTGATCCAATTACTATAGCTACACGTGCTCTGAATACTACATGTGTTCTATCTTGAACATAATGTGAATGAAACTCGAGAATATATATTTACATTGTAATCAGCAACAGACCAAATAGTGTATTGTGCAAATGTCATTTGGATTTGTACAACTATTGAAGTTTCCACCGGAGTACTAGTCCAGGAGCTAAAGCTAGGTCAGAATCGTGACGTAGCACACCCAGTATTCGGAAGGTCTAACACTTGCTGTGGCTTGGGGGACATGTCCCACACATTTTAAGCCCTGTTGTACAAACAAATTGTGGTAGCACTAATTAGTTATCCTGATTTCTTTGCATAGGGGGTCTAGGCTTTGGCTGTATCCACAGTGCACAACGATATAAGCATGATCGTGTCATAACTCAAAGTAATATCGTATTAGATTCACCATATATGATATTTAGACGGATATCGACCTAACATATATCCAACATACATTTTACATGCATATACCAAAGGCGAGGGTGAAATGTGAAGGTTATATTTTATGTATGTATACTAACTCCATCATAGAATCTGTATATCCAGCTGTACCACTGTTGACGAAGCACCAAGGTAATGGTGGTTGGAATGAGACAGATGGATGTGGTGGTAATCGGTGCGGAAAAACAAATTAAAATGAATACTACACCTCACATCGCTCTCATTGTCATTGTCTACATATAATTCAAATTATGCCTGTAACACTTGTTCCGGGGTAATTTTGTAATTTGACATCACAAGTAAACTGAAAGTTTAATTCACTCATTTTCTCAAATACAAATCTTTTTTTGAAAAGCAAATAAGAATGCAAGTGGCATTTTATGAATTTGTATTCATGAGAAAGGTTGTTAATACATGCCTTGATTAATAAAGCCTAGTATTGATTTAATATATATGCACACACACTAATTACATTTGCGAAATAATTACAAGCGCTATATAACTAGCAATTAAGCAAATATGGACAGTGATAGTTGTGACGAGGAAGTAGCGTTTCATCTTCTCCCAGCAAAGCGTATCAAAACGACACAATGGACTCGCTGTATTATTTGTCAAGCACATAGTACCGAAACTGTTAGCAATGCCACTGAAGTCGGCATCTCAAAGTTCATAGAGGCTTTCCAACACCGGGAGGATGACGTTTATGAAAGACATAACTCAAATATTGATCAATTAAAACAACTGGATATCGTGTGGCATAGAAACTGTTATGTTAAATACACAAGCAAGCACAATATTAACTTTGCGAAAAGACGATCCATGACACCACCGACTCCTATACCTCTTGATAAACAAAGTCCAGAAGAATCGACAAGTTTGGCTAGAGCAGCAAGATCGAGATCATCCCCGATAAACTGGGCAATGTGTATGTTTTGCCAAAAAAAAACCTCACAAGAAAGTCAAGAAATTATTCTCAGTTTCTACATTTTCCGCATGCCAAAACATACAAATTGCAGCAGAGAAAATGGCGGATACAGAAATGCTTACCAATATAAGAGGCGTAGACTTAATCGCTTCAGAAGCCAAATATCATGAAATATGCCGTGCACAGTATGTATCAATGCGCAATGTGATGTATAAATCATACCAAGAAACTGTGAATGAGGATTCGTTCTCCCAATCATTCTCGGAGCTGGTAGCAGAGATAGAGTCTGGACTTGTATCAGGAAAAGCTTACAGCATGACATATTTGTGGAGTCGATTCAAGTTTTATCTAAAGAATAATGGTGTGACTGCTGACAACTACTGCTCCCAAAGACTGAAAAGCCGATTACAAAACTATTTTCAGGATTCAATCGTTTTTCACCAGCAGCTAAACCCTTCCAAACCCGAGCTTGTTTATTCCAGTGATATATCTTTAGAAGATGTTATTAATGCAGCTGCCAATGCAGCTGGTGGTAGATCAGCGTATACTGATAGGCCACATGGCTCAACTGATACTACTAGCAATGATGTTCACACGTTGTTCCACGCAGCGCAGATTTTGAAGGGAGATTTGGAGGCTTGTGAGGGGATCACCATTAAACCAGTTGATGTTGACAATCTGACACTCGCAAAAGCAAAGGAAAGTATTCCCCAAAGCCTCTACTGGCTGCTGCGGTGGGTTACCACGAATGCAGATTTAGCACCAGAGCAGTTTGGTAATGTTAGATCAGAATGTGCTAATGAAGGTGATGAGAGGCATATAATGATGATATGACAAGACATAGCGCATTGTGTATCACACGGGAGAAAGAAAATGCCAAAACACATAAGCCTCGCTATGACAATGAGCCATCTTACATGTTCCAAACAAGTTGTCACCATTCTGAATCGTATGGGTCATAGCGTTTCCTATGATGATATTGAGGTAGTTGACACTAGTATGGCGCTTGAAGTATTAGCTCAATCAACACGGTATGGAGTTGTAATACCAACAAACATTGTTCCAAACTCGTTCGTTCAAGTAGCAGCTGATAACAATGATATACTTGAAGAAACCTTAGACGGTAAACAGACAACTCACTCAACGACAATGGTGATGTTCCAACGAATGCAATTTGGCCCAAGACCAGAGCGTGTCATACATGCTGAACACTCAGTCAGGAGAAGGGCTTTGACAGCACCAGGTACTGAAAACAGAATTCTTGATTGTGGGGTGTTTGGTAGAAGACCAGTTGTGACCGCGTTCATAGACACTGTCAAGAAGGATTGGTACCAATGTGCTAGCTCAATCCAGGAACAGGCATTAGTCATGGATCTTGCATGGGCCATCGTTCGAATGTGTCCAATAAAATTGTTTGCGGTAGATCTTGTACCCATGATGACCACAGAAACTCAAACAGTCTCTAGTTGGAGTGGATTTAATGCACTTGTATCATGTGCTAACGTACCTTTTACACAAATCGGTTACTGTCCAATGATTTCCGGAGCACCAACTGAATTCAATACGGTGTATACGGTCATGAAACAAGTTCAAAGAATGATGACAACACTAGGACAGAATGACTCGGTCATTACATTCGACTTGGCCATATATGTCAAGGCAAAGGAGATACAGTGGCGATATAAAGAAGAGTTTAGTGACACTGTGATCAGACTGGGGGGATTCCACATTGCGCTAAACTACTTAGCTGTTATTGGAAAGATGTTTGATTACTCTGGCTTAGAAGATCTCCTCATAGAGGCCAACACATATGGTAGCAGCACGGCTGCTGCTCTACTTAAAGGGAAGTCATATAATCGAGGAGTGAGGGCTCACAAATTGGTTATGGAAGTGCTGCTGCGATTACAATGGCAGTCTTTTTCCAAATGGGTTCAACAAAATGGACAACATGAAGACCACATTATTCCAACAGAATTGGAGAGTCTGGATGAGAAAATTAAGATGTGCCGAAGCAGCATTGACGACTTTGACGCACTGCAAGAAAATTTCAAAGAGGTGTGTATGTACGTGAATAAATTGCAACAGCTGTTCAAATCCTTTAAAGTTGAGTCAAGCTCGAAATCACACCTGTTCGCATTTTGGAACTCATATATTCATTTGGTAGAGCTGCTGCTGCTTGGATTCATAAGAGCTGAGAGAACTGGAGATTGGCAGGCACACCTATCTGCTACTGCTGCTATGGCGCCATATTTCTACAGCATGGACAGAACCAATTATGCAAGATGGCTGCCAATATATCTTGCGGACATGAAGATGCTTCCAAGTGCACATCCCCATGTACATGAACAATTCTTGAATGGAAATCATTCCGTAAGTCGCTCAGACCATCCATTCAATCAAGTGTGGACAGATATGGCCTTAGAGCAATCGATTAATTTGGATTCCAAAAAGCGAGGTGGTATTATTGGAATAACACAAAAGCCAGGAGCTCTGGAGAGGTGTTTTTTAACTAGCCACGAGAGGGCAGCCATAACAACGGTCACAAGGCAAATGTGTGGGTTACAAGATAGTCACATGTTTGGAGTACATAAGGAAATGGGGACTAATCGAATGAACAGGGATGAAACCGATGTGCAGAAGATACTTTCGATGTTCTCATCAGATATAATGACCAATCCCTTTAATATTGCGGAAAACGACGACAGCGAGTGTCTTCCGCTTGTAAACATTGCAACTGGCGTGGTATTGCCTAGTGAAATCGGAGATTATGGAAAATTGTGTTCAGGATTGGCTGGACACTAACACGAGAAGCTTTTGGGACACGTTGCCACACTTAAAACTTAAAACATTTGCCAGCCTAGCACAGAAGAAAAAACTCAAAACAAATGATGAAAAAATTCACAATGTGAGATCTGACCGCGAACTATTTGGTCGATTAATTATTGCCGCAAGGTCCAGAGATGTTGATTTAAAACTAGTGATGACGTATGAACTGTCTGCTGTTCCACTATCATTGTGACATACGGATGGGACTCTAAGAAAGAATGTGAAAAGTGTTTTGTTAAGTGAACTAGAAAAGGAAGTAAATGTTGATGGACGGCTTCCACCTGTTGACAAGACAGGCGCAACAGCTTATGTAGTAGATGGCATGGCAATTGTGCAAATGGTTAAAACTGGAGGTACGTCTACATTTGGAAAATTGGCTGATAAATACTGGCACATCTTTACAGTTCCACTGAATCAAGACGACTGCAACAGAGTAGATATAGTTTTTGACAGATATGATAGACTGGAATCTCTCAAAGCAGAAGAGCGGCTAAAACGTGGGTCATCAACAGCATTGGAAGTAAAGATTGCTGGAGAAAATACTCCCGTTCCAAAGCAATGGGCCAAGTACATCAGCAGTCCAAGCAACAAAAGTAACCTGGTTACATTTCTCAGCAAGCGGTGGCGTGATACTGGTCCAAATATGCTATCTGCCGACAATTGCGTCGTTCTTGCTGGTGGCTTTAACGATGGAATGGATGTTGTTGTCATTTCAGCGAACAATTCGTCGTATTTGGAAGAACTTCGATCAGATCACGAGGAAGCAGATACTCGTATGATGTTGCACGCGCTACACGCGTCAAAAGACCACATGCGTGTTGTTATACAGTCTCCTGATACAGACGTGGCAGTACTTAGTATATATACGTATCGTTCGCTTCACTGTTCTGAACTATGGTTCCGTACTGGCACAAAGGACAAATTGCGATACATACCAATACATACAGTTGCTCAAGTACTGGGCCCAGCTATCTGTCTGTCTTTGCCTGGGTTTCATTCTCTTACAGGTTGTGATAGCACTAGTGCATTATTTGGAGTCGCTAAGAGAAAAGCATTCAATCTCTTAAAGTCATCTGAATGTCATCAGCTTAGCTTAGCCCAACTCGGCGAACATGTTGACTTATCACCGAATACTGCAATTCTATGTGAGAAATTTGTCTGTGAGTTGTATACCACCAGGCATGTGGGAAAGACAGCTGATGAAACCCGTTATTGGCTCTTTTGTCAAAAGAGACAAAGAAATGAAAATCTTCCATCTACCTCGAATGGTCTAAAGCATCACACCGAAAGGGACAATTTTCAAGCTCTTGTTTGGAGACGTTCATTGCAAGCTGTTCAGAATCTTCCATCTCCAAATGAACATGGCTGGAGTATAGTGGATGGTCTACTCAAGCCTGTTCTAATGTCAAAGGATCCTGCTCCATTTGGATTAATTGAACTCACATCATGTAGATGTCAAAAGTCTGCCTGCAAAAGAACAGATCTCTGTCAATGCAAGGCTAACAATCTACTCTGCACTGAAGCATGCCTTTGTATGGGAGGTGAAATGTGTGACAATGCTCAGCATACAATTGTCGAAGATGACTCTGACACGGATGAGTAACATTCTCTCATTTGCTCACGTGATAAATATGTCCTGCCAGCTTGTGTAGACATGCACTGCATGTCAGTTAAAAGTTTAATTATGAAAAATGTAGAAAACATGGGCATTGTTGTAGCTAAGATATTGCTAGTCACAAGAAGACCTAAGTGCCCCAATATGTACAAAGCAACATACGGGTGTCTTAAACGAGGTTGATTATGTATAAATCTGCGATATACGATCACTCCTTTCCATTTTGGTTAAGATTAGATTGATATAACATGCGCTTAAGTTTGTTAAAAATTTACCATTGTGAAAATTGTTTGAGAGCTACATTCAACACCTATTGTAAATGGCTTCTCACGGGTTAGTGATATCACAATTTTCTTGTACAACACGGCTCAGAATATACCTAAGACATCGGTCTAGCATAATATAGAGACAAACCTTCTGAATACTGGGTGTGCTACGAAACCATTCTTCTAGACCCCTTTTGAAAATTGGCTCCCGGACTATACGAAGTTACTTGACTTTCTTCATGTGCAATAATTGTATATATGTGAGTAGTAGACATGCAATGGTAATCCCTGACAGCGCTACGATATGTGACCAGAAATCCCAATCAGTAGCATAGCCAATACCTTGTGACGTCAGATGCGCGTTCCCAGAACTGGAGTAAAATAACATTCAGAAATATAGGGTACAGTATGCAATGAACAAGACAGTGGGGCACGTACAAATATCACAAGCCAGTAAATAAGACTATCAGTCTAAGCTAAAGGAATGCACATTTTCGGTTTATCAATCAATCATATGACGTTATAATGAATTACGTGGCGTGTATGATTACATCATAATCAATTACCTCATGCATGACGTAAATCAGTTCGTCACGAACGCTTAATTGATGACGAACTGTATGTCTTTACTATTTAATAAACATGCTGTTGAATATTTTGAAACTAATTTGACTGGGCGATGTTGCTGCCATAGGCAGCACCAGCACCCAGTCTAGTTTCAAAATATTCAACAGCTGACCTTTGTAGTTTTCAGGACAGTGATATTCAGGGATTTCTGGGATCGATCGATCCCAACACGGGCGAAATGCGGGGAGAGCTTAACTGGAGATGGGCGGTGCATAACTAAAACTGGATTACTTCCTTGTATATGCGTTGTTGTTGACATATGATTTATAATCTTTAAACGAGCCATGATGTCAGACTTTCCCTTATATATCTCTGATTAACTAGGTAATGCATTTTAGTGAAGCCATTACTCATTCCATCAGTAGTTCGCAACAAATACTGAAAACAAGTTGGCCTAGGCTTACTCAGTATCAACGCTCTATGCAATAATTCAGCGCCTTGAACTAGCGAAGCGTTTCTAGGTGACAGATGTCATCACGGTGCTGGCAGGGAAATATATTTCATGTCTCAATCACAAGCTTAACCAATGCTTGACCAATGCTTGACCAATGTACAAGTATACGGTTGGCAGTTCGTTGAGCAAACGGCGATAATCGCGTTCAAATTGTTGGCACACATCACTTAGCCTTTCAATGTGGCCTAATATATTTCGAGGTCAGTGTTCAATGCTTGTAATAGTTTGTCAGAATTCGTATTTTTCTCTTTAGCTGTGATTTCCAGGGAGTCTAAGTCGATCTGTATGTCTGTCTGTCGGTTAGATGGTCAACTATTTTGCGGAGAACGGTATATTGCATATATCGATATCGCTACCGTAGCATGTTTAACACGTTTGAAAATAAATTATATCAGCCGTAACCTTACAGATAACCTGTTGAATACTTTGAGGCTGATTTGGGTTCCTAGATTCCAGTCAAAGTAACTTCAAAATACCCAAACGAATAGTTCTTGCATTGCAATAACTATTGTGTTACATTCGGGCATAAAGGATGAAGCATGCCATTTTTGTCTTACCAGATCACAATGGGAGTACTGTTGTTCCTGGGCCCACAGAAACTCCTATCCTTCAGCTCCAAGATTGATACTGCCTGAAACATCAAATAAAATGGTAACCTCGCAATAAAATAAGTTAATGTTTTAGTGTGATCTATTAGCCAGAGACGCATTTGGACATTCCTAATATATTTATAATATATTTTAGCAATAGGTCTCGCATGCCAGTCACGAGCCTTCACACATGAGAGGTTACTCACCAATTTCCTTGACTAGTAAACAACTATTAGCTTACCTGACACAACATGATTTTCAGCTCGCAATGTAGCGGGACATGTTTATATGTTAGTCAAGCATCTCCACCTCTCTATGCACATATAAGCACTTAGGCAAAATCTTATGTTTGCAAGTTCACGTTCGCTTTATTACACTCCAGTTGTATAGGCAGATGAGGCATTACAGACACTCAGGCCTTGTATAGGCAGATAAGGCATTACAGACACTCAGACCTTGTATAGGCAGATGAGGCATTACAGACACTCGGGCCTTGTATAGGCAGATGGGTCACTACATACACTCAGTCCCTGTATGGGCAGATGTGGTATTCATACACTCAGGCCGTGTATAGGCAGATGAGGCATTACAGACACTCAGGCCTTGTATAGGCAGATGAGGCATTACATACACTCAGGCCGTGTATAGGCAGATCAGGCATTACAGACACTCAGATCTTGTATAGGCAGATGAGGCATTACAGACACTCATGCCTTGTATAGGCAGATAATGCATTACAGACACTCAGGCCTTGTATAGGCAGATGAGGCATTACAAACACTCAGGCCTTGTATAGGCAGATGAGGCATTACAGACACACAGGCCTTATATAGGCAGATGAGGTATTACAGACACTCAGACCTTGTATAGGCAGATGAGGCATTACAGACACTCAGACCTTGTATAGGCAGATGAGGTATTACAGACACTCAGGCCTTGTATAGGCAGATCAGGCATTACAGACACTCAGATCTTGTATAGGCAGATGAGGCATTACAGACACTCAGGCCTTGTATAGGCAGATGAGGCATTACAGACACTTAGGCCTTGTATAGGCAGATGAGGCATTACAGACACACATGCCTTATATAGGCAGATGAGGTATTACATACACTCAGGCCTTGTATAGGCAGATGAGGCATTACAGACACACAGACCTTGTATAGGCAGATGAGGCATTACAGACACTCAGGCCTTGTATAGGCAGATGAGGCAGTACAGACACTCAGACTGTGTATAGGCAGATGAGGCATCACATACACTCAGGCCTTGTATAGGCAGATGAGGCATTATATACACTCAGTCCCTGTATGGGCAGATGATGTATTCATACACTCAGGCCGTGTATAGGCAGATGATGCATTACAGACACTCAGGCCTTGTATAGGCAGATGAGGCATTACAGACACTCAGACATTATATAGGCAGATGACGCATTACAGACACTCAGGCCTTGTATAGGCAGATGAGGCATTACATACACTCAGGCCTTGTATAGGCAGATGGCCATTACAAACACACAGACCTTGTATAGGCAGATGAGGCATTACAGAACTCAGGCCTTGTATAGGCAGATGAGGCATTACAGAGACTCAGGCCTTGTATAGGCAGATGAGGCATTACATACACTCAGGCATTGTATAGGCAGATGAGGCATTACAGACACTCAGGCCTTGTATAGGCAGATGAGGCATTACAGACACTCAGGCCTTGTATAGGCAGATGATGCATTACAGACACCCAGGCTTTGTATAGGCAGATGAGGCATTATTGTTGACAATATATTGCATGACGGCATTTTTATATACATAATTATATTCATTATAAATTTATCAACAAAATGCAATTCGTACACTCGAAAGTAGCACAAGGAGAAAGCTCTAAATAATTCATGTACCGGTCAAAAGTTTCTCCCAGTATCGCATTCATTGTATCTGAATAAGTACCACTGATCATTGGGTGGATGAATAAATACCATTGAGGACTGGGTTGATGAATAAATACGACTCATAACTGGGATGATGAATAAATACCACTGATCACTGGGTTGATGAATAAATGCCGCTGATCACTGGGATGATGAATAAATACCACTGATCACTAGATTGAAGAATAAATACAGCTGAACACTGGGTTGATGAATAAATACTGCTGGACACTGGGTTGATGAATAAATACCACTGATTACTGGGTTGATGAATAAATACCACTGAGGACTGGGTTGATGAATAAATACTGGCTGAGCACTGGGTTGATGAATAAGTACTGCTGAGCACTGGATGAATAAATACCGCTGAGTACTGGGTCAATGAATAAATACCACTGATCACTGGGTTGATGAATAAATACTGCTGATCACTGGGCTGATGAATAAAATACCACTGATTACTGGGTTGGTGAATAAATACTGCTGAGCACTGGGATGATGACTAAATACCACTGATCACTGGATTGATGAATAAAATACCACTGATTACTGGGTTCATGAATAAATACCACTGATCACTGGGTTCATGAATAAACACGACTGATCACTGGGTTGATGAATAAATACTGCTGAGCACTGGGATGATGAATAAATACCACTGATCACTGGGTTGATGAATAAATACTGCTGAGCACTGGGATGATGAATAAAATACTGCTGAGCACTGGGTTGATGAATAAGTACTTCTGAGCACTGGATGAATAAATATCGCTGATCACTGGGATGATGAATAAATACCGCTGATCACTAGGTTGATGAATAAATGCCGCTGATCACCGGGATAATGAATAAATACCACTGCTCACTGGGTTGATGAATAAATACCACTGAGGACTGGGTTGATGAATACATACCACTGATTAACGGGTTGATGAATAAATACTGGCTGAGTGCTGGGTTGATGCATAGATGGAGCCCTCTACCAAAACTGGCATCAATGAAACGTGAGATTAGAATGGAGGATTGCAGTTTATCCATCAATCATATAACCTTGGACATGGTTAGAGGTTATCACATGTTATATTTGCATATCATCTTGTGAGTGTAGTTCAGGAGAAAATCTTCTGAGAATGAACGGATCCGATCTGTCACTCAAGTATCTGATGTCATAATAAAATACGTCATGTGTTAGCTGATGTCACAATCATAATGACGTATAGTTCAGTAACGGAAATGGGTAAGTCCCTCACGAATGTACAAATTGTATGTCTTTTACAAAATTTACAATTTCATAAACATTATGTTGATTGTTTTGAATATGACAGCAACGGTTCCATGCCAAATTAGTTTCAAAATATTCAACATGTTCCCTGTATAATTACCCTGATATTGGGATGATGGGAATTCACGATTCAAATTATATGAACTGATTCCATCACGCATAGAGAGTGGGTGACGGTTAGGTAGAAATGAGCGGGGCATAGCTAGAAATGAGCGGGGCACAGCTAGAAATGAGCGGGGCATAGCTAGAAATGAGCGGGGCATAGCTAGAAATGAGCGGGTCATAGCTAGAAATTAGCGGGGCATAGCTAGAAATTAGCGGGGCATAGCTAGAAATTAGCGGGGCATAGCTAGGAATGGGAGGGGCACAGCTAGAAATGGATATGCGGACGTCCTCAATATTACATAATTAGATTCTGGGAATATTAGATTCGAATCGATTCCAATGCAAGGTAAAACGTGACAGAAGCTTATATTAGCCAGAATTCACCTTTCCGGAGTATCCATCTATCATCTGACGTCATATGACATCATAATCAGCCAAACGGCGTGCAGGATGGCGTCATAATCATTATGTCATAAATGATTATATTTGGTCTATCTTTAACTCTTTATAGTCTGACACATTGTGCGAATTGTATGGCTCTACTATTTAATACACATACAACAGCGCCCAGTCAAATTAGTTCCAAAATATTCAATAGCTTACCTGTATAGTTTTCTGGAAATTGATAGTCAGGGAGTTCAGAGATCAATCGACCCCAACACGTGCGAGGGTGGAGCTTAACAAGGGATTGGCGGGGCATTGCTAAAAATGGAAAGGTCCATTGCCTAAAAATGGGCGAGCATGTCTAGAAATGGGCGAGAATGTCTAGAAATGGGCGAGAATGTCTAGAAATGGGCGGGAATGTCTAGAAATGGGCGGGAATAGCTAGAGATGGACGGGAATAGCTAGAAATGGGCGGGAATGTCTAGAAATGGGCGGGAATGTCTAGAAATGGGCGAGAATGTCTAGAAATGGGCGGGAATGTCTAGAAATGGGCGGGAATAGCTAGAGATGGGCGGGAATAGCCAGAGATGGGTGGGGATATCAAGCAATCGTTCTGTAGCGAACACAAGATACGCACCTCATAGCCGTATCGGAAAATGCTGAAATATTTGAACCAGCTGATCAAATCACTCATTGTGTCTATCTGGATGAGTAATCCAGAAAAGCCCTGTATAATGAAGACAAAGCACGCATTATATACAATACAAATATACAATACAAACCATTTTTAAAGATAGTCTCACTTTAAAATCCACTTCTCTATAAGGAACGTGATAATTGTATCGGTTTTCCGATTTAAATGTTACACCTTAAATCTTAGTTACACAAGTCGTCGTGGCATTACGGTATTTTGGCATTGGCAGGGAATCGTCTTGCGGCGTTGGTGTGGTGGAACAGTTTGTGGGCTATGGTGCTTGGCGTTTTCGTCGGTCGTGGGTTCTATTCCCTGTCAACACCTTAAATCGACACCGTATTCATAGTGAATCCGGGAATCTTGGTATTAGACGCCATTAAAATGGGTGAGGGAGCCTACTACATGGCTAAGTTCGGATATGTTGTCCCAGTAACCCGATCAGAAGTATCACGTGGAACTTGGGCATGCGTACTGTATAAGCACATAGGAGTAAAAGAGTGTCATTCCCGAACGTAAGAGTATAATCGGATTAAAATATGGTGACTTGAAAAATAAATGTATGCAAATTATGATGGTGCAAATATACTGTACTATACACTGTTACGTGGTTACCGTACTCTTGTTAAAAGCCGCCATATTTGTTTACATGTACATGCGTGTGCACACTTTTACTCTCGTTCGGCGCGGGAGTAGTTGAGTCGGAGAATTTGTACCACGTGATACCATTGTCCGATTATACTCTTGTCGTTCGGATATGAGATAGGGGCAAGCGGAGTAACTCGACAACGAATCCGAATTCAACCCAAGCTAAGGAAAAAATGCCCATAGAAACGCATTGTTGACATATTCCATGAAACTCAAACCATAAAATCCTGTATCTGAGAATATCTAATAACGCCACCCGGTATCAGAAAACATCAAATCATGAGTGAAGTTTGCAAGATAGTAAAGAAAATGTGATTAAGGTTTCATGGCCCATTGGTCGTCATGTTAAATTAGCCCCTCCAAACATGGCGTCGCTCCCAGGGTATTTTGGGAAATTTATGAAATAGATATGTATGACAAGGGAAGTGTTTACTTTTTTACTATATTTATGGATATATCAGCCTTATTAGTGAAATGTATATGAAAGAATTTCCTTGCTGGTAGATGTGTAGTTTCCATGTTATGTTCACTCATGTCTGCTATAATGGCCAATCGAGGACAGCAGTTTATCCATCACTCATATGACATCATAATCAACTACGTGGTGTGTAGGCTGACGTCATACTCAATTACAACATGAATGGCGTAACTAAGTTCCTCAAGAACGCTTAATTGATGATGGACTAACCGTTGTTGTACAAATTGTACGTCTTTACTATTTAATAATCACGCTATTTAATATTTTGAAATTAATTTGATTGGGAGATGTTGCCATAGGCAGCAACAGCATCCAGTCAAATTAGTTTCAACATGTTCAACAGCCTACCTGTATAATTGACATTGAGATTGCTAAAACTGGATTCCTCCTTTGGCTCTGTAGTACCGAATTGCACCTTCTCATGCACACATCACAAGCCGCACACCTGATGAGAGACATCACTAACCATCATGAATGCATAGAGAATACGAATGAGTGACGCGCCGATTGACAAAGAGCGAACACTGGCACCAACAGCAAACGCAATCGCACAGGCCGCCATTTGCGTCAGGAACATGACGAGCATGTACATGAAGAAAACATCGACATCTGGACGGAAGCCTGCAAATACAATACATGCGCATACAGTACATTTAAACATAGATCTTCGTCTGTGTTTGGGTGCAGCAGTACTTTCGGCATTTGCTTGTGCATATCCCATTCCATAAACGTACTGCAATGGAGGAATCCAGTTTTAGCTATGCCCTGCGCATCTCTTGCTAAGTTGCACCCACGCTTTGCCCGTGTGGGGATCAATCGATCCCTGCACTCCCTGAATCTCAATTTCCAGAAAACTGTACACGTAACCTGTTGAGTGCATTCTGTAAGCATGTAACACCCACTTTTGACTTTGCTATAATTCTTTAGTCATTTACGTCGGGTAGAATTAGTCAATAGTTTGCCTTAATCCGGAAAAATACCCATAGAAATTGTTGATATCATTTGCAGAGGCATATCCAGAATCACATACTAAAAATCCCCACTGATCCATTTTGAAGAAAGTTTTTTATAGCGGTTTGAAATCAGACCATTGTTCGATCAAATACTATGAGTAGAAGTACTGAAATCCCACTTCCCATGCTTTTACTCAAGCTGATAACCCATAGTATAGTGCGTTACTCCATTAAGAAACAAGCGCAATTAGAGATTGCAGACCATCACCCTCCAACATTTTTTTCTAATTGCAGATTTTTCAGATATTCAAGATTTTAACATTTGAGCGTAATCGGACAGACAGACAGACAGACAGACAGACAGACAGACAGGCAGGCAGGCATGCAGGCAAGCAGGCAGGCAGGCAGGCAGGCAGGCAGGCAGGCAGGCAGGCAGGCAGGCAGGCAGGCAGGCAGGCAGGCAGGCAGGCAGGCAGGCAGGCAGGCAGGCAGGCAGGCAGGCAGGCAGGCAGGCGAGCAGGCAGGCAGGCGAGCAGGCAGGCAGGCAGGCAGGCAGGCAGGGGGGGGGGGGGGCAGGCAGGCAAACAGGCAGGCAGGCAGGCAGGCAGTAATATGGTTAACGCGCTGGCTCAGAATTTTCAAAGAATTGAAAATATTTTTTATTTATTTTATTGCCCGAGATTTGTTATCTTTCTTTTATAGAGGCGATATGGCCTTTAAAATGTTGGACAACTTTAAGATGACAATGTTTGTCCGGTTAATTTCGATTTTACCAATATATCACGTAGATTCGGATTTTTCTTAAATGCTATTACTGGGCGCAAGTTGTGAGGTTGTCTTAAATTATCCTGTAATTTATGATATTCACCTTTCAAAATTTCAGAAATTTCTAGATTTTTCGATTGTATGTCAGAGTGAATGGAATTATTTCACGCTGATCAGCAAGACCTGGCTCCACATTTATGGCCCTCGGCCATTTTGTTTCTAATTGCTTAATCAAAAATGATTCTCTAAGTTTCCTTTGTTTATCAGTTTCTTCAGCGGTATTAGAGAGAGGTGGTTGTTCAATAGGTATAAAGTCTCGAGCGACTGAATGACCAAGTAGATTAAAGTGTTCAGCGACATGTGTGTCTTCTTCATGTCTAATATCGCATAGGTGTCTAGTTGCTCGCCATCTTAATGGGCATTTAGTTTCACCGACATACTGTTTTTGGCATAATTTAAATAAATCATGTTTTTGGAATCGCAATCTAAATTAGAATGAATTTGAAATTAGTTTTTGTTCTGAAAGCTCATGTCTTCTGATTTGGAAGAAGTAGTATTTACACCTTTTCTTTCCACATTTCCGAGATTCTCCTGCGCCAGTAATTGGACGATTGTGACGAATCTTGGTAGGCCTGTGATATGCAGCATTATCAGGGATCGTTTCCAAATCCTGTAAAGTTTCAGATTTAATTTTGCGCAAAAATCTAAATGAATACTCTCTCGGTTTGAGTGCCTTGAACAAGAGGGAGCATACAGATTCAAAGTTTTTTTCTATCACTCGAATTTCTATGAAAACGGATGATTTGTGATTTTACAATTCCTTTAAAGGTATGAGGCGGGTGGAAAGATGTATTGTGCAGTAATTGATGCGAATCAGTGGGCTTAAAATATACTTTGTAATCAAGGTGGCCGGTTGTGTCATGCTTTACATTTAGAAGGTCTACGGCCATTCGGTCAATATTGGCTTTTAGCTTAATATTCTGGTCATGATTGTTCAAAATGGCGAAAAATTCATTAAATTCTTCCTTTCTATGATGCCAACTAATGAAAATATCATCGAGGTACCTGCGGTAAAAGAGGGGTTGTTTCGGACATTTGCTAAGCGCATCCTCCTCCCATTATGCTACAGGGCTGTTTCACAATCAGGGTCGTCTAGTTATAAATACATGATGTGACCATACCACCATGCTCTGTGTGGTGTTGTCTTATATGCATAGCTGTAAGGATACACGTGTCCCACCTACACCTGTAATATCTGTCTCATGCTGTAATCTAATTAGAGAAAATGTTCATGTTAATTTTGATAAAAGGCGCGTTTCAGCTCACTGTACCCCAAAATGGTACAGCCAGTTTTTCATAGTTATAATCTGTCAGGAACTGTTTAGCACTAACCATGTATTGCCTTGAAGGGGTTAGTTTCTTCAACAGTAAAGAAAATTCCCCTGTAATTAATTTGCATTATTTGAAATAGCTTTCCCTGATCACACCCTTTGTTCGTCAAAAGTGTCCTCTCCGGAGCACATCATTAACTCACGTGGGAGAGAATGTATTTTATTGGAAGTAATTAGCTCTCTTGAAGCATTACAGTCTATTATTGCATGACACCAAAGGACGATAAGGTTGAGCATGAGGTGTCTTTTACGGTGGCGTATGTGAGCGGGAAATGCAGGTCCGTCAAAAAACGTCTCCGGAATAGCTAAATATCTGCCAGCATTTTGGTTGTTATTCCTGTTAGACATCTATGCATTAAGTTACACAAACTAGCTGTCTATACCATTCATTTAATGTGTCTCTTTTTTATTTGGCACCTATTTGTACCTGGTGTGTACGTAATATGCCTTCGTCAAAGAATGTTCTCTCCGGAAGCCAGCATCACAAACGTGATATTTCAAGGAATGGAGTATCAAATAACCCATTTTTTTGTATTTTACATGTAATTGTCACGAAACTGTGTTATGAGAAATACAGTGGTGTCAACCATTATCTATTAGCTTATTAATCAATTATAATTATGTACATATATAGACAAATGATTTTATGAATAAATTTATGAAGTCCAGAATATAGCTGAAGGTTGGTCCAACAGCTGCAGTAAACTTATATGTAATTTAAATACCATGAGCAGTAGTAAGATGTATCACTATACCTTATTCCAAAATACAAATCTATCCTCTAGACCCCTCGCTCTCTGCCAGCGTTAGCTTCCGGAGAGGATAGAAGTCTTTGACATTTCTTAAAAGCTTGCTTTCAGCAACTCAAAATTGAAATCGCATATTGTTAATTTCAATGGCTCTACATTATCATAAGCAGCGAAATTATTATTCAATCGTGAGCTAACATTTGTACCAACATCGAGGCCGAAAATTAGTCTAGGTGTCCTTTTAGATAATGGCTCAATGGAAGTTCTTGAATTTGCTCACCGTGTCAAATTAGTAATATTCAGCCATTCGCTGAAAAAATTGGCTTGGCACCAGACACAAATTAGTTTACCCAGCGATCTCTGACAGTATAAAAATGATAAAAGAACGTGTTGAAAATGTTGAATTTCCGAAAAATCAAAAGAAAATTGTCATATGAGGAGCATCAAGCCTTAACTGGATTGCGTAAAAACAACGACATTGTCATTAAACCTGCTGATAATGGGTCTGTTGCTGTAATAATGCTTAAGGACAACGACATTCGTGAAGCGCCGGCAACTCAGTAATCCAAAAGATTACCAAAGATTAGATGAGCCACTCTGGCAAAGTAACTGCGACAATTTTAATGAAATTCTCCAAAGTATGGTTGATAGCAAGAGTTTAACTTAAAAGCAGTTGAAATATCTCATTGCAAAACGAGAATCAAAACCACGGACATCCTATCTGTTACACAAAATTCATAAACCTAAATTGATTCTTCGTCAGATCCTATGATAGCACCAGGACGACCCATAATATCGGATTGCAGTTCTGAATCTTATAGAATCAGTGAAATTATTCATTATCACCCACAACCAATTGCGAATAGACATTTCAGCTTCTTGAAAAATACTGAAGACTTTCTATCGCAGGTCTCAGAGAACTCGATACCTCCAAATGCACTTTTGATTGCACTAGACATCGATGCTATGTACACGAACATTGACATCGAAAAAGGTCTGAATTCTGTTCGTCAAACATTTGAAAAATACCCAGATAACAACTTGCGAAATATTAGCTCTCTTAGAGCTAAGCTTAAAGGGCAATGATTTTGAATTCGCAGGTGAAACATACCAACAAATTTGTGGGTGCGCAATGGGTAAACGTTTCAGTCCAAGTTTTGTCAACGTCTATGTAGGGCTGTTTCACGATCAGGGTATCCTACCATGTTCCACAAACATCCAAAAAATTATCATTCATGTTTCTGAATCACTTTTACCTTATGGGCCGGAAATTATGTGCATGAACTTTCAGAGCTACAAGTCAAAAAGGCAATGTGTTATGAACATGAACAGATTGAAAGTCAAGTTTAAAAAAACCCATTTTAGTTTCTTATGTTTTGCATTGGAAGAATTTAAAATACATCAACTGTCAAAATTAATCATATATATTTGTTCAGGGGACTGTGAACTTGTGCCACAAAATCATTCTTCTATCTAAAAGCTTATAATATTTTGAAAATTGCAAAATCTCAATTTTTAAAAAAAAATCTCTGAATAGCAGGTAATATTTTGTTTAATATTTATCCAAATATAAATGAAATCTAGACTACTTATGCAACTATCGATATTTCTAAAGTCATAGTGCAGAGATTTAATGAATATGTTGAGTTCTGACAAATTTTGTGGACGGTTAAATTCACACCGTATTTCAGTGGTTTATTTCCGGATAGGACAATTATTTTTGACAGCCATTTTGCAACTAATATATACATGATATATAGTGCATATCATTGATATTTGCTGTTTTATATTCAATGGCTTATCTAGTATTAACATTTCAAACCACACAACTCATGTGTAGGATGGTTGCTGGACAATTGTAGATGACACGCCACATAGCCAGTTTTGCTACAAGTTATAATTCCATATCGGGTTAATGCACATAATGGGTAATTCTCTTTTTTGTCAACAGTCATCGTCAAAGATACACTTGTATAAACTGAACTACCAATAATTACAAGTACTACAATTAAACAAGCAGTTTTATATTTACAGCTTGCTACACTTTCATTCCGGAGAAGACACATTTTTGAAGGACCCTGAATAATTGTTCAGCATACCATGTTTGCGTGTCTGCATCAGGATATCTATTCAGGAACACGTAAACTATTAAAACAACACGAACATATCAAATAACATGTCTGTTGCACTTTGGTAATGCATAATAAAAAGCAATGAGCCACTGTGGGAATATGAAATACTAAAACCAATAAATATTACAGGTTTTGTGAATATGATAACTTGTAATTTGAAAATGTATGGATCACCTCTTGACCAAACACTGGCACTGAGCAATATAAAAAATATGTGACTGAAGGCTATGTCAAAGAGTCACTTGAAATATATAGTCTTGTGTTGCCTTTTGGCTTCAGTCGCAATGTCAGTCATCTGGCCTTGGGAGAACCTCAACTGTCCCCTTGCATTCAGAACTTATAGGATGATTCACAGGGCCAAGCAAGTTAGACAATGGCTCGGTTGAGTACTCCTGTGCCTCAGGATCTGCCCATTGACACAAGTTCACCGCACACTGTAGTTCAACAGAGCTCCCTCCTGCAGACTGATAACCTCAACCAGTTCGACCATGTAGACCTAACATGGTCGTTTGCCCTGCTTGATCTGGACCACGGCTAAGTCACCACTGATAAACCTGAAGTTAGTAACAAAGCCACTACAACTGTTAACCGCACCTTCCACACTGTCAGCTGTGCTATTAGAGAAGGAAAGCGAAGGCATACCTAAAGAAGACATTTCAACGGTCACGTGTTAAGAACAAGTCTTAGGCCCTGTTCTCATACAGGTGCAATATCAGACAATATGAAGTATATCGGATAGCATGCTCATTGGACTGATTTTTGTCACAGGATTTTGTCAGTTTCGTCAGGCAATATATGTTAGCTAATATAGTACACAAAATATTTATACAGATGTAAGCAAGGAAAAAAGGGGCCTTAGCAAGACAGAACAAGAACATCACCAAAAAACTTCATTTACTGGTCACATGGCCAAGGGAGGTAACCTATCATCACAGACAACATTTACACACAAGAAAACATTTATTTTTGAAAACCTCTCACTGATAGGACTATCCCTTTAATGCACCAGTCATATCACCAGTGAAAAGCTTTGGAATTTATTGTATTCAATTCCCATTTGTATAATTGACCACGTGACCAGGAGAGGGTTGAAGATACAGGTATACACAGCCACAGTTGATGTTCAAAGGACACAAGAAGAGAGAGCATCCTGGTCATCATTAGTGCACCCTGATTCCTCATCTTGTCCAGCTGTACCCAGGTCTGATATTCGTTAAATAAAATACATTGCATACTCAAAGACGTTAGCAGTCTGATGTTAAAATCTTTATTTTTAAGTTGAACTCAAAGAACTGAGACTAAATAGATCTTTGAAACAATGAGGCTAAAAGCTGTTGCTATCCAACATATATGTTACATTTATTACCTCCCTTAGGTGACTAATGTTACATTGTAGCATCTATTTCAGGCTATTATTGGAAAGTGTATAATATCATAGATATGTAATACATCTATATACTTAATGGGTATTTTTGCACAAATAATTAAAACTACTAGTCTTATATATGAATGAACTATATAGCCACGGGCAGACATACAATAAAATTTGCTTTTGATTGTATTTTGGCAAATAATTATATTATACACGAAGCCCGATACTGGGGTAGTTAGTACCCTGACCGTCAGTCAGTTTAAATTAAGAAAACTTAACGAGCTATGATACATTGTATTGGCAGTTTTCTCACTCCAGTGAATTTTATCCTGGACCACCTGAAATTCAGAGAGTGGAAGACTGGGGATGACGGAAACCTTCAACAGAGGAGTTAATGGACTGAATGTTCCTCTTTTGGTGAGCTAAAAGACGCTGGGAGTAATTAAGCTTAGAAAAATAAATCTTGGATTCAGGGAACCTGGACCTAAGCGTGCTAAATAGCATCTGCTGACGTTGGGTCGATTGACCCATTGAATCATCCTTGTCATTGATTCCAAAGTTTACTATTATTTTCTCAGGTTGGTAGGAACCAACATACTTCCTAACAATGGTCCTAGCATGGACTAATTTCGTACCTGGAAAGCAAGCAATTTGAATGTCAGGATGAGGTTCAACATTGATACGGCTCAAATTTGATGCACCAATTATTAAATGTTTGTTGTTCGAAGTCAGGAGTTGCCAATCATTTTTGTTCTCAACCTCCTGCCGAAACTTCCAGAATGTGTTCTGCTCTAAGGGTGTTTTGGGATTGTCATGAGGCTGAGTGGTCAGGCTAGTTCTACATAGTGTAGGTGAGAATCTAGGCTGTGCCAATTTGGTCGCCAGAGTACTAGTGGTGCTGGTCATAAGTCTACATTTTCGGACATCTACTCTCTGTGGGAGGGAAGACAGGTGACAAAGGTGGCGAGGAATTTCACAGGGATCCACACGTCTATTAGACCCATTGGATGTACATGGAAAAGATGGTGGAGTGTCTGGTAAAGGAATCTGAAGTGGGTCCACAGGTGAGCCTAATAGGAATATTGGTGATGACTGGGTAGCTGTTCTCTTTACTGATGGGGGGGGGGGTGGCATCAGTTGTGGACCTGACCCGTTTCCCAAGTTCTGAAGGTGGTGGAATGACTGGTACGGTCGTGAATGACCTTGCAGTAGGGGTGTTAACTTGGCGTTTTTGCTCTTTCTGCTGAAAGTTCGGGTCAAAAGGCCTAATGAACTGATAGAATGCCTCGATTGATTTGACGTGAAGTTTCTTGCCATAGTTAGCTTTTGCCCATCTGATTGTCGTCGATTTAGCTTTATCTAAATTAAGGTTTGGCGCGGCCCGAGCTATGATAATTTCGGACATGACGGTGCCTAAACTGAAATTGTAATGTTCTATCATAGCTCGAATGAGGGAATTTGCACAATCAAAGTTAGCTTTCTTGGTGTCATTTACTATTTCTATATTCAGCGTAGCGGCTTAACAAAACCACATAGTTCGCTCACCTTTCTGCTCAGATCGGTTGGCAAGGTGTTGGAGCTCAAAAAGACCTATGTGGTGGAAACATTGTGTTATCATATAATAGCACTTGTCTAGTCGAGCCTGGGGTGGGGGGCGGAATGCTGTCCCCATGATTGCCATTCCGTCTCTTACCCTTGCTCGTTCTAGCCATAGTGATATTATGCTCCAAGGAATGCTCACAAAACCAACCAATCTAGCAATAACGGAACAAGTCAACAAATCTAAGCGAGGGAGATAATCAAACTTTAACCACTAATTGTGCAGTTTAAATTAAAGGGCTGATCTAAAAGTTAAAACCGGAATCTTGGGTGATGAATCATTAAATATACAAGCCTACATAAAACTACAAGCTTACAAGACTGCAAGCCTACAAAACTTACAAGCATACAAAATTTAACCATACCTGAAATGAAAGATGAAAGATTCGTAGCATATTAACATTTAAACATACAATCAATACAATAATAGTAGTTATATATATATATATATATATATATATATATATATATATATATATATATATATATATATATATATATATATATATATATATATATATATATATATTTATTTATATATATATATATATATATATATATCACAATTTGATAATACCGTCGTGCTCGGTTGACCGGTTTCGGTTAAGAGTAACCTTCTTCAGAGCCGTAAGAACAAATATGGCTTTCCATCAGAATTATTAGGCTGGCTGACCTTAGAGGCGTGTCTTCGAAAACTACTCAATTGTATTGAAATTAGCTAACTTACTTACATTAAAGATTCTGACCGCCATAGGTGTTAGATTCAATTGTGTAATACCCTTTGCTACTGATTGAGTACTTGGGTTTCAGAGCGAGGTTTGGGTGTCACTCACTCGACTGAGAAGTCATTGATCAAAGGATCAAACATCGGTCATTAATTCAGTGAATTGTTTCTATTCTTCGGGTTGGTATTGTTTTCAATGTTTGATATATTCAGATAGAATTATACTTCAAACTGAGAATAATTTAGTCAATTTGAACAAAGAATTTCTGCAGACACGCAGGAAGGCATGCTTGCATGCAGGCAGGCAGGCAGGCAGGCAGGCAGGCAGGCAGGCAGGCAGGCAGGCAGGCAGGCCAGGCAGGCAGGCAGGTAGGCAGACAGACAGACAGTCAGACAGAAACATGTATGCAGACAGTAAGGTAGGCAGGTAGGCAAGCAGGCAGGCAGGCAGGCAGGCAGACAGACATACATACATACACATGGACAAATGGACGGATGGAGGGATGGATGGTCAGCGGGATGGACGGATGGACAGGTCAGTGGGCGGGTGGGCGCCCATGCAGACGGGCGGGTGATCGGACGGATGGATGGATGGACAGATGGATCGATGGATGGACAGACACAGACACAGGTTTACAAAATTCATTCCCATGTGGCCACATCACATATTTCAACAACAGCACCCTACCTATACTAATGTTACTAAAAGGTACTAATGGCTATGAAATGTTGTTCCTCGTCTTTATGCACGGTTTATATGTCGAGAACCTCAGATTTGTCATCAATGGTCACAGCAGCATCTATGTTATTGCAGGATCCACCTCGGCGTGATGAGCTTGGCATTACACAATTTACTCAAATTTTGCGACGAGAACATTGATTTGTGGCACATGGGTTCTTTCTTGTGTGTTTACACTTGTATCATATAAATTTGAGGACCTTTTGTCGTGCAGTACCTAGACCAGTCATGGTTGCGTGAAGGGATTCATCAGTCTCCTTCAACCTCACTCACAGTCTTATCATTGACTAGCTCCTTCCATCTCACCACCTGGAGGTGAACACATAGGCTGTGGTAGTTGATTGCACGATCGGTAGGAGGTAGACGTTGTGGGACCACTCTTGGCTATTAGAGTAGTGAGCTTGTCATTCTTACTGCCTCCATAGAGAAGGCCAAAATGTCGAATTCTAACATTGCCAACGCCTTCTGCTGTGTTGTCTCGCATGCTGATCTTGGTGGACAACATTTGTATGTATGTGGACCTTTTCAGCTGTTTCAATAGGTATGTCTTTCCGTGAACATATGTTGCTGACGCAATGCCACAACCACTCCAAGCATGCATGAATAAAACATACTTTGAAGATGTACATATCTTGTTCAGTATTTTAGGAATACAAGAGACAATCTTACTTATTATCGCCTTAATTAAAAACATTTAGATAATTGATTTACTTAACACAATTCTCAATTTAATTGATTGGAAAAACGTTCATATTTCAAATCCTTGTAAAAAGATTTCCCTAAATGGGATCAATGGGAATTTTTACTATGTAATTCTGCAACAAATGACACAAGAGCATTTCTAGGGAAACTTTTTCCAAATCTGATCCTAATTCTACTACACTATTTCTAGTGTTGTCCATTGCAGGATAAGCCACAACGAAGCCATATTCTAATTACCCAATGAGCCAGCAACAGCCATCTATGGGTCGTGTGCATTATAACCATGGATAGCGAAATCAAATTCCTTATTGGAGACATTTAATTTTAAATTTGTTGAGCAGGAATCTACTATCATTATTATATATGTTAATATGCTTATCAGTAACGCATCAAGCATCTGAATGTGCTTATTGGACCGATTCTGAACGAAAGCCACGCAATAGAGATGAGTCTGCCAGAAAGCGGAGGTACACACTTTAAGATAGCACATAAACACGATTATGTCATGAATACCCGGGCTATGCCACAGGAAAGTGGAAGGGTTGCCAGAATTAGTTCACATACTGTTTACAGAACACCAAGATTTATTTAGGTTATTTTATATCAAAGATGGAGATGGAATGCATCAAAATATTTCCTTATTGATTGTCCATTTGCAGGCCATGAGAAGACTATTTTGAAAATTGATGACTGGAGTCCCTGCCTCGGTAACTGAGCCAGTCATTCCAGTGGTAAATCTTAAAAAGTAATCTTCTCTTGGCATGCAAATGGGCCTTCCTTAAGACCACTGCAGATGTCGGTTTGGGCCGGCTTCGTCATGAAAGCATTAAAGATAAATATATATTGTAATGTGCTTTTGCATTTCCATGATAGGCTAACCAGACTTACCAATCATCCAATATGTAATGGCGCTGTATACCACAGACCTTACAAAGCGCATGGGGATGATGTCGCACACGAGATTGGCCAAGCAATAAGACAAAACTGTATAATAACCGTTTGAGTTTTCATGTCTGAAATAATCAACATAAAAATAAAATTAAAGACCGTCACGGAATGAAATCAACATTGATTGTGCCAAATTCTGGACATCTGATTGACCAATCATGATGATGCATTTGTGGCCGAATTATTCCCTGATAACGCTTGTTTCTGTGCCTATACTTGACCACATAACTGACTAATACGGCTCTGTATATCGCAAGTACCAGTGCCTTAATCAGCATTATCAGTGTTACATAGGCCTCACTTCTGCATTTCAATCCAAGCCTCCTCAAGAAAAATACCATCTCAAAGTGGTCACTAAAGCAGATGAGCGTGTAATATAGGTTACCATAGGAAATGGTGTTTGTGGTCACAATAGGGGCTGGGGTGGAGTTGAGGTGGGGGAGGGGGTTTCTATGGCAGGAGCACCCATCCCAATCACTATGAGGGTGGCAGATAGGCACGTTTGACTGAAGAACACTAACTGTGGTGCCGTGTCCAGCTCTAACACTTCAGAGATTATCATAAGATAGTATCTATTGTGGTCCAAATACCATGGAGGAGTAGTGTCGGAATTAACATGATAGCACCTCCCTCAATTGGCCACCATTCGGCGATCCGTGGCCATGGAAGGTCGCGGCGAATATAAAACTCCCATGCAGACCCTACTGTCTGGGAGAACCTCCTCTGGCGTCTCTCTCTCTCTCTCTCTCTCTCTCTCTCTCTCTCTCTCTCTCTCTCTCTCTCTCTCTATTCTGACCGGTATCCTGACAGGGTTTTTCTATCTGTGGGCAACTTTTCTCCCTATCTTACCTATCCTACCTATGTACCTATCCTACCTATCCTACCTATCTTACCCCACCTATCTCCTACCCCACCCTGTTGCTATTGCAGCCTGCTGGTGTGTGTGTGCGTGCGTGCGTGCGCGCATGCATGCGTGCGTGCGTGCGTGCGTGCGTGCGTGCGTGCGTGCGTGCATGCGTGCGAGCGAGCGAGCCTACGTGGGTGCGTGCGTGCGTGCGTGCGTGCGTGCGTGCGTGCGTGCGTGCGTGCGTGCGTGTGTGTGTGTGGTGCTTTGACCCCGCACTGGGGAGTGTCACGGTGGATCTTTATCAAACTTGGTCATATTACCCCGGCCCTAGTGTCTTACCTAGTTTCGAAATTTCAGGTAAGTTCTAGCGAGGCGGATTTGAACCCCAGTCTGCAGCCTTGGAATCCTATGCAATTCAATACTCTATTGATTGACCCACCGCAACACCTCTAAAATCTCACCTCTTAGTAATCTTATCTCTAAGCGTGAGTTGTAAAATTGCTGTTACTGTGTTATCTCGAAGGGACGTCAAGATCTAGAGGGACTGATAAGTGCAGCAGTACAGCAATGAGAACACATAACTTATCAGCTATAATTACTAATGCATACATGGCCGAGGTAGTTAATGCGGGGGATCCTTGTTTTGTGTTTATTAGCAAACTTAAAATCACAGGTTCAAATCTCACTATTAGCTATTTAGCCACTATTTGTGCCTAACTCGGCCATTTCTGTTCCGATTTTAAAGTGGTAAACAGTTTTGAAATTCTCACTTCATTCCGGCCCTAATCTGTGCCAAGAACGACAAGAATGACGTGATTTCTCGGTACAATATAAGCATACACTCTCTCACAATACTGACACGTGGATCTGACGCATGCGCATGTATGCTACGTGTTCTTACGGACTTAGCCATACCTCTCTCATAGGGCTTTATACACGCATGCATACTATACTATCCATGGGGCACGCATGTGCACCACCCATTTAGAGACAGGCACCCACAGGGATATACACCCCCACAGGTACTGATCGCCAGCACCACACACAATAGGGGCTGAACGCCCATTTAGAGAGAGGCATCCACAGGGATATACACCACCTACAGGTACTGATCGCCACACATAATAGGGTGTGAACACCCAGACAGCCATCCACGGGGCCATAGACCACCCACGGTACTGATCGCCACACATAATAGGGGCTGAACACCCATTTAGAGACAGGCATCCACAGGGATATACACCACCCATAATAGGGTATGAACACCCAGACAGGCATCCACCCACAGGTACTGATTGCCACACATAATAGGGTCTGAACGCCCATTTAGAGACAGGCATCCACCCAGAGGTACTTATCGTCAGCACCACACATAATAGGTCTGAACGCCCAGACGAGCATCCACAGGTACATATCACCACACATAATAGGGTCTAAACGCCCATTTAGAGACATGCATCCACAGGGATATACACCATGAGTACTGTTGCAGAGAGTTGCGCTATTGCAAAGCAATTTGGCCTTAGAGGCCACTCTAAGGCCAAGAAAGCCGACCTGCTACAGATGATCAACCAGATCCGTGCTGAGGAGTGGCAGAAGCGACTCTCCCGAGCAATGAATACGGGAAGGTTTCCAGTGCTTACCAAAGAGGATCCTTGGAATCCCCACAAGAAAGTGCAGCGGATACCTGAGCGCCGTCAGTTGAACGAGAGGTGATTGCTAGCTTGCGAGCCAAGACGGTAGCGAGGCGGATGGAGGCCCATCCACTGGAGCGCTTAACTCTCAAATGCAGGATAGTTAAGCAATGCCGAGGTCTGAGCCCAGCCCAGACATAAGGGGGCCGAGGTCTGAACCCTTAGCCCGGAGCATGAGGTGAGAGGGTGAACACCTTCTCGACCAGCGTCTCGGCAAAAGGGAGACAGAAGATAGAGGACACCGGTCAGTATGCTGGACATTCTTCAGAGGTCTAGAAGGAGACCTCACAGGCCAGATCATGCAAAAGATCCAGCAGACTGTCCAGAACACCTTCTACCTTCGCTACACCCATACCTATCGCATCCGTCACTTCGAAGACGGTAGGGTGATGTTCTTCCACAAGAATGCTCCAAGGAGCGCGTGGCTGAACACGATAGGAGCAGCTCAGGAATGGGTGGCAGCAAGAGAGCAAGCCCGCCTCAGCACAGACAATATCGATCGACCCAACACCAAGTGGGCCTTCTTATGATCAATCAATGTTGAGGTCAGGGCTGTCATTAACCGCCAACCTCTGCTTGGGACAGGCTCCCCTCCCAGACTGGCTACGACAGAAGAAGAGTATGACTACCCTCGATACCTACAGGGACAACATGTGTCTCTGGAGATGTCTAGCAGTCCACCGAGGAGTGAAAGCTGATAGAAGTACAGCTCCTGCACGAGAGCTTGCCACACAGTTCTACGGAAAGACAGTACCTGATGTCCGCAAGACATCGCTGGATCAGCTGGACAAGGTAGATTTCTTTGCCAAGATTGGGATTCGCATGTATGAACCAACCGAAGAGGGCACCTGGCACATGATCAGGCAAGCGGCTCACTACCGCGACACCATGACCCTCGGAGTGTGGGACCACCACCCCTTCTACATCAAGAACATCTCCAAGCTGGCTATACACTAGTCTGCCGTCACTGTCAGCAGAGGTTTACACAGGCATGCAATCTTCAACGCCATGCTGATCACTGTACAGGCGGCAACACAAAAATCGTGTGTCCTGGCGAGGAGGTTGACGCACCACAGTCTGCGTATGAGAATGCCTTCTATCTGCCTCAACCATCCAGTTCAGTAGCTACTCGTTGGATCGAGTATGAGTCGAGAAACAGAGGCGTACACATACACCATGTAGAGTGTGGGCATAGTGGCGAGCGTTTGATCGAGGGCGTCCGCGTAGATGGTTATGATCCGACCACCAACACCATTTACCAGTTCCATGGCTGTCACTGGCATGGGTGTCCACAACACCAGCGAGGTGAGGATGCCGAACAAAGATACCACAAGACAGACAGGCCTGAGAGAGGAGAAGCTGAGAGCCTCTGGATGCACGCTTGTGGTACAGTGGGAGTACTGTATAAAACGCTGCCCAAGCGTCCCTACACGAGTTCGGACTGTCCCATACCAACACTTCATAGTTTACGACTTCGAAGCACTCCTAGATGGTATCAAGACTCATCCTATGGAGACTCTCAAGATCGAGAGTACTCACATACCTATCTCTGTGTAAGGTGGCTGCTCCTTAGAGGGCGCCACGAGTAAGCCCACTCACCTCTGCAATCCTGACCCCAAAGAACTGATCACAGAGTTCATGCTGGCGATCCAATAGCGAGCATCTCTAATCCGGACAATGGTTAGAGCACAGTACATACCGACCGACCTGGACAAGCTCCCAAAGCGACAGCAGCGACTGATCAATGAGTGGTGTGACCAAGTGCCTGTACTGGGGTTCAACTCTGGGCGGTATGACCTGAACATCATCAAGATGTACTTTGTCGATGAGCTGACTGACAGTACAGGTACAGTGAAAGTCACCAAGAAGGCTAGTCAGACCATGTTCCTCATAACACCTGCACTACGGTTTCTTTATGTGCTGAACTACCTCGGCCCAGGAGTCTCGTATGAGGTATGGGTCAAAGCTTACGGGTGTCCACAGCAGAAGAGCTGGCTCCCATATCAATGGATTGACACACATGAGAAGCTTAACTATCCAGGGCTTCCTGACTACTCAGCATGGACATCTAAGCTCAAGGGTGGCTACCTCTTGCGGCGAACAGAGTGGGAACAGTGTAACCAGACATTCAGTGAGCATGGAATGCAGACATTCCCCGACTGGCTGTGATACTACAACAACCTGGACGTCAGTCCATTCCTCGAAGCCCTAGAGCGGATGAAGTTCTACACAGAACGAGACATAGACATCCACAAAGATGCAGTGTCTCTCCCAGGTGTGTCACTGCAGTACCTCCTATGTGGAACTGCTCAGCACATGCTGGATGTTAGCCTCTATTCACCAGACAAGGAAGCCTGTGAGATACTGAAGGGTGCTGTTGTTGGCGGTCCCAGCATTGTGTTCACCAGATACCAAGGGGCCGGTGTGACTCGAATCCGCCAGAGTGAGCATATCTGACAACGTCTACTCGGCTACGACGCAAATGCTCTGTACCTGTCAACGATGGACAAAGAGATGTCATGTGGTAAGGAGAAAGTGCACCATTGGTCCAGTGCCTTTGGGGTAGCTAGCTTTAAGGAGGCTCTCCTAGCAGACAATTGGTTTGGATATGCTGAGATGGATATAGAGGTCCCCAAGGCTATGTGGGCAAAGTTCGAGGAAATGCCTCCTCTCTTCTATAACCGCGAGATCCCGGTAGAGGCAATCTCGTCTGAGATGCTGGCATATCTAGGGCGAACAGGGAGGAAGCGGCCCACTACCCAGAAGCTGGTCAGTGCCCTCTCTGGCAAGAAGTGGCTGCTGTATTCCCCGACCCTCAAGTCTTATATAATCCATGGCTTGGAGATCACTGCTGTATACCGCACCATAGACTATGAGGCGAAGCGCCCATTCGAGTGGTTCGTGGAGAATGTTATGGAGGCCCACCGCTCGGGAGATGTAGATAAGAGCAAAGCGCTGTTGGCAGATCTCTTCAAACTCCTCGGCAACAGTGCCTACGGGAAGCTCATCGAGGTCTTAGAACGTCATAGCAACACTAGCTTCACGAAGGATGAACGCATGGTAGACAAGGCCCTGCGTAGTGCATGGTTCGAAGATCTCGAATGAGATCGGTGACTCATACGAGCTCCAGAGTCACAAGCCGAGAATCACAATTCGAAGGCCCTTCCAGGTGGGGATAGCCGTTTATGAGCTCGCGAAGCTGTGAATGCTGGAGTTCTACTACAACTTCCTCGATCGCTACATAGCTCATGACAGCTTTGAGTACCTGCAGATGGTCACTGACTCCGTGTATATCGCTATAGCAGGCTCCAACCTCGACGACGTCATTCGCCCTGAGATGCGAGCAGAGTACGAGGCACATAAGCGGGACTGGCTAGCTTGGGACAAATGGTCTGGACAGACTCCGGGACTGTTCAAGCTCGAGTTCGAAAGCTCTCGTGGCATTGCTCTCTGCTCCAAATGCTACTATGTGGAGAGTGCAGCGGCAAGTAAGTGCTCGGCTAAGGGAATGTCAAAGCGGCAGAATGAGGTCTCTTGGCAGAGGTTCTACAGCGCCCTACATGGCTGGGTGGACAGAGCTAAAAACCGAGGCCTACGCATGCGCAACCAGGGTATGGTGACTTATGCGCAGGAAAAACTCGGACTCTCCGCTTACTATAAAAAGTGCCATGTGCTGCCAGATGGGGTCCATACCTAGCCCATCGAGTATCATGTTAGCACCCTAGGGGGTGGTAGCTGTGTGCCTTCAGGGAATAGCTGAAGTTCTTCTACAACAAATGGTCACCTAGGCACTCTGTGCTGGCATGCCAGTTAGGATCTGCTGCACGCCATCGACCGCCTTCCAGCTCACCAGGCTCATACAGGTACCGAACCAGAGCATCAGGTGGTAGGCACGCCTCTCCCTTGTTCGCTCCTCTAGAGCTATGACCAGCAGAGTGTCTGATTGCTTCTACCGGCATCTTCCAGATTAGCCTAGTAACCTTGGCATTGGATCGCTCCAACACAGCAGGCAGTCCTCTCACCCATACTCTAGAATGTTCACTCGGTGCAGCCATTTCCTGGGCGTATTGGTGTGGGAACAGTCTCTCTGTCAGTGTTAGATTCCACCACTCAACGATAGGCTGGGCATGGTGATGCCCTAGCTCGCCACGCCTAACTGCCACACCATGTTTCCGCATGAGGGCTGCAGTCTCCCCTCTGAACTCCTTACCCTCATCCACCTGCAACAATTCCGGCCACTGGAGGTGATTTTCCGAACCCTCGTAGACACCCTGGGAATGGCTGGGCCACCTGGCCAGCTGACTTGTATGTGAGCGGTACTGCCGCCTTGTACCTGCTGGCGACATCGACGATGGTGAGGGCATACTTGTAGGTCTTATGACCAACCGAGTCGTGTGGAAGGAATAGAACATCTGCCTGGTGAACTCTGTTTGGGACAGTTTCCTCGAAATGGGCATGCCTGATGTGCCGAGGACGAGGTCTGTATATCTGTCACACCGCCTGGTGGCTGAGCCACTGGCTAACTGTCTCCAATGTGAAGTTGTGGCCCTTGCGATGTAGTTGAGGGGGCTCACGGTAATATCCACCAGGCTGATAGTAGAGTTCCGCAAGAAAGACGGTTGATAAACTCCCGGATTTCATCACTGACGTCCACTCACATCCTGTCACGCACGGCCTGGGTGAACTCTAAACAGATGAACCAGGACCACAACAGCGACACAGTCCAATGCACCACGATGCAATGTCAGCTCTACCTGTTTGTGAGCTGTGGCTTGGATCTGCTGGTGTTCTCGCTCCACATGCACAATCCGCTGTTTGGAACCCATTTGCTTCAGCTCCTGGCCATTCTCGTCATGCCAGACATGAAGTCTTGGATCATTCATCGTCGCATCTGCGAGCTGCTCAGTGTACTCCCGGAGCAACAGCCTATCCTGCATGGCAGCCGGATTCACGTGTGTGTTCTTGAGGAGGGTTAAGAGTGGAAATGCCACAGGCTTCTCGACACCTGCCCATAGTTTGAATACCGTGAACCTTCATTGCACCCCACAGCATCGTACCCCTTTCCCTTCGCATAGAAGGTTGGGCCACGAGCCAGCGGACCTAGGACTCGGTACTCATCATTCACATAGGTGGTGTCCACGGTGTTGTTGCTCTGCACGATCTCCCACCTGTTCAGAACCTCGTGGATATGTGCCGAGATTGCAAAGTCAATGTACTTCCCAGCAGCGGACAATGGGTTCTCATCGTGTATACTGGGTTGAATCACCGTCAGGCAGTTCTTCCGAGGATCAGTGCAGTGCGATATCGTGGGTCAATGGCCTCATCTGGATTTTGCACATACTGCAGCATATTTAAGGTCTGGGTATATAGAGGGGTTAAACGGCCGCCATGTTTGGTAAAGTTCTCCAGCAGATTGTCTATAGGCAGCAGGACATGTCGGCATGATAGTCAGCATGACAGTCAGCACAACAGCCATGGCGTTCACTGTCCCACTGTGACAGGGTCTGAGGACTGCTTCATCACATCAACATTATCCATGAGCGAGCTACGTCACACCTCTGTCTGATGCGGAGATACTGGCCGCCATAGAGGGAGGAGCACCAGCTCGTAGTACAAAAGAACTCCTGACTCGGATACTCTACCAGAAGTTTGACAGCACCCAGGGCAGGGCACTCGACCTACCTCCTGTGACCCAAACCAACAGTCCTGTTATTCTAGCTCTCCACAGGGCGAGGGTCGATCCCAAAGATCTACTAACAGTCGGGAAGTGGGGCTGCCATATTTAGCCTCCATAGTCAGGAAGAGCGAGATATGATGGATAGCCTCCAGTCTGGAGCAAATAACTACTTCAGGGAGGAGGTCAGTGCCGCTGTAGCAGAGAACCACGACACTGGTCATGCAGAAGGTACTCAGGAGGGGTTCACTGTTGGCCGCAAGGAAGCTGTTGAGCACATCTTCAATGAAAGAGGTCGCAGGAGATTGGCCAGTAATCTGCCAGCATTTCTGCAATTCCCAGATAGCTACCAGGACTACCTCATCAAATCCGCTCACAAATCAGATGCTCTTCGCGCATGGACAAAGTGGATCTTCCATGGGAAGTCCCTTAAGAAGAGAGTCCTAGACACGAAACTGCCGAAGTAGCAGTGGAGACTGCTGACGAAGGTCCATAAGCAGCGGAGACTGCGGACGGAGTAGCAGAGACCGTGGACGAAGTAGTGGAGACTGCGCAGCCATCTGATGAGTGAAAAAAAGTTGCGGTATCCGCTCAGTCTGTCAGCGATGACGCATAGAGCAGGCTAGTTTCCTGGCTGGATTCAGCTTGTAGTTGAAGGTCTGCACCTTTTCCAGAGATGGCTTGAAGTGTGACAGCTCACCTGTCTCCTTGTTGCTAAAGATGAAGCTCAGCCGCCCAGTGTACACCTGCGATAAAGTCCCATTTGGTCTCCTTGAGGGTTAGGCGGTCGTATATGGTCTCGAGCAGAGCACGTCCACACTTGGAGCTGAAGCATAGCAACTGGGCATTGTGGCGGATGTCTGGTGAGATCTCGCGGGTGTACTTCTGAAAGAGGATGAAGACAGTTATCTTTGTGTGCCAGATGCACCTGGTGATGTTGCTGACGTAGGTGAATGTATTCTGGTCCATTGCAGGGTCATCGATAACTAGAACAAGTGGTTCTATCAGTCAGGCTGCCAGCAGCTTCTCCATCAGTGCTTGCAGATTCCGCATCGTGGTGATTGGGCCATTGTACCATTGATCATTACTGTCAACTGCCTCAGCGGCGGAGTCAGACACCAGAAGGATGTATTGAGAGTGTAGATGTTCAGCAGGGAGAGCCCGCAGCAAGATGTTTTCCCATGTCCTGATGGAGTAATGATTAGCACCACCTGGCCAGCATCAGCCGGCCTACTGTCGAATGGTACAGACATGCGTGCGGAGGATGGTTAGCACTTGGTCGGCGGTAGCCTCATCTATATCTGGGAGACTAAACGGCAGTACTTCCTGCACCAGCTCTTTCGCCTGCAGAGTGGAGAATCCTGCACCTCCGGCGGATACGAAGGATGCGATGGAAGTGTCAAGCATGAAATCCCTGCAGCAGCTGAGAAGATATCGTAGAGGGGCTGTGTCAGCACTCACAGTGTCTAGTACATCCAGTATTTGTATGATACATGCACGGGAAGCCATGACTATCCTGTGGTCTTAAACGGCAAACCAAAGAACCCTGACTTCTTCACCTCTGGTAGCCGGAGGCTGGCGGTAGCAGCTGTTTGGGCGTCGACAGTGATATGGCTCAGGCCGAGGGTGACTATCTTGAGATTCTCTCCATCCTATCATAATGAGCTCTGTGGTTTCAGGAGATCCTTAACCAGGTCCTGTGCATAGGACTCAGCCATAACCTTGATGGCTCCAGCCTCATCGACGCCGAGCATACCGAGCATCGTCGCCTTCTCCTTGATGGCCATCCCCATGTATACAGTCTTGGCCTTGTTAATGGCCGATTGTCCTACCGTATCAGTGTTTCCAATGAGATCTCGGGCTGGGATCATACCTCCGATCTCCCGCTGGTCTCCCTTCTCATCGAAGGCTAGTAGGGAGATAGGGGCAACAGTGTCCTCTGCAACGAGGCGTGCCTCGCCCAAGTCAGCAAGATCGCCTAGCTCTTTGCTTTCTAGGTCCGTGAGTGACAGAGTCATATATATATATATATATATATATATATATATATATATATATATATATATATATATATACAGACGGCTTAAACCCACTAGTCATACCCCCAGTGAAATAGTTGGGCATAGGAGGGCCACGCAGTCGGCCAATGGAATAGGTAGCAGTGCTCATGGTACTGCCCGCTCTGCAGGGGCACGCCTTGTGGGTGGTCCACCATTCCCGGGCATTGGCGATCCTCAGTCTGTGTGCGCGACTATGGCCTACACACCGCCCTCCATCATACCATGCCTCATATGCTGCAGGGGTCTCGTGATCCATCTCTCACTATTCTGAGGGATTAAACGTAGGCGACGATGATCTCAGCCATTGCACTCGTTGCTAGCCCTAGAACCGCGGCCTCCATTAGTGTAACACGTTCACCCATGATCTTGGCGGCAACAATGTAGGAGGCACCGCTGAGGGCGATCTTTGGGATGGGGTGAGTTATTCCAAGACAGTGCCCAGTCATCCCACTCACCACTGTAGCGAGGACAGCCGCAGTGGCGGCAGGAAGAACCTCATTTGCCCCTGTTATCTTCACCATAGCCACATTCGCCACCATGTTACTGGCGACATGGACTGCCAGAGGTTTTGCTTTGGTCAGTAACTTCTGTGTCTTGGTTTGCAGAAGGTTCTACACCTTCTGAAGACTCGCCTAGCTCTCGGGCAGTTGCTTCACGATCTGTACCATTGATGTCATTGTTTAAGCACTGAGTATACAACGTGGTTAAACGTCTGCGTCCCCTGTTGAGAGAGCTAATAAGATCTTCCCAGTCTGCATCTGCCAGATGGCCGGGTTGATACTCAGGAATATTCATCTCTCTATTGAGACATCTTAAACATGTCCAGGCTCATGCTATGCGAGAAGTACTATGATTTCTTCTGGAGGGAGTTGAAGGACTACAAGAAGAAGACACCAGATGAGCTCGCTCAGCTCTCCGGTGCTGAGCTTACCGAGGAGCTGACAGCTGTGAAGTTCTATCTAGGATTTGGCAAGGGACAGATCTGATTCCTCGAATATCTTATCATGGGCGGGAGTATCGTCGAGCAGCTCCTGCGAGCTAAACGTTTCTACAAGGATCAGACGTATCTGTCAGATGTGTTCCAGCAGTTGCAGACTGCCATGGCCTCACCGGACTCAGAGCTGAACAAGGCTCTGCGATACTACAAGCTGGGAAAGGATGTGCTGCCGAACCCTCCAGTCCTTGGATGTGTATGTTGGCAACGTGTATATGGCCTGTAGAGCATGCCAAGCTGGTTCAGTGTCTCACCGTAGTCCTCACTGCTACTGTAGAGAGTCAGGATAGTCTTATAGCTGATTTGCTAGCGGCGGAGTAGGCTGATCCTGAGCGACACGATAGCTAGGCATGACACCACACGTAGAGCTACCACGGGAAGTGGTGTCGTCTCGACTGGCTGCAGTGTCAGGGCGCCTGGAGCTGCCGTGCCGACTGGCTGCAGTGTCAGGGTCGGAACGACTGTATGGCTCGTACTACGTGTCGGTGCGTTGATGGCAGTGTTGAAGCCGAAGTGGACACCGGGGGAACTCCCTTCGACTATCATGTTGTTATAGCCCCTGACGATCACGATGTTCACGATCATGCTGCTCGGAATCAACCGTAGGTGTGGCGAAATAGCAAAGTCAAGTTTGCGATGGGCCTTCTGCAACCACTGCTGGAACTTAGCAATAAGACTACCGGGGTCTGCCACGATGATCATATCCTCAACGAGACTGATGAACATGGCATGGACCCCTGCTCCACTGACACCATCTTTGTCATGCCGCAGCCGGGTCTGTGCAGTAAGGAAGCAGTAGCACAGTGCTTCCAGGGACTGGTTGATCCGAACGATCCCTGCTGGTGTGAGGCCTGAGGTACCATGTGGGACAAAGTACTTCCACACATCTGGATACTCCTGCCGCAAGCCAGTGATGTGCATATTTTGCACCTGCGCTCCAGGGTCAGAGTCTGGATCGAACGAGAATGTCGCTGTCTTCCGACGGCCTACTCGTCTGGGGGGGGGGGGTGGGTTCGATAGGGGAATCCTGAGTAGTCAGGTCGCGGGTCACCGTACATAACCCCTAGACTGATGTTGTCACCACCATGCCACCGATAGTCTGGGTGAGCGCTGCCCTCTCTCTGTAGTCTGCTGGCCGCTGAGATGCTATGACTGTTGATCTGTGGGTCGAAGGCGTTTGTATCAGGGAGGCTTGCACCCAGCTCATGGCGGATTCGTTGTACCGTGAAGTACACGTGGAATCTGAGACAGCTGGCGATGAGCACAGCTTCAGGAGTACCAGAATAGGAGTGAAGCAGGGTGGAACTTACTCCACATCCTGCCGTGGCACACCACACGGCAAAGTGCAGCTGCTGATTCCAGTATGAGAGGCTTGGAGCAGCCATCCAAGTATGAACTTGCTTCGCATCCTTGTGGTGATGGGGTGGTTGGTCAGCGGTCGTGGGTTGATGGAGAAGCTGGTTCGGGACCGTCCATCCACTGTGCTGGAGAACGGTGTTAGCTCTGGTATATCATCCAGTAGACCTCTCAGGCCAGTCAAGTGTGTACCCAGGAGGGGCGGTTGGCTCCGGATAACTGCCATGAGGTTCAGTGGGAAGGCCATCTATACTGGTGTTCTTAAAGCTACCATACAGGCAGCACACTATTTGTAGTCGTCTCGACTGCAGAGACCAGCAAAGCGACCTCGCCGTAACATCTCGTTTTTTAACTCCTCCATATCAACCCACCCGCTGGAGCCTTTGAGGTATTGCTGTCACACTTTAGATTTCTCTGTGCAGTACAGGGCTTGGACCTTCAATATATGGTGGTACTCTTCATCGGTGACCTGGCCATCCTCGAGAGCTTTGCTGACAGACTCGTCGATAGTCCGTAGCATACTTTGTGCCAGTGCCACTCTGATTTTGCCATAGTATACCTGGAGATTAAACCTGCATCACTTGCAGAATCTGCACATGAGTCATAGAAGGGTGCATTTTGGAGAGCCTGGCGAACCATGCCAGCTGGCTGGTGTCGAGACAGACGTCTCTTAGACAGAGGTGATGCAGCACAATGTCGGGTGCCAGTAGGTTTCTGAGCTTTCATCGTATGTGAAGACATCTGGCTAATCGTTGTATGTGAAGACATCATCCCGCTTACTCTCTGGCTCATCCTCGTCCACGGTCTCCACTGCATTGTCTGTGGTTTCCGCTACATCTGGCTCATCGTCGTATGTGATGACATCATCCCGCTTACTCTCCTCCAGGAGGGTCTGTCAGTATTGGGAATCTTCACTGTTCATTCGCCTCCTTGCAATGCTTGCGTTCTGTTCATACCAGCTCTCCCACTGTAGTCACTCTCCTTCTTGTTGACAGATCTGTTGCTGTGTGAGCATCTGTGCAGGGGTCATGAAGGGGCAACCCCGTAGTGGGCTCTTCATCATCTCGGCAAAGGTCAGATATTCCTGGTGTGATATCATGTCAGGTCCATGAGTAATAAGAGGGCAACCTCTAAATGGGCATCTGATACCCCTTCCGTGCTGGCATATATGTTAATGGAGGGGCTGTCAAACAGGTGATTTACAGGTGTGAACAGGCTAGGACTGATAGCTTTCCATAGGTTGCTGTTGGCACCTGGGAGATACTCTATCTCGTCCTGGCCGACTTCTACCAGTGAGCTGCCATGTACACTGCCCGGAGGTTGATGTAGCACATCGGCGTGTATGCATGTTGTGCCCCGCTGGGGCACCTCGAAGAGGACCCATTCTCCACGGTACTGTACCACCCGTCTCCCCTCTAGAGAGGGTGAGATTACGTTCTCACCACTGGAGAGCAGCAGTCAGACAATCGGCATGGTTAAATGTTCTGTTTAAACCCCTCCTATAGCGTGAAATGGAACCCATATTTGCTCACTCGACTGGTCTTACTGACCTGGCAGATGTGTATGCAGTTGATGTTGCCAAGGTAGAAGAGGGCGATGGCAAGTCATTCGCCCTACAGTACAAAGCAAACTCAAAGGCATTCTCCCTCAACACCATTGGTGGTGATGGGGTGGAGCTGCTCACAGACTTCAAGGATGTGTTGAAGGAGCGCCTGGGTCGCAAAATAGATGGCCACAAGATCGTGTTTCGGGACGATTTCCTGAAGAGGAAGTACATCCTCGAGCCGTTGATTGAGCTCTCGGATATAGAGGTGGAAGACATTAACACCCTAAATAAGGACCTCAGATTTCAATCTGGTCAAACCTATTCGAGCGGTGTCCCGCCGCTGGCCCATGATGGCCTGTTATTGACCCTTGCAAAAAACCTGCAGTTCATATTTTGGAAGAATGAAGTGTGGTACCGCGCTGGACCTGGGGGTGACTGGCAAACATGGTTGCCCCTATATAGGCCTCCTGCAGTCATCGACATAGAGGGTATGCTCCTCTCCACTGTTGTGAAAAAGGATGGGACAGTTCGAAAGCTCTACAATCGGTGATCATCCTTCCTCACCTACATAGGTGAAGGTGTCTCCGTGACGAGGGTGGGTCACCGGATCGGGGTTACAGGTGGAGAGCTCCTGCTACGTCGTCCATTCGATGGACCGGAAGAAGCTATTAACCTCCAGGAGGGCACCCTACGGGTAGATGGTGTGTCAAATATCTTCGAAGTCAAGGGTGCTGTTAAACCGCTTCAGCGAGTCGGACTCACTAGCCCGCAACCGACTCATATAGTCCTAGAGCTATGTTTCTTAGCCGGTGGCAGAGTGAAGCAGCTTGCCCCTGCCCCTAAGGGGATGAAGATCACTATCGATCCGGATGGAACAGGGCTCGATCTGGCACAGATATTTCGCGAGGCAATCACGCTGTTCAGTTTAACTCTTCATATATAGCCATGATTCTCATCATACTGCTCGTGCTGGCATCTACAGCAGTGGTACAGGGCGCTGAGACTGCCATGATATTGGATGCCAAGTGGGCCCACTTCCGGGATGACCCCCAGTACAATCCTTGGGTCGACCCCTTGCGGAGAAACATTTACGACAGCTTTCACCCACGTAAAGAGATCGAGTCTGTCTGCCACTTCTATGGGGTGAAGAGGGTAGGCCATGGTTGTCTGCTGCAGACCCCTGCTCAGCACCAGATTCTCTGCGTAACATGTGAACATGCCAGAGTCTGCCGTGGTTCACATGCTAATCACTTTAGCGAGCGAGAGAGGCCAACCCTGTGGTGATGGCGATCAGTGGTGTATATCACTATGGAGGCTTGTCTCTAAATGAGCGTTCAGACCCTGGTAGTAGTAGTGTGCTACTACCTCCGTGGCAGCCGTTCGGCGATTCGTGGTGGCCCCCACAACCTATGCCCCAGGGATTGAGAGGGCGGTGGTATCATTTTCCTAGTAGTAGTGTCGGAATTAAAATGATACATCCCCCGTCAACTGGCCGCCGTTCGGCGATCCGTGTCCCCCACCGCCCTCTCAATCCCTGGGGCCTCCATCTAGAGGCATACCAACCACCTGTCTCAACAACCCTGGGCCTCCATCGAGAGGCATAGACCAACCACATGTCTCACCAACCTATGCCCCAGGGATTGAGAGGGCGGTGGGGGCCATGGATCGCCAAACGGCGGCCAGTTGAGGGAGGTGGTATCATTTTAATTCCGACACTACTACTCATGGAAACCCTTTTAAATCTAAGGAGATATCCAGCTAGATTTTGGAGTACATGGATGACCCAGATATACACTATTTCAACCCTTTCACGGCGAAGCTAGCCAAAACCAGCCTCTGCAGTGATCTTAAGGATGGTCCATTTGCAGGGCGAGAGAAGACTATTTTGAAGATTTACCACTGGAATGACTGACTCGTTTACCGAGCCATCCATTCCAGTGCTAAAGTTTCAAAAATAGTCTGCTCTTGGCCTGCAAATGGACAATCAATAAGGACATATTTAATTTTTTTGACCAAATTTGTTCATTAAAATGTTAGTCCAATTACAATGGTATTACATTTCATGTTTTCATTATCCTAGACTCATTGTCTACATCATCATCATCATCATCATCACCACCGCCGCCGCCGCCGCGCTACCACCACCACCACCACCACCACCACCACCACCACCACCACCACCACCACCATCATCATCATCATCATTATCATCACCACCAGCGCCATCATCATCATTATCACCGCCGCCGCCGTCGGCCCGTCGCTGTCGCCATCGCCGTCGCTGCCGTCGTCGTCTTCATCATCATCGCCACCCCCACCACGACCACCACCACCACCACCACCACCAACAACAACACCATCACCACCAACCCCACCACCACCATCATCATCATCATCATCATCACCGCCATCATCATCATCATCACCACCACCACATGCACCACCACCACCACCACCACCACCACCACCACCACTATCATCATCATCGATTATTTTGAAACTAATTTGACAGGGAGCCAAAGGCTTACCAAAGACAGCAACAGCCTCCAGTCAAATTAATTTCTAAATATTCACCAGCTTAACTGTTACATTGAAATTTAGAGTCTCACAATTCAGGTATCAAAGTTTTAATTTGATTTCAGCACGTGTAAAAATGTGAGTGGGACTTACCTAGAAAACGTGAAATAGATCAGTCAATCTGTATGCATTGTCTCTATCAAAGTGACGTACAACATATTTCAATGGTAGTACAATGATCGTCATCATCGTCATCAACACCATCATCATTATCATCATCATCATCGTCGTCATCATCATCATCATCATCATCATCATCATCATCATCATCATCATCATCAACAGTGTTACGAATTTAATTCAAACTGATGTACACTGTGAATTTCAAAACAATTTTCAAAATGTCTTAATGTATCTAGTGACAGTTCTAGATTAAATCATTTTAATATTATAATGAAAAAATATAAAAATTGGAAGAAACTTGCGTCTAATAAACATTTGCGAAACAGGATACCCGCATCCATAATAAGGACAGGATGAGGGTCAAAATATAAGATTCGCAGAGGACGGTTTAGTAAGTCTGTTTATGTATGTATGTATGTTTCCTACGAGTCTACACTGCATAACTATGTATGAGGATTGGCAAATAAAAAATGTAATTGAAAGTGAATGTTAAAACTGCAGTTCACATTAGAACGTTTGAAAATATAATTGTTAAAATTAAATACGTTTAGAGTCTTAAATTGTGCATAGCAATGTAATGAAACGAAATAAATCTTAGCATATGATGATGATTTCATTCCGCATAAATAAATATAATTTTTTAGTTGTGAAGTTGAATTAGGGAGTCTTGTATATAAATTTGTATATTAATTTACACGTAATGAAATCGTCATATGCTAAGATTTATTTAGTTTCATTACATCTAGTTGCACTATTTAAGCCTCTGAAAGTATACAATTTTAACAATTTTATTTTCAGGCGTTCTAATGTGAATATGCACCTTTAGGTGGATATCTAAAGTGAATTTTTCGAATATATAATCTTACATGAAGATTGCTCTGTTCCGAACAAACGTCTCAAATGCAGACATACCATTGAAAATCCAGGTCACAACAATGTAAAACAATGCTCCGCGTCTGTAACATAATAATAACATTCTACAGTTTCGTATTCTTGTTTTCTGTAATGCCCGCGACATGAACATCATAAATGTACACCGATACGTTCTATTATATAGACTCTATCCTGTCTCAAATATATTCTTTACTGTGTTAATATTTATAATGGCGCATACACAGGTATATCACCTCAATAATTCTTCAGGTAATTATATCATCGAACAGATGCGATAGGCAATACAGGTATACAGTTTCTCAGTCAATCCTATGACGTCATAATCAACTGTGTCACCTGGCTGTAGGCTGATGTCATAATAAATTACAACATGAAAGCGCCCGATATAGTCGTTCACAAACGCTTAATAGCCCTACAAGTTGCACGAATTGTATGTGTTTGCTATTTAAGGAGACCCCAGGCCATTACTAACACCAATTACAACAGCAGAATTTGAAAAGGCATTCAAAGCCCTGAAAGATGGACGTGCATCCTGATGCACCTCATCAATTCAGCTTTTATGCACCACATTCCCATCGATGCTGTATGACAAGGCACGCTTATCGCACTACCCAAGCCCAAGAAGCCACCCGGTAAACCCGTCCCGGCCAATCTACAGTTCATTGTGCTCTTCAGCAGCATACGGAAAATCTTATCCGATGCTACTCTATGCCGCATCAGAGATTAGATGGACGACTTCACACCGGATCATGTCAAAGTGGCTTTAAACGTGGACGCAGCTGCGCAAACATTGTATGGGTTAAATGCATACTTGTGTCGGTAGTCATGTCCAAATACAAGGATTTCCACAAAATGGGCATTGACATGTCACAAGCCTTTGACACAATTAAAAGCCAGGCCAGTTGTAATGAAGATGAGCTACGACTAGTGAGACTACTGCTTGCAAACACCTAGCTGAGAATAGGAGTCAAGTCAGTGAAGTCTGTAGAGTTTGAGACAACAATCGGCTCCCCACATGGAGATGGTCTGTCTCCAGTGCTTTTCATCTGTTACATTGCTGATGCATTAAAACATGCGCGGAAGAATTCCACAAGACCAAACCCCCCAGTGTCAATACTGGGTATGCCGCTAGAGATGGAATATGCCGACGACGGGGACGTTATAGATGAGGAAAAGAAACGGTTTGACGAACTTCTCCCAATAGCTGCAAGCAAACAAAAATTTAGAATCTCTTTATGAATGAATTCAAAACAGAGTCCATCCACATATACCTATCCTGAAACCATGAAAGTAAAGAAATGACTATCCACTTCGTGGCGGCGAACCATGGAAGAAACGTAAAATCCTGGATTCACTGCTTTGTAGTACTGCTGGCATTGCTGCACGCTACGTCATGGGGAACATATCTTTCCAGTCCTTCTGGAAGCTATGAATTCGTAGATCAAAGATCCCCTTGATAAAAAGGCTACGTTTATACAATGAAACCTCCGTAGAAACCTACGTATCGTTGATGCTGTATAACTGTAACAGCTGGGCAGCTCCAAAGGAAGTTCTAGACAAACGTGATACCTGTCACCGCAAACACCTATACACCATCACTGGACAAGGATGACCAGACAGCATGCTTTCCAATGATGCACTATACAAGACGTGCAATACATCGTCGCTGTCAGTAAAGGTCGCCCAGCAAAGATGCCCCATGCTTGGCCATGTGGGAAGGATAGCTGGGGACACACCAACGCAGAGAGCCTTGGAATTCGCCCTACTTGGAGGCAGCAACTACAGAGCCAGGAGAGGACGTCATTGCATAAATCTGCTAAGCATGCTTCGAGGTGACGTCAAGAAAGCAGGACTCGGTACACTCAAATCAGGAATGGAACTGAGAAAGCTACAGATTTTGGCTGAGGACAAGACACAGTTGTCAAAAGCAAAGAAGGACTGACTGATTGCAGCTGTATGATGTTTCTACTACTACAGCCGCAGAATACAGTAATCATAATACATATAAATATACTATTTAATAAACATTCTGTTGAATATTTTGAAACTAATTCGACTGGTCGCTATTACTGCCATAGGCAGCAACAGTAGCCAGTCAAATTAGTTTCAAAATATTCAACAGCTTACCTGTATAGCTTTCTGGAAATTGATGTTCAGAGAGGGCAGGGATCGACTAATCCGAATACAGGCAAAGCCTGGGTGGAGCTTAGCTAGAGATGAGCGTGGCATAGCTAAAACTGGATTCCTACATTGGGAACAAGTTCAGATTTTTACGGTAAAATTGGTTAACGTACACTTCCTAATGATTCTTTTGAAAACAATTGCTATAGTTTTGCAATCTAATATTATCACTACCACCACAAATCACTACTACTACTACTTCTGCTGCTGCTGCTGCTGCTGCTGCTGCTGCTGCTGCTGCTGCTACTACTGCTACTACTGCTACTACTGCTACTACTGCTACTGCTACTACTACTACTACTACTACTACTACTACTACTACTACTACTACGTCTCATTCTACCCCCTGCTGGATTATTAGGCTCCATTTTAATGCTTAATTTGGCATTGTATTTGATATTAATTTAAAAAACGTCATCACTGAATCGTATTGCTCTTCAGGAGGTCGTAATAGGTTCAGTAGAACACCCTTAAAATCGACACCAGTGCAATAAATCCTAAACTGTTTTGACTTTTGAAATCTTAAATACAGCATATGATAATATATTGTACTTCAGATACATTTCTTTGTCGGTGTGGGGGTGGGTGTGTGTGCGTGTGCGTGTGGGGGTGGTGTGGTTGGGGGGGGGGGGATTCCAGAGAAAGTCAACGCACAGATTATTTGGGTTAAAGTATGTAGTGAAGTCAAATATATAACTCAGCACATAATCTCTCTTATTGCATATGCAGATTGTCGTAAGACGTGGATACTAGGGTAGTGGTCTTAAGGTGGCTTATGCAATAGGAGAACAGGCTTGTGTAAGCCATTAGATGTGTAAATTTTGGACACTCTTTTGTTGGCTAGTCTAGGGCCTTTCCAGCCACGACATATGTGGCTATTGGTTTTGTTTTCTAGTGTCTTAGCACTAGATTCAAAATGTACTCCTGATTTCCTAAAAAATATAACGTCAGATTTAAGAATGCAATTTTTTTTAATTTTATTTAATTTTTTTATTATTGATTTTCGAAATTCAAATCTGTTTAAAAATATATATGTCACTTAAGTACGAGCTAAGCATGTTATACCTACCTGTTCTGAATAGCAGATTCATCGCTCAACTGATAGAAGAGCGCTCCTCCAATCAGCGCGAGAACAATGGAAGTAAACACCTGGAGATTAAGGAAGAGATCCAATCTGTCACTCAAGTATATGACGTCATAATCAATTACGCCACAAGTATGCTGACGTCACAATCAAAATGCATAATTAATGGCGTATCTACCTCCGTCAAGTGTACGAAATGTATGTATGTCTTTGATGGATGAACTATTTAATAAGCATTCCTGTTCAATATTTTGAAACTAATTTGAAATTGACATAGGCAGAAACATCATCCAGTCAAATTACTTTCAAAATACTTGGCTGCTTGCCGATATGGTGAGTTTGAAATTGAGATTCCGGAAACTCAGGGTTCAAAGTATATAGACCTAAATCTATCCAGACACGCGCAAAACCTGGGTAGAGCTTAGCTAGAAATGGGCGGGGCATTGTTCCTCCCATTTCTTGCTAGTTATCTTGACTATTTTGAAATTAATTTGACACATGGGCAACAACAGCCTCCAGTCAAATTAATTTCTAAATATTCACCAACTTAACTGTATAGTTACATTGAAATTTAGATTCTGAAAATTCAGGTATCAAAGTTTAAATTTGATTTCAACACGTGTAAAAATGTGAGTGGACTTAATGTCCATATCCAAACACAATGTTAATAGACATTTATAGTATATAGTTGAAACACAATCAAAATCCGTCTCCCATATAAGTTGTGCGAGCATACATTATAGTTAGGTGGCTTAGCAACACTTTAGGCAAAACGTTACTTGGTGGACAAAAGCACTAAACTTGGTATGAGTCTTCGTTTGGGCCTAACAATTGATTTTAGCCTAGGAGCCATCGTCTCTTTTTCCGATTTTCCAAGATGGCGGCCAAAATAAAAAATGGCCGCCGGTAAAATCAAAATATCACATCTCTAGGTGTATGAGTCACAGGGAGCCAAATGAGGTGTCAAATCAGTTTTTTTTAGGTCAGCGAAACTGCATATGAAGCGGTCACTGAGACTTTTGCGCATCTGGCCACTCAAACTTTTGAAAATGTTGATATGGAATCTGAAATATTTCAGAAGGTCGAGCGCCTGGCTGTCCTGCGATATGATAACACAAGCAATCTGACGAGTGTTAACACTGCCCGTAGGGGGCTATTCTGCCAGAAAAGTCAAGCTGTAGACAAAATACCAACCACACAGAATGCACTTCTTCAGCACAAAAAGAGGGCGGTGTACCTATCTGGCATCTGGACTAGCAGAATGTTGATGCAACAGGACCTTCCAAATCCAACTGAATTTGCTGCTGTAAAAGAAACTGCGCGGCGTGCCAATGTAGCAACGCTAATTGACCATGTACATCTCTTTGCTCGTTGTAATTGTTCAGGCAAATCATAAGCCGATAGGTTAATTGTATTATGATATCTGTCAGTATGCTGCAAAAACTATTGATTTAATTCACATTTCACATCACATTTTATCCAATGTAAATTGTAATTAAAGATTACAATGCTCTCTTCTGTAACAGGTTAATGACAAAAAAAATCCCAGTGTGAGGGCACATTACTTTTCTTATGCAAACACACCATTTAAGCCCTATTTGAGCAGAGATAATCCATTTTCAACTGTGAGTGGAAGTCAATCAGTGTTTGTGGTTGTGATATTGGTACAGAGCCACATTAGCAAGGTAGCTTGCTGACTCCTTTGTGTACCTCATTTGAGTTTCCATGCATTCAACAGCCATAGATATTTTCTACTTTCTGCGGTGGCCATCTTGGATTTCCCGACGCCATTTTGAAATTGAGTGGCGGTTATAAGATATCCTGCCTAAAATCAGTTTCTGTGCCCATGAAAATCCATGTTTAGACATCCCGTTTGTCTCCCTGTGACTTCTACTTCCAAAGATACAGTACTGTGCAAAAGTCTTAGGCCACCCAAGAAAATTTTAATTCAAAACATTTTTCTGATCAACTAGTATTTATATTTCTTAGGAAAAATATAATTTCATTTTCTAATTCATTAACAAATGATATAACAAAATCTTTAACAAATAATATAACAAATAATATAACAAATAGGCAATCATAATTAAAGACATATATCAGTATTTTGTGACGCCTCCCTTGACACGCTTAACTGCTGCAACTCGCTTTGGTAGACTTTCCTGCAATTTTCTCAAGTAATCCTGTGGCATGTTATTCAATGCGTCTTGTAGAACATTCCAGAGCTCTTCTTTGGACTTTGGTTGCTTCTTGTTCTTTTCTCTGTCTAAATGTTCCCATGTTGCTTCAATTATATTAAGATCAGGGCTCTGGGGTGGCCATTCTAACACTGTCAGAGTACCGCCTGCTGTTTTTTGCTCCAAGTACCTTTTAATTATGTTGGCAGTATGTTTGGGATCGTTATCATGTTGAAATGTAAAGTTCCTACCAATAAGTCGCTTTCCGGATGGCACAGCATGATGTATCAGAATCTGTCTATATCACTCAGCATTCATAATTCCATCAATTTTCACCAGATCTCGTACTCCATCTGCTGACATGCATCCCCAAACCATCACAGAGCCACCTCCGTGTTTTACAGAAGGTTGTAGACAAGCATCAATGTACTTTTCACCAACCCTTCTCCTGATATACTGGCGTCTATTTGAACCGATCATTTCGAATTTTGATTCATCACTCCACAGGACATTCCGCCACTGGTCTGCTGTCCAATTGGCATGTCTTTTAGCATACTGTAGTCTCTTTTGCTTGTTTCCAGTCCTTAAGTATGGCTTCTTGGCAGCAACACGCCCAACAAGACCATTTTGATAAGACTTCGTCTCACTGTCGAAGCATGTACTTTGGTGTTACTCGACTCTGCCAGATCTTGAGCAAGTGCCTGGCTAGATTTCCTTCTGTCCCTCAAGGAAGTGACTTTCAAATAATGTTCATCAGCTACAGAGGGTTTCATTGGTCTTCCACTGCGTTTTTTGTCTACAACCGATCGAGATGCTTTGAATTTCTTAATAACACCTTGAATAGCACATCGAGAAAATCCAGTTTGGCGGGATATAGCTCTCTGTGAATTACCTTCTTCATGCAAAATTACAATTTTATGCCGATCATATTGTGTCAGTTTTGCCATTATACCAGAATTGAGCTTCTTTCACTTCATCTAATACTGGTTATTCCCTATATAACACTAATATTCACTCATTCATATCACTGCACATTTGGTACTAAGTATGACTAAGTTCTAACTAGAATGCACTCAACAGTGGTGTTAAAACTGCATATAGACTAGCTCAATTGATATGCAAATGAGGCCACTCATTACCGGGGACTACAAAACAGCTTACAGGTAGAAAATGTGCAGGTATTACAGGGTGGTTTAACAAAACAAAATGAAAAATAGCATTTAATGCTGCAATGCATTCTAAGGGAGCAAGCAAAACATGTATTTATTTCTGAAATCTTTTAACAGCTTGTAGTATTTTAAAATTAAGGTTTGATTTTGATTATTACATACTAATTTTACAAGCAATTTTAATATCTACTGCCTAGAAATTACATTTCAACAACAATTCTAGGGTAGCCTAAGACTTTTGCAGAGTACTGTATGTAATATTTTGATTTCACTGGCAGGCATTTTGGATTTTGGCCGCCATCTTGGAAAATCGGAAACTGTGAAGATGGCTCTTATGTTAAAATCAATTAAAGGACACAAAAGAAGCTATGTGCTAAATGTGGTGCTTTTGTCCACCGTGTAACGATAAAGTTGCTAAGCCACCTGACTAGTAAGAAATAAGCAAGAAATGCAAATATCAAAAGCCGGAATTCTGATTTCAACTTTTTCAATTCCGGCAATCGATAAGCTTGTCATAACTACGCGTCACTTCAGTTACCGCTAGCCTAGCCCAGCATAGAAATCAATAGTAAATAAGGCATATATTGAAAACGGTTTCTACGAAATTACCTTTTATACACGCGATATTTGTAATCGTTTCCAGTACATTTTTTCCTGCTGATTATGCTCGTACATGTTTATATTTTTTTTTATTAAATAGACCGATTTCCTCTAAATTAGTTAAGACATGTTAGAAAATCGCGAAAATGGGCTCATAAGGGAGATAAATGTCGTCTTTTAAGAACCACCTGACCAAATAAATTAACGTGATTACGTCCCATACCCGTGACATATTTTGAGTTGGGAATCGATCAGCGCGGTGCCGGCAGGCTGTCAGATATTGAACAAAAGTTGGTTTTGTTAGTAACTAAGAACGTTTTAAGCGAATCTGTGTGTATTTTATGAAATATTGACACATGTTTGATCTATGTATGCAAGGTTTACCAGTCCTCTCACGCACACTTTAACTAGAAAACTGGAAATAGAGCATTCAATCTGTATGCATTGTCTCTATCAACGTGACGTACAACATATTTAATGGAAGTACAATGGACCTTTACAGTTTTAGCTATGCCCAGCCCATCCCTAGTCATGTTCCGTCCACACCTCGCTCGTGTTGAGATCGATCGATCCCTGACCTTCTTGACTATCAAAGGCGCAAACAAAAAACCTTATCACATTTTACAAAATTGTTAATGGAAACTGTCCAGAATATTTAATAGATATTATGCCAAAACGATTGAGAGATGTAGCTGCCTATAATCTCAGAAATCCAGAGAATTTCGTCATTCCCAGGCAGAGGCTTGAGATATTCAAAAATTCTTTTATCCCGAGCACTATCCAACTGATATGTCTGTCTGTCTTATGGAACGATGTGCTTTTCGTAAGCATATTTCCAAGACTCCATCCATATCTGAAGAAGTGATGCGAATGCGAATGAACCAGTACTTTATTTTTCATTTATTTGTTTTTTATTATCATTGTTTGTATCATGCTCTTGTTATTGTTGAGAATATTAACATCATATTTACTATTGCCAAGATGATTGCCTTTACAAAATTTGTGTTATTGAACAATAATGTTATTGTAATTAGTATACCATAAAACATCTCTCCAAAATCACCCTCCATCGTCTCTCTCTCTCCCTCCCTCCCTCCTCCCTCCCCCCTCTCTCTCTCTCTCTCTCTCCCTCCCTCCCTCCCTCTCCCTCTCTCTCTCTCTCTCTCTCTCTCTCTCTCTCTCGTATAGTATTTTGCCGTGTTATTGATTATGTAGGGAGAGGGCCTAGATAAGTTGATAGAACTTGTGCCCAATGCTGTTGTATTATTAGTGCAATATGTTTTTTAAAAACTATCAATTTCCAGAAAACTATACAGTGAAACACGTTGAATCTATCCCCGTGGGGCGTGATGGTAGGGGTGAGGTGGGGTGTGTGTATAATACAGGGAAATTAGTTTCAAAATATTCGACAGAATGTTTATCAAATGATAAAGACACAATTCGTACAACGTGTCGGATTATTAAGCGTTAAAGACGGACGATATCGAGCCATCTATGACATCATGATTATGGCAGCAGCCTACACGTCACGTAGTTGATTATGACGGCATATGATTGAGTGAGGAAATGTATTCGTGAATTGCAATCAATGCTGTCGTAGCATTTGAAAGATGTGATCATAGTAGTATGCTACACTCATTGTTCTATCGATCAATGAAAGGCGTTTATTATCGTATTAAACGCGCGTATTATCTTTAAACGTTTAATGAATACATTTGTGTCAAGCGTATCAAAATATTTGCTTATTTAATGTCCATTTGCAGGACAAGTCTTTTTTGCATGCAAATGGACATTCCCCAGTACCGCTACAGATGCCGCATTAATAAATGGATTATAAAATGTTATGATATATGTTTACGGTTATTACATTGTGGAGTTGAGAGGAGATAGGCATTACTATAATTAACAGTAAATGTATACCTGTACATATAGCGTCTCCGGAGTTCTGCCGATCATCTTCACAGCTCGCCCGGAGATTATCAAGAACTGTAGCAGACACAGAAAAAACATTGTGAGCAACTGACTTTATGAAAACACAGAGTCCTGTGTCGATGGTACGCCATCACAAATGGCAGTGTTTTGCTTTGACATGATTCCCATGGGTGGGGAGAGGGTGGGGTGCACGTGGTCGGGCACTCTATAAGCGTCATCGCGCTATCCACAATCATAACTAACATACCTCATTTTGTTTAGTTCTACCAAAGGATTTCTGACTAGATATCTTGATGGCTGCTATATGTGTGATAGTTAAGCTTTTACAAAAGCACGCACGGGCGCGCGCACTCACGGACGGACGCACGTACACACATGCACACGCACACGCACACGCGCACACACCGCCCGCCCCCCCCCCCCCCCCACACACGCACGTACGCACACATGCACGCATATACAACACCACCACCACGCCCACAAGGATAGAGTCATGTGATTAAGTGGGCGTATGCATTGAAATAGACCACACGATTTTTAACTCGTACCCTATTCTGAGGTCTAGTGCACCGGTGTGGAGTTAAATAGGCATAAAGCAACGTCCGTCGTTAGCCTACGTCTGAGACATGGGCTAACGACGGACGCTGCTTTACGCTAGATTGCTTTCAAAATATCCAAACTAATATTTAATAAATTCTAAATTCATTCCGGATTACAATTCATACACTCCTTCACGGACTTTTCGATTTTATTAACAGTGCTATACACCATTTTGATTGTGATGCCATCCAACACGTGATATATTTGATTATGGTGTCAGATACATGAGCGTCAGATCGGATCTGTCCCTATAAATGTGACCAAAATGAGACGTATTTGAAGTCACAAAGTTGTTAAGTTGTGTATAAAACAAGCTTGTGATGAATGGAATTTAAAAAAATAAAATCGTCAAAAATGTTCTGGACAGAGATCAAGATTATGTTAACTGTTATTACGATGCGCAATATACATGGTCATATGGCCATTGCTTAAATCATTTCTACGACAGTCAGACAGTCAGATAAATTCGTAGTATTTCCCTCACAAGTGAACATGTGAAAGAGTCCGTAGGCCTATGCCTATACTAGCAGCATACATCAGTTAATAACTACATTATCTAGGGAAAGTGAGATAGGGTGCAATGGTGAACGTGGCCGGGAGAGAAATCAGAATTGAACAAATTTCAAAAGGTATAAAAATAACATCTATTTGTTCTGGGCCTAATATTGGCTAATTAAGTCGAGATTACTTAATAGTGTGTATGTGTTTCTAAACTTAAACCCGCCAAAACTGACTCAGCAGTGGTCTTGAGAAAGTTCGATTTGTAGGCCAGAAAATACAATTTTAGAAGATTTACCACTGGAATGAGTTTTCGTGGCCTGTAAATGGGCATTCAATAAGCAAAGATTCTGGAGCCGTTACATGGGTCAAAGAAATGTAAACACGGCGATTATAGACATAGCTGTCTGTAGCGCGTCACTGACCTGCCTAAGTCCTGATGCCTTGTAGCTAACACGCTTCGCCGTCACATCACTGACGTCACGGGTTTGGTAGTCATGAGAGATTTCTTTCAAATCTGCTAGTAACCTTTAGCAAAACGGAACAGAATAAATATTTATTCGAGTGTATTCGAATTGGTGGAAATAATGTCCACACTGTTTCGTGCATCATAGTAATTCGTGCATGCGTGTATGCGTGCGTGCGTACGTACGTGATTGAGTGCTCGCGTGAGTGCATGTATGCGTTCGGGCATGCAGACGTATGTGCGTGCGTGCGGGTGGGCGGGCGGGTGTGCAGGTGGGTGGGCGGGCAGGCAGGCGGGCAGCCAGGCGGATGATGGGGCGGGAAGGCAGGCGGGCGGACGGGTGCGTGGATGGATCGGCGGGCGCACAGGCAGACGGGCGGGTGGACGGGCGGGAGAGTGGATGTGTGGGAGTGCGAGTGGGAAGGCGTGTACTTCCATTATCTTTACACACATTTTGGTCCCCGGTGATTCCTGATAGCTATTCACGAGTGCAATCTGTAGATCCATCCTGTCTTTCTCGGATTTTGTTACGCATTCAGAGGTGATGTCGCCAATAATGTTAATGCCTGAAATAAATAGCATTATAAAATACACTGAAACATTGGTGATACTAAAAGTCTCTGGGAAACACCGAGACTTGGATCTAAATAATGTACTGAAAGGCGGATTTTGACTTGGACCCAGACTCGCATACTAAACCACAGGCCCGATCCGGCCCAAATTACGTAGTAAAAGCTGGAAACGGACTCGGGCCCGGACACAGACTCACATACTAAAAGACAGACCCAGACCCGGACTCGTCCATCCTCCAGCCACACACACACTCTCATCCACACTTTCATCCATCGAATCCATCCATCCAGTCAAGCCACGCACACACGTACCCACACACCCACCCACCCACCCACCCACCCACCCACCCACCCACCCACCCACCCAACCACCATCCAGCCAACCCACTGGGATGTCTGTGAGGGTGATTATGGGATTGGTACTCACTGTATTGAACTCATGATGAAATGCTTCCGACACCAGAATGGCAGGAATAGGCCGTGCATTCAAGCACATAAATACGAAGAATAGCAGTTCTTTCGTATTTTGCCTTTCTGGTTCAGAGGGTTAAAGCATAAATACCTAGCACAGCAGAGCTTGGTCAGCGAGGAAAAGATGCAGAATGCTCTAGCGATTTTGAAAGGGCCTTTTGTATTTCGTGTGTGTACCATACTGTTTATCTGACGTCTTGTCAAGATAGGGATACATTCTCAATTTGAAGAGATGTTGGACTAGGTTACGAATTTGAGTATAATATCTACTAAATTCTTACCTGTGGTTGATTGGCAACCAGATTTTTGTCTAATTCATTCATTGTCAGATATGAGAATGTTTCACCTGACACATGTAGGCCTACTAATCTTACCATATTGTTGGACGAGCATTGAGTCACCATTGACCACATCAAGAAAGAGGTCAGATGGGTTATTGTGTTCCTCACATATATAACCTGTCACGAAATATCGTTATCACGAGATTAAAATAACAACAACAATGGACCTTTCCAAATTATCAATCCATTACATGACGTCATATGACGTCATAATCAACTACGTGATGTGCATGATGTCGTCATAATCATTACGTCATGAATGACTCAATCTAGTCCGTCTTGTTGTATGAATTATATGTCTTTACTATTTAATAAACATGCTCTTAAATATAGACAGCAACAGCACCCAGTCAAATTAGTTTCAAAATATTCAATAGCTTAGCTGCATAGTTTTCTGGAAATTGATAGTTGACCGATCCCAACACGAGTGAAGCGTGGGCGGAGCGTAACTATACATGGGCGGGGCATAGCTAAAACTGGAAAGGTCCATTGTTAATCAACCCAGCTTAGATGAACTGACGCTATGATAGAGTAACAGCGAGTGGAGGGATCCAAGATGTCGCTCAAATATCGGACGTCATATCCAATCACACTATTTAGTTGACGTCACGATCATAATATCAGATATCACCTCACGAAAATCATTCAACAGCTTAACTGGATAGTTTTCTGGAAATTGATAGTTGACCGATCCCAACACGAGTGAAGCGTGGGCTGGGCGTAACTAGAGATGGGCGGGACATAGCTAAAACTAGAAAGGTCCATTGTTAATCAACCCAGCTTAGATGAACTGACGCTATGGATAGAGTAACAGCGCTTGGAGGGATCCAAGATGTCGCTCAAATATCTGACGTCATTACCAATCGTGCTATTTAGTTGAGGTCACGATCATAATATCAGATATCTCCTCACGGAAATCGAAATGCCTGTCACTAGTGTACGGATTGTATGTCTTTGGTGAATGTATAGATTAATAAACATTCTGTCGAATATTTTGAAACTAAGTATACTGGCAGTCCCACTTAAAATTATGTTCAGAATATGCAACAGCTTATTTTGTAATTATCTTGAAATTTAGATAATGCGCGTATCAGTTTTCAAAGTTTCAAATTGATTTCAACAAGCGCAAAACGTGGGCGGAGCCTAGCTAAAAATGGGCGGGGCATAGCTAGAACTGTATTGTTAATCAGATTATCGAACATGCGCTGAAGATATCGATACGGTAGCAAGGAATTGTTAACTAATAGAGATGGCAATACAGAAATCCTATTTATCGATCAATCGTATGACGTCATAATCAACAAAGGCAGATGTAGGCTGGCGTCATGAGCAATTACGTCATGAATGACGTGATTATGCCAGTAATAAACACTTAATAGCCTGCCAAGCTCTACGAATTGCATGTTTTTCCTATTTAATAAGCATTCTGTTGAATATTTTAAGAATAATTTAACTGGGCACTGCTGTTCCATAGGCAGCAACAGCACACAATCATATAAGATTTTTAAAAATTCAACAGCTTACTTGTATGTTTTTTCTGGAAATTTAGATTCAGAGAGTGCAGGGATCGATCTATCCCAAAACGGGCAAAAATTGGTGGAGTTTAGCTAGAGATAAGCGGGGCATTGCCTAAAACTCTATTCCTTCATTTCAAACCAGGATTAATGGTGACACAATGGATCACCGTCTACCGTAATTGTTAGTTTCGTTATACAATTATATACCCATTTTCTGGAAGTATCCCAGCGTGTCCTTCGCTGGCCCCTGATAGACTACGTCTCCCTTCGAGAGCAGAGTGAGTTCATCAAACAGTTTGAAGATAGAGAACCTGGGCTGATGTATGGAGAAGATGATAGTTCTTCCACTCAGAGCCAGTCTGGCAAAACATTGATAACATTGATAACATTTACAACCGGACAACGAGGCGAGCTTCGAAAAGAAAGTAGTTATTAGTGCGTTTATAATACTCAGGCGAAACCCCAAGTTTTTAGATGAAACTTGGAACCAGGAAAACTCGATTTGGCGGTGAATCAAATTTTTACTATTATACATTATGCTTATGGTAGGCTCACTGGAAACAGTGCTTCCAATAAGACATAGTGGACGAATCCAGGTTTAGATATGCCCAGCCCATTTCTAATTATGCTCGATCGATCCCTGCACTCTCTGAATATTAATTTCCAGAAAACTATGTAGGTAAGCTGTTGAATATTTTGAAACTAATTTGACTTGGTGCTGTTGCTGTCAACAGCATGTTTATTAAATAGTAAAGACATACAACGCTTAGTCCGTCACCAATTAAGCGTCGGTGACGAACTTAGCTGCGTTATTCATGATATAATTGAATATGACGTCATCCTACATGTCACTTAGTTGATTATGACGTCATATGGGTGATGGATAAACTGGAATCCGCTTTTACATTTGTTCTTATTAATAAGTAAACGTCTATAAGCTCCAAAATGAGTCAATCAAGAGCGGAGTTGCGCATAGGAAGTAACAATCATTATATAGTACAGTACGTTCCTTGATAAATCCGTGTGTCAACAAACAAGACTCCTCAGCAGTACACATGTTAATCATATTATTCAAATCGTGTCCATGGCCAACGTATTGGAATCTAGACAAAATAGAGACACCGCAGTTTCAAGAATGTATCACTCCGCCACACCCGTCATGCGCAGTTTAACTGTTTATTTATAATATTAGAAAGTACATAATGTAGAAGCAGAATTGTTGTATGAGTAATGGAGGATTCCAGTTTTTCAGTCAATCGTGTGACGTCATAATCGACTAGGTGACGTGTATGCCGACGTCATAATCAATTACCCCGAAAATGACGTAGCTACGTATATCACGAACGCTTAATTGATGACGGACTAAGTGTTGCCGTACGAATTGTATGTCTTTATTACTTAATAAACATACTTTTGAATATTTCCAAGCTAATTTGAATATGCGCTTCTGCTGCCATACACAGCAATAGCATCCAGTGAAATTAGTTTCAAAATATTCAACAGCTTAGCTGTATAGTTTTCTGGTAATTGATAGGCAGTGATCGATCGATCCTAACACCGGCAATACGTGGGCGGAACTTAGCTAGAGATGGGCGGGGCATAGCTAAAACCGGATTCTTCTATTCGCTGTGTGATTACCTGTGTTGAGTAGACCTACCTACTGAAGTGACTTGTATACATATACCATTGCTAGTAAATGTTCAACGTATTTGCACTGTATGCAGAACATTACTAAGATTGAAAACGCTTTATCGTATTTGGTCTTCTGATTCAAATAGGTAACATACTTTTTCAGCATCACCATGACAGCATATGCTGTCGCCGCGTCCAGTCCTGTGGTCGGCTCATCCAAAAACAGCAGTGGAGGTGACATAACCAGCTCCATTCCAATATTTGTTCTTTTCTTCTCTCCACCAGAAATTCCTCGGATGAACTCATCTCCTACCTTGAATTAAGGAAAGAGTATTTTACTTTAGCAGGTCCTAATAGTTTGACCTGATACACATCTTCTTCGTAAGATATGTGGAATGTGATAGTGTTTTTGTTCATGACGTATTACTCTAGGGCGGGGTGAGGGGCGTCAATAAGACAAAGACTACATGCATATTCATTGGAGATTAAAGTAATATGCGGACAATGAGGCTATTTATCTGTATTACCAATTTCGAGTAATTCAACTTCCCAGAGTATCCACCCATCACCTGACCTCGTATGGCGTCATAATCAGCTCAGCGCGTGCATGATGACGTCACAATCATTACGTCACAAAGGGTTCCGTATAGACCGTCATCAAATCTCAAAGAGTCCGACACGTTGTGTGTCTTTGTAATTCTTTGCTATTTAATAAACATGCTGTTGAATATTTTGAAACTAATTTGACTGGGCGCTGTTGCTGCCTTAGGCAGCAACAGGACCCAGTCAAATTAGTTTCAAAATATTCAATAGCTTACCTGTGTAAGCGAGGTGTGGGTGGAGCTTAGCTAGAGATGGGCGGGGCATCACTAAAACCGGAAAGGTCCATTAATTATATGGTTGTGTCAATATATACCAGCGTTCACTAAGAGCACTGCCGAAATTGGCATGCTGTTTGTCCACCAGCACGTGTAACATTTGGCATGCGGTGTGCAGCAGTAGTGACCGTCTAGCGATAATCACCTTTGTCTTGGCACAATCGGAAAGGCCCAATTCCTGAATGAGATCGTCCACCCTCTGAACCCGGTCAGCGAATGTGAACGATGCTGGTAAACGAAGGTTTGCGGAGAACATCATGTTCTCACGAACAGTCAGTGTTGGCATCATGTAGTCCTCCTATAGAAAAAAGTAAACGAATTACATATTTGAGACACATAAGTAACCATCCAAACAAGTTTGGTTAAGATCTATCCACTGATCTGATGAAACTTGAATTATCGCCCTACACTTAGCACGCACAGGCGCACGCACGCACTGACGAACGCACGCACACGCACGTACGCACACACATGCATGCACGACCATGGTAGAATAATGAATATCGGGTCTATCAGCATCATCATTCAATGGTGCACGTATTGAAAACAACCATAATTTTATTCAAGGTAATGCAACCCGAAATTATGGAAAACTGTTTCAAGAACTCTCAATTCACATTTCCTGAGTACCCACCTGTTATATGGCGTCATAATGAACTGCGTGATGTGTAGACTGACATCACAATAAATGACGTCATAAATGACGTCGATGAACGCCTATTTGAAGACGGTCTATGCGTTGTTTGCTTTTACTATTTAATACATATTCTGTGTTAATATTTCGAAACTAATTTGACTGGGCGCTTTTGCTGCCATAGGCAGCAACAACACCCAGTCAAATTAGTTACAAAATATTCAACAGCTTCCCTGTATAGTTTTCAGGAAATTAATAACTAGGGCATTCGGGGATCGATCAATCCCAACGCGGCGAGGTGTGGGTGGAGCTTAGCTAGTGATGGGCGGGGCATAGCTAAAAATGGAAAGGTCCATTTTAGCATATGAAACTCACTAATGAAATGGATGGGGCAATGCCAGGCATTTCATAGCTAAAATAAACACATCCTATGTGGATCAAGATTGAATACAAACATGACTCAATTAAGACATGGTATCAGAGGAGGGCAGGTACATCCATAACCAAGTCCGCCACACGTGCATCTGGCTATGTACGCAAGGCTCTTCTTGTAGCATGAGCATCCTCATGTGTGTAGTGCATCTACAACAAGCCATCTAGTCCAGTCAATCTAGGCCAAAAATATTTTAACCCGGAATAAATTGCAACATAATTTTTTTACCTCGCCCAGTGTATAGGGGGCCATCATGTACAACTTATCAAAAGTCCTCCAAAATTCCAATAGGGGAAAGGGTAAAATTTGCATAATTATTACCAGATTTGGGCAATTTCACCTGAAAAATCCATTTTTCTTTTTTTGTTTAAAACCGGTATGTAATATATATGTGTCTGGGTATTTTTGGACTTTTTTAGTAATAAATGAATACGATTGACATATTCTCCACAAATTAAATGTATTGTGTTATGCCACTTGCATGAATTTACCTAATACCATCATTGATATTGATACAATACATATTATATTTTATTATGTCACGGTATTGTGTGTTTCTAAGCTAAGCTAAGATGAAATAGTATGGCATAGGTACCTGGTTTCTACTAATTTCATCTTGCATTATTTATCCAAGTCATCTTCCTCAATGAGCGTTATTGAATTCGAGCAACTGAGACCCTTACAGTCTTCGCAGGCGGATGTGCAGCTGAGCCCATGTTTTCTACAGGTGCATCTCTTTGATTCACAGCCAGTTTTGCAGCTGCATCTAAATGAATACAGTAAATCGTCAGGTGCTGCCAGCATGTCAGTCTTAACAGGCAGCATTTGGTGGTTGAGAACTTTCCAGCCCCATTCTGTTGGATCCATATCTCCAGCATCTCCTCTCCAAACTTGAATTTGGTAGTACACGCGAAGACTGTGAAACTTTGCGGATGCGGGTGTTGGTGGTAAATCTCGTGCTTCAACATACTTGGAACTTTTTGCAGCCTTCTCCCTGAATCGCTTGTACCGCAAAGCAACTAGACTATCCATTGCAGTGCCATTGTATAGAATAAGCATTGCCTTCTCACCTGCTTTTATCACGTCATCTTTATTCGCATTACTCATTGTAAACACTTCAGCAATTTGAGAGAGTTCTTTGCAGCACTGGATTTTGCTAAGGGATGCAGATTTTCCAATTCCATAAAGCCTAGATGTTGAGTCACAGCCAAGGATAGCATGGATAAATAACAGCTGTGAGCACAAACAGAACCCGAGTTTTTCCTTTGCCATTTTGATATTCCACAGTCGGGGTTTCTTTGCATTTTGCTTTGGCTCTGGTCTGAAAAATAGATGACAGCCATTCATATCAGTATGGTATAGAAGCAACACCAGTAGGTCGGTATCGTCTCCAACAAGAGCAGTATTTGTTGACTTTGAAGCCAAGATAGCCGTTTGCGTAATTAAGACATCAGCATCACCGCTTGGCTTTATCGTTAAGCATCCAGCCTGTTCGAGAGATGAACTTAAGATTGATATGAACCGATGTTTGTTCTGCTTGTTACTAAGAAAATCAGGCTTACTCAGAGTTACACCTGTTTGCAGAGTCAGTACAACAGTTGCGCCTGATCCACGAGTTCGCCTCTTATGTGTTACATCTTTTATGTCTGGGCCTTGGTCATAACCATCAAAAACTACTGTAGCCTTTCCATATTTGCTTATGCAATATTTTACATATCTTTGACAAACATTTGCAAATGTCTCTCCACGCTGCCATGGAACACGGTGTAATAGAGCTCCTCCATCAAGCACATAGTGGACAGAATCTGGAAGGACTGTATCTTCATTTTGAATTAATTTCCACAATGCATCAGCAAGTGCCGGCTTATTTGCTTCCCATGGAAGAGATGAATTATCAAAGAGTGCGGACGGATGAGTGCACAACTCATACTCAAAATAAGATGCTGGATTTCCTTTTGATCCATTTGTAGCAATTAAACTGAGTCTTTGAAATAGGAGTTGTGGATCAATTTGTACACATTCATCATCAATCTTGAGAGATGTTTTGGATGCTAAGGTAATAGCTTGTCTCTTTCTCTGGAACTAAATGCTTGATACACATTGGCCACACATCGAATTAATAATTGATTCTCCAATATCTTTAGCATCGTCAACATTGACTGATTCATGTGCAGACAATCCGCTAACAAGTCCTCTAAGAGAAGGGCCTCGTCCAAATGGATTCAGTTCACTAAGGATTTTGAGAATTTTGTAAGTATCATCCATATCACCCTTTATTCGAGATTGTGTGGAATCTTTGTGTTGTTCACTTGAATCACAGTTTACCCCAGAGAGCTCTTGCATTGCATTACACACATCTGCACATGCGGGCATAGACAACAACCAAACAAGACGCTGAAGTTCTGTCATTCCATGACCTCGTGTTAGACCACCACTTGACTTTACACTTCTCATAAGGACCTGCTCAATAACTAGATCAGTAGATAACCCTGCCCAATACATATCACTTCGATGAATGACATGATGACCATTGAGGAAGCTGGTGTGTATATCTGGATGACTTTCAGGTATTTCTAACATCTTTTGTAAATATACATATGCAGACTTGGCGTACAGATTATGCCCAGCGGCTGCAAAATATGGAAGCATCTCACGAACGGTCTGAAGGTGCATGTTTCAATCACCAGTTCGTTCTGCCTTAATGAATTTGCGCAGAATGTCAACCAACTCCATATACAAAAGCCAGAGTCGTGCAGTCCTCTTATCTTTCATGACCACCTTCTCTGAGTCTAGTTTGTCCTTGACATCATGTAATGCATTTTCCGAGGACAATCTTGTAGCTACATACGGATTTTTGATAATGTCATCATAGAGCTCTCCAACTTTAACCAGACTTTTATTTAGGGAACTTTCAATCGTTTCATGTCCTGCAACATTATCATCATTGTCAAACAATTCTTTTGAATGCATTGCAGCAGAATATTCTACTGTGTCAACTTCAGCATCTGCAATTGTAGGTAGTGGTAGGTTGTATGCATTTGCAATCAAGATTGTACTGAGAGAAGCAAAAACCATGAGGTGTCCTCGAACTGCTCGAGAAATTGCCTTTCCACTAAGAATGTGTTTGACAGCATTCTCAGCGTAGACTACCTCTAGAATAGGCGCAAGACCGCTTCCTGCCATTAAGTGACCAATGCAGCCAAGGAAGCGCATCTCCATATGAAGACTTCCGAGTCTTAGAATAATTCGCTTTAATGGACTCCAGCTCGGCTCAATCTCTATGATAGTCATAGCTTTCCAAAATAAGGGCTGATCAAATGTAATCACGGGTGCAACATGGTATCGGTTTGCCTGTTCACAAACATAAGTCAAAGTGGAAAAGATGCAGGTCATGTTACTTGGCTCTAGATCTATCATCGGAAGGAAAATAACAGACGATTTACCAGGATAAACTCCTTGGCGAACAGTTTGCATCATGCCAGACCATGACTGTCTGCTTGAACGCGGAAACAAAGAGAAATCCCAGAGGATGTCAATGTCAGCTGGTGGGTCTGTTTGTTCCATCGCAGTTAACTCCTTAAAGGTCAATGGGAAGTTCCTGGTATGCTGAGACTCAAAGTTCCTGATACAGATCTTGCCAACTTGCTTGATATCTTCAGATGTTACATTTATCCTTGGAATAAGTTTGCACGAAAGGTTTCCTGGTGTAACAGATGCAATGATTCCCATTCCATGAAATGTATTATGCCCATCTATTGTGCAAATATTGTGATCCACATTGTCGGCAACAAACTGAATGAACTCGCCTGATAATGGCTGTGGTAGATCTCCACCATGAAGTGATGCACTGCGCTCAAACCGCTGTATCTCCGTGTATGAACATCCAAATCCGTGCTTGTACAAGGTGTCAACAATAAATCTAGATCCAAATTTATGGTGCATCTCACATGACAGCCCGAACTGCAAAGGTGCCAAAATAACTCTAGGACGAGTTCCTTGCATAATAGCCTGTCCAACTGATGCCTGTTTCATTTCTGTGTCTTTTCCAGTAAACAAAATCCGCCATAATTGTCTGTGGTAAATAATTCAATGCCTTTACTGGGTCGCTCATTTGCTCCATTGATGGATAGCTTTCAGATGATGTGCATGATCAATTAACTTAATATCGTGTCTAAGCAGTTGGGCAGCTGTCTGGATGATTAGCATGCTCTCTGATTTGGAATCCTTTCTCTTGTGTTCCTTATAGAAGTCAGTCAAAATAGTAGATGCTTTAGAATGAAAGGTAACAACGTTTGGCTTACCATTCACAGTGCTAATAAATATTTCATCGCCATAATTATCTTTTATTTTATCCTGCATGTATTTTGTACTGTATGCTTTATTCTCTTTATCATCGAGATACTCTTGCATTTTATTAACGAGGTCGTGTAGGGTCAGCTGCTCATCATCATTATTTTCAAGAAATGCCATTGTCGCACTAAATGCTCTTACTCTGTCCAAGTCTTCTGGCCTTCCATGTTTTTGGGATGAGCAAGATGAGTGCAGCTGAGGGATATTTTTCATAGTTCGAAAATTTACGCTGCAGCTTTGATGGTATACTGCATTGACAACGCATAAATCCGGCGTAAAGGCAAGCCGCCCAGCTGCAAGTTTGCCCCATTCGTCTTTTCTCTGCTCACAGGCCTCGGCGATACTTACTGGATAAATATCATAGCCACGTTTCTTTCCATCTTGAATTTTTGCAGGGTATCCGCATAGCAAACAATGTTCACTAAAATTGAATGTTGGACTTTCTGAACGGAGTGTTCGCATGGGTGGCGGAGATTGTTCAATTTTCTCTGCGTCACGGGCAATCCGCTTGGGATCAATGAACTCCCGTCGACATTTTACATGAACCCTCTGTCCTACTTCAGCTATGACATCGTTTTCACGGGCTCTGCTAGCATTGTTAATACCGTCACAGCCTTTAACTCGAAGCTTAACAGTTTGTGAGCCATTTTCTTGGCTCTGGTTACAAATAACGCATGTATCTAAATCCATGTCCATATTCTGATTGAATTGTATAGAAATTTATTCAAATTGTGAGATAAAAGTGAAAATTAAAATGCAATTTATTTTAGATAAAATTTTAAAAGCGAAAAACAAAATTAAACTTGTTAAATTACCCTGGCCCTGTGCATATAACCATATTTAATCTGTGGTTTGGAGAATTTGTACAAGTGGTTCAAGGCAATATTGCCAATTGCTTACTGTCTTCCGTGACCATGAAATTCAGAGCTTAGACAACATTTCTACTTCGTTTATTTGCGGAATGAAGCAGGTAAGGGAAGTTTCATTATTCGGATAATGGCGGTAGCTAAATATGCGAATTTACCCACTTTCCCATCGAGGGATTTTGGAGGACTTTTGATATGTGACACCTGGCAGTCCCATGAATGCCGCAGAAAAGAAATAAATTCTGTTGCAATTTGTTCTAGGTTAATTTGTAGTTTTACTGGACTAATCCCAAGTTGGTTGGTCCTGGCATTCTTCTCCAGAAAGGGTTTGAAATTTAGACGTTCTGAGATGGCATCGCTTGCATTCTGCAGGAGGGTGATATGGAATTTCATGTTTGCGCACTCAAAAAGCGAGTAGGCAAACTCATTTCCTTCCAGCTTCACATGCCCCCCCCCCCTCCCCCAATCCACCCACCCACCCCACCCCCACCCTCTCACACCATCCCCCAACCCCGCTTCGCACGGCGAAAAGACACATGATTCAGCTTACCTGTACAACATAACCAACCATGCACTTGAAGTTCTGTGGTATAGGGTGGCCATCGATTAGCAGTTGGCCCGTCAATTCTTTCGGATCCTTTCTCCCAGCTAGAACGTCCAGCAATCTACAAGAATTACAAAGAATATTCCTTCAATAGAACTATTTGACTGATTATCGAAATAATATATATGCGTGTCTATAAATACACGTGGGGAATTTGATCATGTCCGATGTGCTCTGTAATATGTTGCGATCGTAAGTGACTTGTTCCTTCCTGGATAAGTTGAGAATCCTAAGCGTAACTTAAGCATTAAGCAATGACTAATTGAATTAGTGGGGAAGTCGTATAATCGGTAGCATTTTGTCGAGTAAATTTCTTTGACAGCCATTTTGCACCATTGTGCAACGCTGCCATGGGAAAACAAATACCAGGGGCTTGACCACATGGAAGACTATTAGCAACGTGACCATTATCGGCCCTAGTATTTAAGTGGATGAATTTGTGCGATTTGCTAGATACTTTCCTTGTACGATAAGTTGCTCACTATCCGCAAGCCAATGTTATCCACTGTCCAAAATTCTATCGTGAAGTAGAAAGATTGAATTCTCATAGATTACAAAAAGAAGTGTTATTTCAAGAAATATTGAAGTGATTCATGATGGAGCTTTATGGGACTTTCATCACAAAGAAGTTGTTCGTAATCAACAACTAATTGTTCCTTATCTATGTACTGGTACTATAGCAGGACGAGGTAACACCTCAGTAGAATATTAGTGACGAGGTAAACAAGTTTTGTCTGAAGGATGTGGGGAAACGTGATCATTCTGCGTTATATCATTACAATGACGATTTTGACCTTTGTGACCTTGAAATTACATTCGATGTCAAAATCAAGGAATGCATCAACTCACACCTTATTACCCACTCCATAAGCAATGCCAGCTATTATCAAAGGCATTCGTGTCGCAAGTGAAATAGCTTGTCTTGGTTGGTCTACAGTTAGCATTTCACTCGCTATGACGGGTTGCTAAGTCTCGCTATACCCTTGTTCATTTCTGTAGTAGTACTACTCTAGTGTCTGTTGTGTCGTCCATAGCACAAGCTTGAACAGACGCCTGTCGCACTTACAATCCATTTACTCATTTACAATGGAAACAATTTTCTGTTGAATATTTTGAAGCTTATTTCACTGGGAGCTATTGCTGCCTAGATATGTAAAAAACAAGTACCTGTCTAATTAGTTCCCAAATTATTTCAAAACTTATCTGTATAGTTATAGCGAAATTGAAATTCTGGCCATTCAGGGGACCAAAGGGATAACTTGAATTAGACAAAATAAAAATTTGGCCCCGCTATTCTTAAATTAATTGATAGTTCGATGATATAAATTTTAAATACTTACGAATTAAATAAAATCTTCCCATGCTGACTAAAATGTTCTAATGCTCGACACTACTTTAAAATAGGTCATATTGTACTTGTTCTTTTAAACTTACGATGTTTTCCCACTGCCTGTTGGACCTAGTATAACGTTCATGCCAGGTCGACAGATACCACTGCAAAAATAAAGACAAAGTTATGTTTGTATTCCGGATAGCTAAGTATGTATTACCATTAGCAGCTCTTCTGTACTTAGCTTGTGCCATTGGAGACAAGGGGCACTTTAATGTGTAAGATTTGAAAAGGTTGACCGCATCCCGCTGAGCACGCGCGTTTAAATGTTGTTAAAGGGGAGCACAAACAGAGTAGGGTCAAATCACGCCAACTAATGCTTTGGTATAATTTACTTAAGATAAAATATTGTACTTGTAGAAAATATAGTAGTTGTATATTTCCGAATTCCTAAATGGCAATTATGTCCACGAAAAGTCTCTTTCTTCATTCACTTTGAGAAATGCGGCGTGAGGTCATCGTGTGAAACATTGTTGTGGCATAACGTCATCGCGTGAATTTTAGCTAGCTATGTTACTTTTGACGATTAAAGAGATTTCCAATTCTCGTTTGTGAGCATCCTTAATGTTGTATATATATATATATATATATATATATATATATATATATATATATATATATATATATATATATATATATATATATATATATATATATGTATGTATGTATGTATGTATGTATGTATACTGTATATGTTCTTTGAAATCTGGATTCAAGGAATTCGGGGTATATATACTGTACAGGTTCCTTGGAATCTAGATTCAGAGAATTCGGCTTTCAAACAGACAAATCGATTCAAACATACGTAATAAATCGGTGAAACTAGAAATTAGTTTAGAAATGGATGTCGGGGTCGTGGTAGTTAGGACTGACTCGATGTAGTGATGCATTTATTACAAGAGAATGAATGGACCTTTCCAGTTTTAGCTAGCTATGCCCCGCCCATCTCTAGCTAAGCTCCACCCACGCCTCGCTAGTTTTGGGATCAATCAATCCATGAACTCCCTGACTACTAATTTCCAGACGACTATACAAGTAAGCTGTTGAATATTTTGAAACTAATTTGACTGGATCCTGTTGCTGCCTATTGGTAGGTGATTATGACGGCATATGATGTATGGATAAACTGGAAGGGTCCATTATAGTAGTATAGTGGGGTTCTAGTCGCTATTGTTCTTTTCGTTGGAATGTGTTTTTGACCAATCAAAACGCTGCATTTATAGTCGCTATTGTTTGGAGAACAATGACGACTATAACGCCACATTTTCTAGATAACAATGGCGACTATAATCACACGTTATTGAGAATCTGCATCACTCTGGAATGTTCTATTATTTTGAATTAGTTAACCCTTAAAGGTTGTGTGTTTTACGTTTTAATGTAGTGGCCACGCTCCCCCCTCCGTGGTTATCTACCGTGGTAGATAATGTAAAAATAATAGAGTTTGAGAGGAGGATTGATAATAGTAGAATAATAATGGTATTGATAATAGTAAAATCATAGAGTTTAAGAGGTGGTCTGATAATGGAGGTCGTAGGAGTATGAGGTTGAGGATGTATGAGGAATTACGGTAGGATATTGATGTATATTTTGAAAATAATTTGACTGTTTCGTCGATAATGTTAATTTATTAGTAAACTATTTTGTATAATATTTAGAGACTAATTTAACTGTAAGCTGTTACTGTCTTAGTACGCAATAGCTACCAGACAGATTAGTAACAAAATATTAAAAACAATCTTGTATTAATGGTATGGAGTGTTCAGTTGGAATGGTTACCAAGACTTGGTGGTGATGGATTCGTTGGATTGTATCATGCGTTAAAAAAAAAGTTAACCCTTTCACCGATGAATTCCCCCATATCTCATTTTCATCGATACCATACAGGAAAACTGTTGAATATTTTGAAATTAATTTGATGTTGCTAACGTTAATTTATTAGCAAACTATTTTTGTTGAATATTTTTAAGACGTATTGACTTTTAACCATCATTATGTGCAAATTGTTTTTTAAATACTTAATATTTCAATAACGTCAGTCGTTTTAGATGTTGTACGATGGTTAAAATGTAGTCAGTATGTCTCTGAGTGCTCCATGTGTTCATAGAATTGTATGTCGAGCGTACGTATGATAAAAAGATTAGTTGTTGCGTATGGTTTTAATTTAACCATTACTGTCGCAATGGCCGTGGGATCGGTCCTTAATTGAGTTACAAACATGGCACATGTTAAAGAATAATGAAAGAATGTTAAAGCACCAAGATCAATCTTTAATCGAGATACAAACATGTCACGTGTCAAGGAATACTATAAGAATATACCACCCGTCTCGTTCTAAGCACAGGATAGTACAATGTCCTCACCAAGAGTTTAAAAAAAATCGATAATAACGCCTACACCCGCTCACCAGTTATTGCTGTTTACCGACACTTAAAGATACAACAATTAAGAGCAACATTTTGTGCGTAGTAGCATAATCATAGATGGCCGTTTACTACAAATATAAATATATCTTTGCGGCTACAGAGCAGTGATACGTTATAACCATGTTTTTTACTATATAATTCAGTCCTGCCCTAAGCGACCACCTCGTGTTACATCATTACATGGACGCTATTAACCCTTTTAACCCTCGAATTTCTTCAAGAAAATGTCCAGTTTCTTCATATTCATATTTGTGGTACAAGAGAAGACTATTTTTTAAAATTTATCATCGGAATGACTGGAACTGCAGGCTATTCATTTGTCTAGTCATTGCGCTGGCAAACACCCCCACCAACCACCATCATCATCACCAACACCCACCACCACCACCACCACCACCACCACCACCACCACCACCACCACCGCCACCACTACGACCTACACCCAACACCATGCATTAACCCCACCACCACCACCCACGCACCCGCCAACCCATAGCGAATTTCTTCATATTCATACTTGCATCCTTAGAGAAGGCTATTTTGAAAATTTATCACTGGAATGACTAACTCTGACAGCTATCCATTTGTCTAGACATTGTGGTCGGAATGTGTGAGAGCTCTGTGTTTGAAAAAAAATGGCATATAGGTTGGAGAGGGTATGTCAATGAGGATTTAATAAAGGTCTCACTCGTATGCACATGTGCTAATATGATTTGTTGTACCCATGTGCGTGCATGCATGCCCCGGTGTCTGCCCTTGTGTGCATGCATGCACCAGAAGACTATTTTTTTAAAGTTATCATTGGAATGACTGGCTCTGCTGGCTATCCATTTGTCTAGACATTGCGACAGCAAACACCACCCACCAACCACCTACCACCTCCACCCCATCATCATCACCAACCCCCACCACCATCACGATGAGCATCAACACCACCACCTTCAACACCACTGCCACTAGCACCACCACCGCCAGAATCCGACATCCACCACCAACCACTAGGCACCACCACCACCACCACCACCACCACTGCATGTTGCGGATTGCGACCGCTTGTTGTGGATTGCGGATTGTGTTTGCATGTTGAGGATTTGCGTTCACATGTTGTGGATTGCAGGTGCATGTTGCGGATTGCGGGCGCATGTTGTGGATTGCGGGCGCATGATGCGGATTTCTGGGCACATGTTGCGGATGGCAACAAGTATATGTACATGCCTGAACACACATACACACCAAAATGTATGCATAGATGTGCGGACGCATGCGGTCCGCATGTTGTGGATTTGCGGGTGTATATTGCGGATTGCGGGCGCATGATGCGGATTGTGCGCGCATGATACAGATTTGCGGGCGCATGTTGCGGATGGCAACAAGTATATGTATATGCCTGAACACACATACACGCCAAAATGTATGCGTACATGTGCGAACGCATGATGTGGATTGCGGTCGCATGATGCGGATTGCAGGCGCAATTTGCGGACGCATGATGCGGATTTGCGGGGGCATGTTGCAGATGGCAACAAGTCCATGTACATGCCTGAACACGAATACACGCCAAAATGCATGCGTACATGTGGCGCATATTGCGGATTTGCTGCCGCAGTACATATAATCCTATAAATGGTACAAATTCAATCCATTTTCTCATTCCAGTTTATACATCGCAAAGTGGTTGGACGTGTAACTGCAGAGTAGTTAGGCAGTCAGATTTCTTTGAAGAACCTTGTAACTTGAATACTTGCTATATTTATCCTATAATCAATATGCCGAGACATAAATGTTTTGAATGTGGTTCCGATTCCATAATGATGAGGATAGCAAAAATCTAGACAGTGAAGATGAAGAAATGACAGAGATGAAGAGTGAAGATGATGAGCCAGTGGAGTTGGAGAGTGAAGATAGTGATGACTCAGCAGCATCTGAGAGTGAAGATGATGGTGAAGATGAAAAAGAAGCCATAGGCAATGAGGAACTATTTACCATATTCCAAAATATTAAGCAGGTCTTAGACGCTGAACAATCAGGTTTAGAAGATGAGGATGGTGAAGTGCACACAGACCCAAATGGTGTAGGCAATGTGTCTATTTCTGTATATGATGATGCTTTGGTTACAAAGTGTATAGCCATAATGTTCCAGTCGAGAAGATTACAGAACTCTACGCTCATTAAAATAATTTGTCAGGAAATTAAAGATTTTATTGATGAGGGGTACGCATACGATGAAGCAGTCTTCTCAGCTTTTCGAAAAAGAGAGTTTCTGATCAAGAAGTACATAAAGAACTATCTAGATGCTGAGGATAATGATGATGATTCTGACGGTGATGGATCTGATCCATAAGGAATCAGTCATCGATAAATGGATCTCCAGAACATTGACTATTTGTGTATGCTACAGTAACTATATGTTTTATCATATGTAATATTTTCTTCAATGTAAAAATATGGATACAAATAAAACATTGGTTCTTTATGCGTGTGTTGATTGATGATTGTAGCTTCCCAGCCGGGTCCCCCCTCATCCCTCGATATACAAATTGGAGTGCTGTTGAACTTGGTGGTGATGGCGGTGGGGTTGGCAGTTGGTGAAAATAGGTGTTGTGGTGGATGATGGGGTGGGTTAATGCTTGGTGGTGAGTGTTGGTGCTTAGTGGGCGGTGGTGCTAGTGGTGATAGAGGGATGGTGATGGTGGTGGTGATGGTGGTGGTGATGGTGATGATGGTCGGTATTGGTAGTAGGTGGTTGCGGCCGCAATGTCTAGACAATGGGTCGCCAACTATATTATCTTTGTTGTCGGGGTCTCATTGACCAGGTACTCATAATGCATTCATACTGTGTGTACCCGGACATGATAATTTTTCCTAGTTTTATTACCATTAACTGGCTGACTGGCGAGGTGTTTCAGACATTCCAGGGATCTACCTCCTAGCAAAATATTTTGGAAACGATTTGAGCAAAAGTTGATGCAGACAGTCAAATTATTTTCAAAATATTCACTAAATATCTTGGAAACGATTTGATAGAAAGTTGTTGCTAACACTGCAGTCAAATAATTTTCAAAATATTCGTACAACGCACATTGCCATCCTTGTGAACAAGTATGCTAGTATACCTCATCAATCATGACAGGTAGCACCGTGCTAGCATTCCTCATCCCTCCTCCTCCTCACTCGTTCAACCTCAATTATGCGACCACCTCTACACTCATTCCAGGGATGTTATTTTCTGATTTTTCAAACCAAAATCATGGCGCATTGGTAGTTTAATCGAATAGTTTTGATACTAATTTGACATAGGAAGCTACAATTCGCACTAGTGCCTTCGTGCGCACAGACTCTTTAAAAGGGCTGTTCAATGCGACAATTTGGCATAGGAAGCCACAATTCCGCTTAGTTTCAAAATACTTTTTTACTACAACCACGAGGGACCACATCAACCACCTAATTAATACTTTAAATGATACAAGGGTGCTCATCATTATTCGTCAACGATGGCGATGGCGGACATTATGCTCACCATTTTTATAACAATTTTTAAAATTTAATAATTAAACGACTGTCGCTTTAAAGACCACTCCTTAAATACGAGATGCATGATTATTATCTATGTAATATTATGCATACAACATCGCTTGACTTAGCTATATATTACCCGCATAGAGATGTACTTTGCTCTCTTTAAAAAAAAAAATTAAATGACTGCTAGGAAGCCGTTTAGTTTCATGTTTGAGGGTTTTAGATGAAGGTTAATGCGTTTGCATACAAATTGAAGGATTAAAAGCAAATCATAGATGCTTTATGCACAATAACGAGGTGGGCAGAGAAAACATATTTCCCTGGATACTTTTTTAACACGCACAGATTTTTATGTGCATAAACCATTTAACAAACTGATCCATCGTGTCTAGCCTGTGAACATATCCAAGATTTTCGCCTGCATGTATGTGTCATTATATGGAGGCCAGTACGCGACAGTTTTTGATAGGACGATAGTCATCTCACGCGATATTCCTTACATGTTTTGTAGTAGAACGATGTAGTATAAATGTAAATGTTAATGTACATTCGGCTAAAATGTGTTGAAGATTTGCGAGCGGGTGGTGCGGATGGCAACAAGTATATACACATGCCTGAACACGTATACACGCCAAAATGCATGCGTACATGTGCGGCCGCATGCGGGCACGTGTTGCGGATGGCAACAAGTATATGCGCATGCCTGAACACGCATACACGCCAAAATGCATGCGTACATGTGCGGCCGCATGCGGGCCATGTGTTGCGGATTTGCGGGTGCGTGTGTTGGTGCATCAGGTGCATGCGTGTGTGGGATACCTTGTGGATGATGAATCAGTAACAGATTTCCATCGATACAGATGCATTCAACCACATTCCACCCTGAGTTACGCCTTTCATCGTGGTACATACCAACGACATTATTAGTTCGCGAAGAAACAGGCATAGACAAAATCTAACATCATATGACCTTAAAGCGAATGAAGCGGACATGTTTAATGTTAATATGAGTAATGCATGAACACACCATAAATATGCATAAAGCACTAACGCGCCAAAATGTGATATTCTAATAATTGCCCAAGGGAATTAGTACATATGTCCACTCGGCTAAGAACTAGGAAACGATACGATATTATATCCAGAGCACAAAGCTGTACGCATTCGCAACTACAAAGTGAAATCTCCTAGCGAGTAACATAGGTGATAATTCAATAGTAATTTTGAATATTTCTAAAAAACACGTAGTACGAGACTTGAGGTACTAACATGTTCTTTCATTATTAACACATGCTATGTTTGTATCTAGATTCAAGATTCAAAACCATACGCACCAAATAATCTTTTTAGCATAAGTACGCTCGACATACAATTCTATAAACACACGGAACCCTCAGAGATAATGACTACATTTTAACCATTGTACAACATCTAAAACGACTGACGTTATTGAAATATTAAGTATTTAAAAAACAATTTGCGCATAATGACGGTTAAAAGTCAATACGTCTTCAAAATATTCAACAAAAATAGTTTACTAATAAATTAACGTTAGCAACGTCAAATTAATTTCAAAATATTCAACAGTTTTCCTGTATGGTATCGATGAAAATGAGATATGGGGGAATTCATCGGTGAAAGGGTTAACTTTTTTTTTAACCCATGATACAATCCAACGAATCCATCACCACCAAGTCTTGGTAACCATTCCAACTGAACACTCCATACCACAATACAAGATCATTTTTAATATTTTGTTACTAATCTGTCTGGTAGCTGTCGCTTACTAAGACAGTAACAGCTTACAGTTAAATTAGTCTCTAAATATTCTACAAAATAGTTTACTAATAAATTAACGTTATCGACGAAACAGTCAAATTATTTTCAAAATATACATCAATATCCTACCGTAATTCCTCATACATCCTCAACCTCATACTCCTACGACCTCCATTATCAGACCACCTCTTAAACTCTATTATTTTACTATTATCAATACCATTATTATTCTACTATTATCAATCGTCCTCTTAAACTCTATTATTTTTTTTATTATCTACCACGGTAGATAACCACAGAGGGGGGAGCGCGGCCACTACATTAAAACGTAAAATACACAACTTTTAAGGGTTAACTAATTCAAAATAATAGAACATTCCAGAGTGATGCAGATTCCCAATAACGTATGATTATACAATAATAAAATAGAATCAAAATGCTGCATTTATAGTCGCTATTGTTTGGAGAACAATGTCGACTATAACGCCACATTTTCTAGAGAACAATGGCGACAATTGTTCTCTAGAAAATGTGGCGTTATAGTCGTCATTGTTCTCCAAACAATAGCGACTATAAATGCAGCATTTTGATTGGTTAAAAACACATTCCAACGAAAAGAACAATAGCGACTAGAACCCCCAATTACTACTCATTATGACTTACTTGACACGTTTAAGAATCTGTTTGGTGACTGTTGGACCACAGCATGGACGCTTCTTCTTCGCTACTGCGTAATTAATGTCGCAAAAACTCAGGGTGGCTCCTCCATGTGTCTGACCCACACTGTGGGCTGATTTAATATTGCATGTGTGGTTGGCTTCGTCGAGTTGAGTAAAATGTACGAGGTTAGCGTATCCTTTAAGATCGTCTAATTCGGCCATTTCTGCCACTAGTCAAATCTGAAAAACAAGGGATAGGTTAAATTGTCGCTTTACATATCAACAGTCCGATGAACTGATCCACCAAGAAACCGACTGACTGATCACTGATCCACTCAAGAGACTTGACGGTTTATTGAGTTGATACACGCAGCTAAGGACTACGCAGTAAATTAGGCTCGCCAAACTCGGGCCATTCATCACGCGTTGTCTCGCGCTGGCGGTTGATATAATTATGGGTATACAAATTTTAAGGTTCTTTATTACATCTAGGTCATGCGTAACATATGGGAAAATTACATATTACACTGTAGGCTTTCTTCCATATCGGAAGTAGGCATAGCCTAATCACACTAACAATACGACAGATTTGTCTAGCAGCTTTGCATTGTTGGTGGAGAAGAGCTTATGGAATTTGAAGAAGCTATGTCTTCTATAGTAATATGGCGGTAGTAATTCTTGTAGGGTTTGTTGAAAAAAGCTACAGATAAATATATAATTGAATATAATGCCTATCTCATCTTTTACACAACTGGTAGGGCCTACATTTTCTTTCTTCTCTTGGGGGTTCCATCCACCCCACCCCGCCCTTTCTCTATTGGGAGGTAGTGGTTGCATGTTCGGAATAGCGTAAATAGTATTCTTCTACTGTCCCCGATTCTTCTACTGTCCCCGATTCTTCTACTGTCCCCGATTCTTAAAAGATATTTTTCTATTTCCCAATTCACTTTTCCAGAGTACCCACCTATCATATGACGTCATAATGAACTGCGTGATGTGTAGAAGGGCATCATAATGAATGACGTCATGAATGACGTCGATAAGTACGTCACGAACGCATATTTGAAAACGGTCTATGCGTTGTTGTACAAATTGTTTGCTTTTACTATTTAATGAATATTCTGTTGAATATTTTGAAACTAATTTGACTGGGCGCTGTACAAAATAGTCAACAGCTTCCCTGCATAGTTTTCATGAAATTAATAGCTATGGCATTCGGTGATCGATGAATCCCAACACGGCGAGGTGTGGGTGAAGCTTAGCTAGTGATGGCGGGGTATAGCTAAAAATGGAAAGTCCATTAAGTTTGAAACTCTTGTAGATTTTACATTTCCATGATATACCCACCCCCATAGTACTAACGTACGCCCACTCACGTCACTTCGCATTTCGAGGCCGTACTTGCAGACCTGTGATTGCTTGCTATGCGAAGTAGCATTACGCTAGTGGGCTGGAGGCAGCCAATCAGATTTCTACCTACTCCAATTGAGCTATCAATCTAAAAATAGAGGCGTCGATTCGTGCCAATATCAATGGAGAGTTCGTGAGACACGAATGCCAAGTGATGTGATTGGGCGAAATATGATAATAACCAGGCAATTTTCTTGAGCGGTAGTTGACTGACCTCATTTATGAAGTTTTGTGAACTTAGCGCAGATATCAAAGGCGTGCAAGCGTGACTCAATACGAGAGTGTAGCGTGTGGGCGAGGCCATGCAATAGGAAGATGGATATACCGTTAGTCTGCCATGTCTGTATAAATTGATCATCTAATGATTTTGTAATAGTTGTCTGCATTTGATTGGAGGTGGTGTGTTGGTTGTTTGATTTGTCCAAATGTAGCTGCGCCCTGTATTATCCAAAATAACTTTGATGGAAATCATGCAATTTAGCCACCTATATTGTTTTCGGTGTTGATGGAAGTCGGTTAACATGTGCATGCACAATGTAAATGCTAGTTTCGTTTCTTTAACTGTTATAAGTTTTAACCAGCAGGTTATCATTCGTTGTTTTATGACCACATTTATAGGTATGTCCCCCAAATTCCCTATATATCATATATTTCGCTGTACTGCGATTAACATTTAGAACATTTCTAAAGAAGTCTGTATTGACATTCTAGGATATTACGCTTTTCAATTCCAATAATTCAACACGCATATAGTAGGATTTGGTCTATCATTTAATCTTCTTCTTTTCGATCGCTGGTATCACACTTGGAGAGCCGTTCTTCGATCTCCAAGTGTCATTTCATTAGCGTTGTGCATAATGCATAATTTCTGGTTAGCCCCTCCAAATGTCTGGTTTGACACCCAGTGGGTTACACCCCTGAGCCACGTTGAGGCCGAGCATCTAGTCTTAAACATTCAATGATACCGTTTTAATTGTCAGGTCTAGTTGCCTAGCCATTCTTTGTAGTGCAAATATAGCGATACTTGTTGTTCAGCGGCCAAAAGCATCCATTGGTGTAAGAATATCCCTATGTATTTATAGTTATGGACAATGTCTACCTCATTCGTGTTCATATAGGACTTTAGCTTCCTACTGCATGCTTTGGTGGTTCGACATTTAACTTTAATTTCCAGAGGGTGCAGCATTTTGCAAAAGCATCTAGTGCATGTTGTTAATTGGTTGAGCTCTTGGCTAGTATAACTGTATCGTTTGCATATAGCAGGATAAGGAGTTTAATTATTGTGATTAATTCAGCATCTGTATCTTTTAGTTCTATTTCATAGTTTTGATCATGTAGACAGGTTCCTATGTCATTTAGATCTAATGTGAACAATATTGGTGACAGGTGTCACCCTGGTGAACACCCAGTGTCCACGTAATTCACCTTTCCATAGTCCCACACACATTATATGACGTCATGATCAAATACGTGATGTGTAGAAAGACATCATAATGAATGACGTCGATAAGTACGTCACGAACGAATGTTTCAAAAAGGTATATGCGTTGTTGTACAAATTGTTTGCTTTTACTGTTTAATAAATATTCTGTTGAATATTTTGAAACTAATTTGACGGGGCGCTGATGCTGCCATAGGCAACAACAGCACCCAGTCAAATTAGTTACAAAATATTCAACAGCTTCCCTGTATAGTTTTCAGGAAATTGATAGTTAGGGCATTCGTGGATCGATCACTCCCAACACGGCGAGACGTGGGTGGAGCTTAGCTAGTGATGGGCGGGGCAGAGCTAAAAATTGAAAGGTCCTTTGTCTCAAGAAATTCATTATTTAACTTAATTTAACTGATTCTTTGTTATCATACACACTTTGAATTACTCTGTATAGCATTACAGACAGACTCACACTCAGCAGGGTGATCCACCAACTGGGGGTCATACACCAACGTACTAGTTCGTCATCTGTAAGGCCTGCACCTATCAACCAAACTATGAACCATGTCTCTCCTAGCGAGAAAATGCGAATCATTTTGAGTTATCGTAACGTCGCACGCCTCAAATTAGTTTCGCGTTGATTGCTAGTGTAAGCTCTAAGTTCAACGACGACGACGACGACGACGACGACGACGACGACGACGACGACGACAACAACAACATGGCTGACTGGAACAATTCAGATATTGAGATGGAATTTGTTGAAATGTTGCGCCAGGTTGTATGACAGTACGCGTGAAAGCTACTTGAAGCGAGTGAAATAATATGCCTCCTATAAAATAGTCAAGGTACTCAACGAAAGACGGTATAATGTACATACGTGTGTCTCTTGAAATACCCACTGTTGTCACGTGACAAAATGTCTGCACGAACGGTGAGGATTTGATTGGTCAAACTCGAGTGTGCGGCCACAATAACTATCAACAGGACAGTTGACTCGGATCGGTACGCCATACACCACCCAATCATTCCTGACCTTGCCGACTCCCGATTCAAATTTTTGATCGGCGCTCATCAGCCGACTAACTCCAAATTTTTGTCGGAGTCAGCCCATACACCACCACATTAACACACAACTGGTGGGTCAATTGCTTGTCTGGCAGACTAGAAACGTGTGTTGTAGGCTATGCTTAGAATAGTTCATATATGCTTGAGCCAAACGATGCTGTTTTGATCATCTATCTTCGACAAAGCCTAGAAGAAACCTGACTCGAGTTCATCACACGGCTTTGACTGGCCATACCTGCACATAGCGGCAAAGTGCTATTAGCAATGATTATGCAATAGGGGCATCTAATCGGCTGATCAAGTATATTACGTCATAATGAAAAACTTCACATGTAGGTTGACGTCACAATCAAAATACGTGGCGAATGGCGTGTCTAAGTCCGTCATGAACGCTTAATAGTCCGTCAGGTGTACGAAGTGTATGTCTTTACTATTTAATATTGTATTGAATATTTTGAAACTAATTTGACTGGGCGCTGTTGCTGCCATAGGCAACAACAACACCACGTCAAATTAGTTTCAAAATATTGAACAGCTTACCTGCATAGGTATCTTGAAATTAGGATTCTTGGAATTCAGAACAACTGGGAACAACTCGTGGGTGGGGCTTAACTAGAGAGGGAGGGAGCAAAGCTAACGTTGGATTCATTCATTCATTCATTCATTCATTCATTCATTCATTCATTCATTCATTCATTCATTCATTCATTCATTCATTCATTCAGTCAGTAAGTCAGTCTGAGACTAGACATGGTATTCTGCAATCAGACTGGGTAACAGAGGAATTCACCTCTACCTATGCTGTGCCCATTTCTACCTAAACTCTGCCCATTTCTAGATAAGCACCGCCCATTTCTACCTAAGGGCCACCCATTTCTACTTACAGGCCGCCCATTTCTACCTAATCGCCGCCCATTTCTACCTAATCGCCGCCCATTTCTACGTAATCGCTGCCCATTTCTACCTAATCGCCGCCCATTTCTACCTAAACGCCGCCCATTTCTACCTAATCGCCGCCCATTTCTACCTAAGCGTCGCCCACTAAACACCGTCCATTTCTACCTAAGCGTCTCCCATTTCTAACTAACCACTGCCCATTTCTACCTAAGCGCTGCCCATTTCTACCTAAGTGCCGCCCATTTCTGCATAAGCATCGCCCATTTCTACCTAAGCGCCGCCCATTTCTACCTAAGCATCGACCATTTCTACCTAAGCACCGCCCATTTCTACCTAAGCGCCGCCCATGTATACCTAAGGGCTCCCATCTCTACCTAAACGCCACCCAATTCTACCTAAGCACTGCCCATTTCTACCTAAGCGCCGCCCATTTCTACCTAAGCACCACCCATTTTTACCTAAATGTCCCCCATTTCTACCTAAGCACCGACCATTTCTACCTAAGCACCGCCCATTTCTACCTAAGCACCGCCCATTTCTACCTAAATGCCACCCATTTCTACCTAAGCGCCGCCCATTTCTACCTAAGCGCCGCTCATTTCTACCTAAGAGCTGCCCATTTCTACCTAAGTGCCGCCCATTTCTACCTAAGCGCCGCCCATTTCTACCTAAGCACTCCCATATGCTTAAGCTCCGCCCATTTCTACCTAAATGCCACCCATTTCTACCTAAGCGCCGCCCATTTCTACCTAAGCGCCGCTCATTTCTACCTAAGAGCTGCCCATTTCTACCTAAGTGCCGCCCATTTCTGCCTAAGCTCCGCCCATTTCTACCTAAGCGCTACCCATTTCTACCTAAGCATCGCCCATGTCTGCCTAAGCTCCGCCCATTTCTACCTAAGCTCCGCCCAATTCTTACGCGTGTTGGAATTGATTTAAAACCGAACACTAAATTCCCAGAATCTAAAATTCAATAAACATAAACAAGAAAGTGTTGACTATTTTGAAACACTGGGGATCTTGCTGCCTATAGCCGCAACAGCTCCTTGTTAAATTTGTTTCAAAATAGTCAACAGAATATTTTTTAAGTTTCAAATTCATCAAGGCCATGCAATTCGTACATTTGACAGACTTTTGAGCTTCATGGCGGAGTTATAATACGTCATTATAATAGTGGCATCAACCTAGATGTGATGTAATAGGGTTATGACATCAATAGCTCGTATCCCGCTATCCGCTGAACCACTCAGAAGATGCCATATATCGACAAATTTGCTGGAGAAAAATGACAAGACCGGATTTTCAATTCATTAATTCCAATACTATATCGATCAAATTACAGGAGGGGCATATCTGTAGTCTGTCTCTGTGAACAATTTCTTGCGACGCTATATCAGTTGATAAGAAAAGCTACTTACCCTAGAGGAAGAACTGTATCAAGCGATCACCTGTCTTTAAGGACCACTTTTGATGGACCATACACTAGCCATTGCGAGTATGTAATGAATGATGTGAATGAGATTAGACACGGCACGTTCCAATACAGTATGATAGCTCATACTCAGCATAGATATTTATGATTGATTGATTATGTTTTATGAAGAAAGAGTTTAAATTTTTTAGGAATGATTGATTGTCTGCAGTATAGCATAGTTAGTAATTAGTAAGATATACGTTAACGGTGTAACCAGGTTTGAGAGCTCCCTTTAATAGCATGTTACGGGTAGCTTATTCTAAACTAGGTGCACAGTCATCGGGCCAATACTTGTCCTCAGGTGATGGACGAAGGCCAACTAATTGATTTAGTATAAATAGAATCATATACAGCAAACATATATACAGGCCAGCGCAACTCCATAGCCAGAACCGATTGGCCACTCAAGTATTTGACGTCATAATCGAATACGGCACGTGCTAGCTGACGGCACAATCATAACGATTGCTTTGTCATGGCAATGGAGAACTCCGTCATGAAGAGTACGAATTATATGTTTTTAATAAATTTACGATTTGATAAATAGTTTGTTGAATATTTTAAACTAATTTTACTTGTGGCTGTTGCTGCCAGCAAAAGCCCCACATCCAATTAGTTTCGAAATAAACAACAACTTACCTGTAGACTTACCTTGAATTTGTTCTTCTCGGAATAAAGCTTTAAGAATTACAAATCGATTCCAATGAACATAAATGTGGACGGAGCTTATGTAGAAATGGGCGGAGATTATGGAGAAATGGGCGACGCTTATGTAGAAATGGGCGGGGCGTAGCTAGAAATGGATCTCTCCGTAGATTTGTGATTTAGGCAACTTTGTCAGAAATGACAGCACGTGATAGACACACGGGCGACCAACAAGCCGATTAATATTAGTTAACCGCTACAACTAAATATGTTAAGTATTTAAAATTTCGACTAGTTTCGAACATATAAATTTTCAACATTACAATATTATCACAAAAAATGACTACTAACTCGACATTATAAACCCTATTGGATCGTAACCGGTTCTACCAATTATAACTGTAACTCTATGAATCAGGTGTATTCCAGAATAATCATCTATATATTATTACGAAGCACGTTAAATATTAACCTGTTCATATACGCGACGAATCAGGAGAGCTATAGCTGAGAGTGAGTGTAGGCCCCTAATAGAGTAGCTACTACAGTTAATGGAATATGGCCTAAACGACTAGAATTCGTACTCAAGATTCAAGATTCAAGATCCAATGTTATTTATTACATTAATTTGTGTACATATTTAATGTCACAACAGGTAGTCCACCTAAGGCAGAGCCTATAGGGCGGCGGATTCCTTACACACATAACATTTAGAACAATTGTATAACATAAATAAAAACACCATCATATCACTATCATATGGTGGCTAACATATCAACATTATGGTATTGAAAGTTAAAAAGGTAATGATAGTAGTAAAATATTAACGTTTAGAAAACATTTGGACAACACGGATAACATATTATACGACGGTGACATAACAGTTTACACTTACGTGACATACATTTACATAGAGTGGGGAAAAGGGTGCTTATTATTATTATTATTATTATTATTATTATTATTATTATTATTATTATTATTATTATTATTATTGACTTTGGGTTAAAGATAATATTATTAGTTGTGGGTGTTTTAGTGAGGTGGATGGGTGCTATTATACTCTAGTACCTACACAAGGTTACGTACCTAATGAAGTGGCGTTATTCGAGGAAGTCACGTCTTTGTTTTGAAATCAATTAAATTTAAACACTTGGTGCGTCTACCCCGGGTAGACGAGGGTGGCCGTGCCAAGCGTTTAAATTTAATTGATTTCAATACAAACACGTGACTTACATGGCCCTAGAATAAATACGAGAGTTTTGTAGTAATATAATTGCGGCGTTATTAATCCCTCTCGGTTGGTTGATGATGTTCTCGTTAGCTGGCGCTAACACGTCGCTGAGAGGTATGGCACAGTTGGGAATCCCTCTTGAGATTAAAGTGTAAAGATAGATATCTAGTGAAGTCAAAAGGGTGTAGTAATAGTATTTCACATTCATCCATACGCTCTTACGACGATACCACTGTGTATAGATTTTGCTGACATACATGTAGGTCACATACAGTTTAACCCCTCTTGTTCAACTTAATCTTATAATGGTTAAACCTGAAAAATGTCACCTGCAATACTCTTGAGTGATATACATCTGCAGGCCAAGAGAAGACAATTGTTTTAAATTTATCACTGAAGTGACTGGCTCGGTAACCGAGCCAGTCATTCCAGTGGTAAACTTCAAAAATAGGCTTCGCTTGGTCTGTACATGTTCGCTGACAAAGTTGAATTTTCTGGAATATTGACCATTTAATGATCAAGTTGAACAACACGTGTGGAAACAGAAAGTTATTTTTGTAAATTTCTGTGGCAAATTTACACACATTGTCTTCTCTAAGTGGGCATTTACTGAGTAAGAATTGCAATTTTCTTTGAGATATCTAGAGCTTTAATGGGTTAATTGATATAGGTAGCATTTTGCTTTGATGCGCTATTGACACAAGAGGGGTTAATGGAGTGATCCCATCTGTCACTCAAATTTATGACGTCATAGTCAAATACGTCACATGTTAGATGACGTCATAATCAAAATGACGTATAACTCCATCATGAAAATCGAAAAGATTGAACGTCTCAAATGAATTTACATATTACTAAACTTCTGTTGAATTTGCTGTATCTGATCTATGACAGCAACAACTTCCAGTCACATTAGTTTCAAAATATCCAATGGCGTATCTGTATAGTTACATTGAAATTGAGATTCTGATAATTCAGCGTGCGTTGAGTAAAATCAGGTCAAATATACTTACAAAGTGGACGGAGCTATCTCTCTCTCTCTCTCTCTCTCTCTCCATCTCCCTCCTCCCTCCCTCCCTACCTCCCTCCCTACCTCCCTCCCTCCCTCTCTCTCTCTCTCTCCCTCCCTCCCTCTCTCCCTCTCCCTCTCCCTCTCTCTCGCTCTCTCGCTCTCTCTCTCTCCCTCCCTCTCTCTCTCCCTCTCTCCCTCTCTCTCTCCCCCTCTCTCTCTCTCCCTCTCTCTCTCTCCCTCTCCCCCCTCTCTCTCTCTCCCTCTCTCCCTCTCCCTCTCTCTCTCCCTCCCTCCCCCATCCACCACCCACCCTAGTTTTTTTCAAAACCTAGAAGCAACTTACCTCTTTTAAAATTAACCTTAGCATTTTAGCTTGGAAGCAACCTAAGTATGCTCTTTTACCACTCAGAATCGCAAATATCAGTCCATAGAACAGCAGAATTCACAAAATTGTTTGTGTGTTATGTCAACGTAGGTAAATCTTAGCTAGCTGTCCGTCCTCCAATCATTTTGGGAAGAGAATTTGCACAACTGCGACATATGGTCGGTACTTATTAAGAACAGTGAAAACCCAGTTAAATACACATAGCCAACTGACTAAATAATCTAACTGAGTAATACCTTATTGTGGCTGGGCAACAGGAAGGAGTAGCCAACCCGGAACCAGTAAGAACGCTGCCTCGGACTACGCTACAGCTACACCATCGGATGGCAATTCCCTGATGCACAGAACCAGGCAAGATCGATGAAGTCCTGATCTACCTCCTCTATGCATGTGCTTGGCCACTGGGAGTACCGCCATAATAGCCAGGTTTTCTAATAGAGCAGGACACAGCAACATACACGTGATGTCATTGACTGGGTGAACATTTTCTAAGTTGTACATATTATCTTTGCACGACTTCCTCTTCGCAAATATGGCCTAGGAGTGTTTGGTGTTTCTGAGAAGCTTGATAGTGCCGGATTTTGAAATAAACATCATCAAGTTATTTAACAGGAAACGGACGTGGACTCGGCACAAAATATAGTCAGACTCAGATAAGAAAACGAGCAACTTTTGATAGGCTGCCTCCGGCTTGGTTTCAACTAAGATCTTCTAGCTGATCTAAGCCTCCTGATTGGTCCAGAGCAAAGTCAATGCAGTAACCATTCATCGAAAGATAAGAGCTGCAGCGCTGACCAGCGTAAAAGATGCCAACTCTGCATAGTCAGACAGCCGCATCCAGGATAAGAGCTGCAGCGCTGACCAGCGTAAAAGATGCCAACTCTGCATCGTCAGACAGCCGCATCCAGGTCTGAGCATGGAGAGGTTCGACAACACATCCAGTCAACAATCTAGGTATTCCTGCTTCACCAGCTTTTACTTTTGAAATTCACCACTGAAGATCCAATTTCAAAGACTGGTCTTCCCAAGCGACATTTACAAAGCCTCCATTAATACCTAATTGTTGTATGGATCGCTAACTTAAAAGTGATCCTTCCACCGATGCCGGAGGCCTTAAACCCCAAAACACCTAGGATGGATAAACTACCACCTCGTGTGGGATCCCATAAAAATCACTCAAGTTTAGGCACACTCAGACTGACCACCTCTAGACGTCTCCCGAGAATATTGGATCAACCAGGTGGCATCGACTAAAACGATCTTCACACACGCACGCACGCACGCACGCACGCACGCACTCACGCACGCACGCACACACACACAAAACCCTGATTCGTCTAGGTGAAGACACCAAAGTAGAAATTCGTCCCATTCCACTTTAAGCGGACTTTCAGGAATTAGCTCTTAGCACTAAATGACTCTCGTGACTGAATAACAGTTTATAGACAGACCAAACAAAAAACCACCATCAGCGATGTAACGACTGGCGGAAATACACTCTGCTTTCTCGCACTCCTCTCGCTAACACCTGCTCCTCTCCCCCCCCCCCCTCCCCCCATCAACCGTAAGGATTCACGCTCCCGAGAGACAGTACCCCCCCCCACTGGCAGACAGGCCCTCCCACCTATCGAGCGCTGATCTTAAGAGTTAGGGCGACATTTCCAAACCCGGACAACAAGGATGCAAATTTGTCCTTTCGCCGCTCCGTCATGAACCTTTTTTGGCCGATGATAAAATACCACACATAGAGCCCTTTCCATCTGCGGAACGCGCCCACTACACCCTCTCACCTGGGGATGCCTTTTCGACTGTGCGCGCCGGGTAGATTCGCCTCCATCGTCGCAGAAAGAGCCACCATTAACGTGAGACTTCCAGCCACATTATATTTTTTAGAAACGTATTGCATCTGTCCCAGTCATAGTAGAAAGGTTAGCCCACGTGCGGAGATAAAAGAGTATTCACTCATTAATATTTCGTCATGTGCTATTGAATATCCAAAACTATTCACGAAAGTAAGTTGTTTTACATTATATTTTGTTGAGGACAAGAATACAGGTTTTACTTTTTTGGTGCCTTTTCTGACAAGGTTTTCTGCCAAGCCTGACAATATCGACCAAACACTATTTCGTCTATGAAAATGTGTGTTTCTTGTAACCGAATTATATAACTTTTAGGTTGGTTGATGATTGTTATTATAACGTCACATTGCTTAATTTGTCAGTATTTGTATGAGAATATTTATATTTAGCGTGTTGTGAAAATTTTCCTGGCTTATGACATGTATATTTCCCCAAAAATTACATGAGGCCTAAGGACCATAGTGGTCACCTGGACCTTTAGCATTTGAACCATTATCATTTGAACAGGCATAATAATTCAGCCATAACAAGACTTAAAATACAAAATTGGAATTCAATACAAACCGTTTTTGAGGAGATATTAATGATGGAAACTAACCACACACTCAGATCTAACGCTATGTTCCATCCATACAATAAAAGATTCACATATGGACACCAAACCCAAAGTTCTGATTGGTCCATGAAAGACATGTTCTATCAAGGATCAAGTTCTCTTGAACAAATTTTATAATCACCCATTAATATGGATGTAATTAAATACACTGAGTTTCAGCCTGATACGCATAGCAGTTCCTGAGATGTCATTTTTGAGAACATGATGGCGACTGGAAATGGACCAATTAAAAAGTTGAAGGAGAGTTCTGATGCCAATCTCTACAGGGTTCATCCATCCAAATTTCTTTGAAATTCACCAGGTGGTTCTCGAGAAGATGTCCTTAATCTGCATCTAAACTTGGTGAACTTATAATGACACGTATGACCTGTATTGCTATTACTTTTATTTCGGATCTGACCAATCGTCCTTGAGATAACCTGTCATAGGCACACTTTTTTGTACACGTGATAAATTCGTTGCTGTGGCAGCCATTGATTTGAAATTTGGCACACTAGTAGGCAGATGGATGCTACGTCTAATGCTGATGGAAAATTATTGGCAATCCTAAAGCCCTCTCCGTCATCCCGAAAAAGGCACCTTTTATTTGCTTTCTTCGTCACCAATATCAAATTTAACTGACGCCACAGCTAAAATATAATGGGATCGTTCGAAAGGCAATATCATGGCCCATAGGTATTTTTTATACCATCGAAATACACCTATTCGCTAACAAGATTTACAACAATAGGGGTCTGGAATCTGACTGCATTCGATTGCCCAGCGTCAATGTTGTCGCTGACGTGTGTACTGTGTCATCGGCGCTGAGGCACACTATTGTACGTCGCATTGCGTCATACTGTAATAGAGTGTAGGGTAGATGCATGAATGGTCTGACGTGTCTGAGCATTACGGTATAGCATTAACCCATTAGTCGGTAGGTCAGTCAGTCAGTAGTTCGGTCAGTTGGTCGGTCAATAAGTTGGTCGGGTAGTCGGTTGGTTGGTCAGTCGGTCAGTCTGTCAGTTGACTGGTCAGTCGGTTGATTGGTCAGTCAATTAGTAAGTCAATCATTCAGCTACAAAAACTTATTTCATGATCATATGCTAGGATTTCACAACTTTGTACATGATCAGAAAAAATATGAACAATCAAAACAAATTCGGAACCCACAACTATCGAGATTCTATCGATCTTGTTCGATGAATTAGTTACTATTTCCTTACATTTCTCGTAAAATATTCTCTTGCAATAGCAAATTTAAATTTCAACTGACCTTAATAAGAAGCACTTGTCCAAATTTGTGATCTGTTATTTTATTCATTACATTTTGATTTAATTTTGCAATTTATGCTTTAATGTGATAATTATTGACCTATCCAGTAGGGCAGGTATGTATTAGGTTTCACCTGCTCTGTGGGAGAAATAACTTGCCCTGGGTTGGTGGGCAGCCCTTAACGTCAAGACCTGCTCTATGGGACTAGGCTTCAAAACCTTTGCCATTTTGCAATTTCCAGAACCCCTTTTAGGCGCCACACTTCATCAACTTTATGCGATTCCAATGTATCTGGAAATGTAATACTCCTACATGTACATGTATCATGATAAACTTCAAGAGTTCTAATAAGAGTTTTGGTTTGCTAATTCTTTCAGCAGGGATTTCGGATTTCCCACCACCGTTTAAATCGTTACTACTACTTAATCAACAAAGTTAGATTTCAACCAACCGTGTGTGGAATGATCATACAACGATAAGCTTCAGGAAATCAAATGGTCTTTCAATTGGTCAATCTCTTTGGCTGTCATCTACATGTCTCTTGGATTTGCTGCAAATTATCCATATGGCTATGTAATTGCAAATGGTTCAAATGTTAATGGTCCAGGTGAGCATCACAGGCCCTTGGGGGTAATTGTTTCTATATTAGTCAGCTCAGATTGCTCAAAATATCTACAGTGAATATTACTACATTGCTACTTATTTTGGGAATAATTTGATTGAAAGTTGACACCACAATGATGTTCAGTCAATTCGCTACCAAAACAGTTGCTGTTGAACACTATTAGGGGTGATGATTTTCTGCTTCGGCAGAATTTCCGCTTCGTAAGCAGAATTGACATACTGAAGCAGAAATCGGCAAAAATTTACATTTTCTTCTAAATAATTGCCTTTCTTGTTTATATTCTTCAGTAGAGTTCGGTCTGTACCAGAAATTGTGAAAATTCATCCATCAAATTGAAGAAAAACAATACATGTACATCTGTGTGCCATTCCAAATTACAAGGCAGAGTGTGAATCTAGTTATGAATATTTTGTTTCCTCTCGATATAGGCATGAATTGTTAAATTTTCATGCATCTGCGATTGTTAATTAAGCCGATTATTGTTCGAAGGTTGAAAAACAGTGAAACCGGTGACGAAGCAGAAGTTGCTATTTTCCAAAGCAGAATTTACACTTTACGAAGCAGAAAATCATCACCCCTACACTATATCTACTAGATTATTTTGAAAATAATTTGACCGAATGTTCCTACTGCTATCGGCAACAATATTTGCCAACCACCTTGTTCTAAAGATAATTACTCTAGCATGTCGCAAACGATCGACTCTACGTGTACTGCTGAACTAAAATGTATTACCTGGTTCAGAACTGTCCAAATTGGCGTAACCCATTTTAAGTTCGCGCAAGGGTTATGCAAACATTTATGACCCAACCTCTTTTCCGTTCCCGCAATTTCTGTCATGTTGTAGATAAATGCAGGAAACATGGTTACACAAAACAGAATGGGTTTCCCAAAACACATTTGCGCAACCCCAAAATGGGTTACGCACATTTCCAATTTGGACAGGCCTGTGGCTAGACCGGTATACATGTATATAGGGAATTTTGATGTCACAACTCAACACAAGATTGCAGAGTGTCTCCTGGCGGCATCACTCTGACCATTTGTATTAGCCTAATCTGGTAGTTTCTCGGCTAACGATAGCTTTAAGGAAATACACACACATCTTAACATTCTTATTTAGCAAAATTAAGAATAATTTTAGATTTTCAAATAAATTGCCACTACATATTTCTTAGTTCTTTAACCAACTGGTAATGTAGTCGCCATTCTAGATTTTGTTTGTCAGCGCCATCATATCAGAACCTATTGGCTTTTCTGGCGCGAAAATCAGATATTATTAAAAAAGTTCTCAGATTCGTGTACGTATACATGTATGTTGCAGGCTGTGGTACCTTTACAACAATCGGTTTCGACAAAGAGGATTTTCTCCTTGAGTACAAGGGTGAACTCGTGGATCAGGTCGAGGGAGAACGGCGACTCAAATCACATCCTCAGTCAAAGGGTTCATTCCTGTATTTCTTTGTATGCAGCGGTTGTCATTACTGGTAAGCGTGAGATTTTTTATGTTCATGATATGTGAATATGTTAAATATTTATCCCCACGTTTAAAAAGTGGTGAGGATATTGTAGTCGCTCCGTCTGTCTGTCCGCTTATTGTGCTATCTTCTCCCAAACCAGTGAGTGGAATTATGTTGGTAGGTGTGTTACCCATAGGATTATGCTTAGCAGGGTGGTATTTAGATTTGGCTACGCCCTGAAGGGGCTGGACAGAGGTCAAATCACGTATAATGCAACTCCTGGAACCGTTACGCAGAACTCAACCAAATTGGATATGCAAGTTACCCATATGATTGTGGAGTGCAAGAGGCCTTTTACATTTGGCTCTGCCACCAGGGATGGGTTGTGGGGATGGTCAAAAGTTCAAAGTGGCAAACGTAGGGATGCGATGTCATGTCATCGTACGATTGATCTATTTGATTTTGGTGTTGTCATGGTCTCTGTATTTCAGTAGAGAGCACGGCAACACCAAGATAAAATATAAGTGCAAACTGGCGAGTCAGGATGAGAGAACTGTGCCCATAGCCCCTAGGCTGGCAGCCCTATGTAATATGTAGCGGCATTGGGTCGTCCTGCTGTGGGCACTGCCGCCATATGAATGAAAAATTGCTGAGTACGGCTCTAAATATCTTTGGTACTTACTCAATATATTGAAACAAATAATATTACTAAAAGTTAATTTGAGATTTATTTTTTAAGCCAAGTGGAAACTTTATTGCCTGTTTATTAGCTCACCCTGTTTAAGACTATATGCTCGGCCTCAACGTGGCGCAGGGGTGTAACCCACTGGGTTTCAATCCAGACATTTGGAGGGGCTAACCAGAGCATTATGCACAACGCTAATGAAATGACACTTGGAGATCGAATCAACCGAAATGGTGCTCGCCTGTGAGGATCCGCCAGCCATGTGCAGCGCCGGGCTCCACGCCTCGAAGGAGCCCAACCACAGCTACTGGAGGTCCCATCAACTCGTCTTGTGGAGCCAGGGGACGAGAATGGATAGCTACTGGCCAACCGAAAGAGAAGACCAAACCCAAAGAGAACCCCAGTATCAACATCATGCACTGGAACGCAGAAGGGGTTACCAACAAGAAATCAGAGCTCGAACAGATCCTGTACGAAAACAACATTGATATCTGCTGCATCCAAGAGACACACCTGCAAGAAGGAAAACCATTTAAGGTCAGAGGTTACCAGATTTTCCGGTGTGATCGAAGAGGAAGAAAGAAAGGCGGGGTGATCACCTTGGTCCGAAACAGCGTGAACGCCAGCCAAATCAAAACCTTTATAGAAGAGGCAGAATATATCAAGATCAAGGTAACAACCAGCAACTCTGTGATTGATATTGTCAATTATTACTGCCCTAATGACAAGAATCTCTCACTTGACACAATCCAGGTCCCGGACTGCCACTTCCTCATTGCAGGAGACTTTAATAGCCAGTCCCAAAGCTGGGGATACAGAACACTTGATAAACGAGGAGAAGACATTGAAGCATGCAAGATGAAAAGCACCTTTTACTTGTCAACGATCCCACAGATCAGCCTACCTATTACTCGCGCCGGTGGCACTCGACAACAACGCCGGACTTGGCATTTTGTACAGAAGACATTCACAGAAACCTCAGTAGAGTGGTCGGATCGCAGTTAGGAGGAAGCGACCACCGCCCAGTCCTCCTCTCTCTTTCTGGAAGTATTTCGACAAGTTCACGTCAACATCCAAGGTGGAACTACAAAAAGGCAAATTGGAGTCTGTTCGGCATTCGTTCCAATGAGCTTACCCAAAATATAGCAGTAGAAGGGTGAAACATCAACAATGTGGTCAAGGTATTTAATTCAAGTATCCTCAAGGCTGCCAATGAAGCGATTCCTCGAGGGTTCAGACAAAACTACCGCCCCTACTGGACAACAGAACTGCAAGCAGCACATGATAAACTAGACACGGCCTGAGAAGATGCAAAATGTAATCCCTGTCATGAAAACCACTTCACGCTACAACAAACCAAAGCCAGGTATCTAAAGACCAAGCTGGAGGCCAAAAGACGGAAGCTGGAGGGAAAAGACTGCAGGGTTTAATTTAGAGAGAGACACTACGAAGCTATGGAGACTGACTAAAGCACTGAATGATGAGGGTGTCGGGGGAGAGAGGATTACTCTTGAAGAAGATGGACAAACACTGACAGGAAAGATGCCTGCAGATGCCTCTGCGAAGGCATACGCAAAAGAAAGCAACATTTCTATACCACGCATGCGTCAAAAAGAGGTTAGAAAGGAGCAAAAGGAAAAAACAGACACGAACACTCATGATGCAATGAAAGTTGACATTAGTTTAGCAGAACTGAAGAAGGCTATCCGCCAATTGAAGAAGAAGAAATCTCCTGGGCCAGATGGCATTACGAATGAAATGATCCAACACCTTGGTAATGCATCTCTCCGCAAGTTGCTAGACATCTTTAATCACAGTTGGACAAATGGAGAGGTTCCTCAGTGCTGGAAGGAAGCCAGAATGACCCCTATTCTGAAAAAAGGGAAGAACAAGACGAAAGTGCTGAGCTACCGTCCTATCAGTCTTACAAGCTGCATATGTAAGACAATGGAGCGCATCGTCAACCAGCGGTTGCAGTGGTACCTGGAGTCGGAGAACATTATAGTTTCAGAGCAGGCCGGCTTCAGAAGATACAGGAGCACAGAAGATCAAACAACACATCTTGCACAGGTCATAGAGAACACTTTTCAAGCCAAGAAGGTGATGCTAGCTGCCTTTATAGATCTGCAGGAGGCATTTGACAAGGTGTGGAAGGATGGCCTCCTCGTGAAGCTCCGGCGCACAGGCATCGGTGGCAACATGTTCCGATAGACCAAGTCATACCTACACAATCGCAGAGCTAGGGTGCTTGTTGATGGACAATCTGGACAGAATGTATTGCTGAGAGAAGGGGTGCCACAAGGCGGAGTATTATCACCAACTCTGTTCATACTCTTCATTAATGACATTGTAGCAGAGCTGCCCAATGGGATCCAAGCAGCCCTCTATGCAGATGACCTCGTACGTTGGTGAACTGAGGAGTACACAACGACTGCCACGTACAGAATGCAGCTCGCCTTGGACAGAATTACAGCTTGGGCCAGTCGCTGGTGTATTACCATCAACAAAGAAAAATCATCAGCCATGCCATTCTCACTGTCCACAAAAACCAAGGTTGGCAATCTGATACTGGGCGGTACTCCACTCGCATATGCGGACCAGCAGACATACCTGGGAGTCACCTATGACAGAAGATTAACATGGAAGGAGCACATCCAGAGCGCAGAGGCAAAGGCCAGAAGAAAGCTAAACATCATGAGGAATCTGGCAGGAACAAAGTGGGGTGCCAATGAAAGGATCATCAAGACCATCTACCTAGGTGCCGTACGACCACACCTTGAGTATGGATCCAGCTCATGGATGACAGCAGCTACATCTCATCAACAGAACCTCGACAGAGTACAAAACCAGGCACTGCGCATCATCACGGGTGGAATGAGATCGACACCAATAGAAAAAATGGAACAGACAGCAGGCATCCCCCCACTTAGCAAAGGAAGGGAATGCAAAGCACTGATCCAAGCTGCAAAGTTCAAATCGTTCAACAACCACCCGATGAAGATCAGGCAAGAACAGTTCTCATCAGGAAGACCTAAAAGATCAAGTTTTGTGAAAGAGACAAAAGCACTTCAAAGGAAACACCAAGAAATGTTGCCAGCACAAATAGAAGACCCAGACCACACACTTGATCCTCGACCCTGAGAAAACAAACTAGAGAGCATAGCTATTCGCACCACAGTACCTCATCTCGCAACCAAAGATGAACACAGTGATGGAAGAGATGTACCCTCAGCAGACATGGATAAGGATCTACACAGATGGATAAGCCAAAGATGCAATTAGGAGCGGAGGTGCTGGACTGCACATACAGTATCCAAACGGACAACATGAGCCAGCTGCAATACCGACAGGCAAACACTGCACAAACTACAGAGCTGAAGTCGAAGCACTGCTTCATGCAGCTAATACCATCAGCAGAACAGCATACCCTATTGCACAGATTGTCTTTTTATCTGATGACCGCTCCGTTCTTGAGGCTATCACCAAAGGTAAGCTGCCACAACTTGAAGAAGCACTACACACCATCAAATGCTTTCTGATAGCATTGCAGTGGATCCCCTCACACCGTGGAGTCCAAGGAAATGAGGAAGCAGACAGGATGGCAAAGGTGGGTGCAGAAGAGAATCAGACAGAAAACATGGTTACCTATACAGAGATGAAGACTATCATCAAGTCACTCTATAGAACACCTCAATCAGAAGATGCCTACCATTATCTCTCGAGGCCAGAGCAAGTGACCATTTTTCGTCTCAGAACTGAACACAACAGACTAAACCAACACATGTACAGGCGGTTCCACCTTACGACATCGCCCGCTTGTCCTTGTGACGAAGCAGAACAGACCACAGAGCACATACTTCAATGTTGCAGTACGTATCAGCTGTTGAGAGAAGAGATCTGGCCTTTGTCAACCTCTTTTCTTGAAAAGCTGTATGGGCCTGTGGAAGAACTGCAGGAAACCACAGATTTCATCTTGAGAACGGCTCTCCATGTGTGATACCAGCGATCGAAAAGAAGAAGAAGAAGAAACTCACCGAGTCCTTTGATAATTTTCAGTACATTTTTCATAATTGCTTCTTCTTATCATCTTTACTGGTTTCAACCAAACTTAGCTGAACTGATCCTATGTTCATAGGCTCCAGAACCTCCATTCAGAATATTGACTCACCAAATTTTTGTGTGAACATCTTATTTTATTAAAAATTGACCGGAAATTGTCCAATTGCTTTAAAACGCTACTCCTCATTAACCACTTGGCAGATTTCAACAATTTGTGGTGGAAGCATCTTATGGCGATACGCTCTAGAACTTCCATTCAAAATTTTGATTCGTCAAATTTTTGGGTGAAAAACTTAGATTTTATTACCAATTTACCGGAAATTGTCAAATTGCTTCTCCTTACCATCTAGATAGATTTTAACCAAATCTGGCTGAACGGATCCGATCGTCATAGGCTCTAGAACGTACATCGATTTCTTTGGGTTAGAAAATTGTCAAATGACTATGTCTATACGGTCTAGAACTTCTATTCAGAATTTTGGTTCATCAATTTTATGGGAGAAAATCTTAGATTTTATGAAAAATGTATCGGAAATTGTCGAATTGCTTCTTCTCTATAACAGTCTGGGATTTTTCAACCAAATTTGGTTGCAGGGGTCCTGAGGTGGTAGATTCTACAACTACCAGATATAATTTTGATTCATAATTTTTTTGTGTAAAACCGTAGCACGATCCTATGATGATTATAAGCTTCATGAAATCAAATCGGATTTCAATTGGTCAATTACTTTGGCGGTCATCTTGGATTATCCCGAAATTATCCACCATGTCTAATGCTAATGGTCCAGGTGAGCGTAAGAGGCCCCGACTTTACGAAGTAAAACGAGCTATTGTGATACCGTCGGCGGTGGCAGCAGCGTCCAATTTGCGTTTACTGGCTCAATTTAGTGTGGTATATATTTGGTTTGCTTAATCATACCGGGCCCAAACTTGGACAAAAAGCCTCCCTATAATTAGTGGGCATAACACACTGGCCATGGGCTTCAAAAGCTCAAGGTCATTGTGACGTTTACAAAAACTCCTCAGCAATTAACATTTTACGTTTGCCTAGACTTAGTGTTTTATATGTTGTATTGTCTTAGGTTTGCTTAATCATACTGGCCCAAAAGTTGGACACACTTCCCTATACTGAATGGGCATGACATATTTCCTTTGCGGTGAAAAGGTCAAGGTCACTGTGAAAATATTTTCAACATTTGGTTTTGCGTTTAGCTTAACCTAACATGTCTGGTGGAAATTATTTTGAAATTCTGGGAGCATCCATCATTTTTACTGATCTCGTTTGTCTAGTTTATTTAACTGATATAAAAATGTATAAAGGACTTTATTCACCACTGTGCTACATGGCTTTGCAAGTTTTCACATTTTTTGTTCAGTATTGATGCAACATACCAGACGAACAGCCCCGGACGTTTGGTGAATGACAGCAAGAGGAGGCCAAACTGTAAGATGAAGAGTGTGGAGGTGGAGGGAAAACCTCATCTTTGTCTATTTGCACTTCGTCCTTTGAAGACAGGGGAAGAGTTGCAATAGGATTACGGGGATACAACCGCATTTTGGCGAAAGGTAAGTAGGTTTAGAATGTGACAGAAGGTTTTAGAATGTTGCTCCCTTTTTAACTCAGCTGACTTGTCAGTCAGCTGAGCTATAGTGATCACTCCCCGTCCGGCTGTGCATCGTCAACAATGGTGGCACGTTTTGTTATTTCTGGGCAGATTTAGATCAAACTTGGTCAAAATGTCCATGTACGCATTTAATGTATGCATTCGGAAGATGGAGCTGATTCGATAAAAAAAAACCCAGCGTTATCCCCCTTGCAAATTTTCTTCAGTATAGGACCCAATGGGGAAAGGTACTACGTATGTGGCACATTTCATTATTTCTTGAGGTATTGGCTTCTAATTTGGTGGGTGGTTACCTACAGCCATAAGCTACCACACCTGTAATAAATAGGTCAGTCTAGACTGACCTAGTTTCTTGAAAACAGGTCAACGGTCAATTTTCCCATTTGTGCGAATAGTAATATATACACCTGTGCAAAAGTTAAGCACCACCCTATTTTTACGCACATGCGAGGCTATATTCATGTGCTATGAAGAAAGCAATAGCATAAACATTTATGTACCCATCCATCTTAGTGCAAGAGGTAATAATGCAACTAGAGGAATGCTGATTATGATGGTGGGGAAACACTGTATGTTTTTGTTTGAACTTGAAAACGAGGCCTGAATATGGTTACGTTGACACAACTGACAACTATTGCCCTACAGTTGACACACGTGGATAGATTGTCATTAATGGTGTCTGAAAACGAAGTTTAACATCTGTGCACGAGTTTGAGACTGTCATTATTAATACCGGGTATATCCACCTTGTGCCTGGATGACGGCCTGGACACGACGTCTCATGCTGGTCACCAACCGACTGATACGCCATTGTGGTATTCGTTGCCATTCGAGATGGAGTGTGTCTGTTAATTCCTGTAGGTTCTGCACAGGAGGATCCCTCCTTCTCACCATGTTTCCCAGAATGTCCCAGATATGCTCAATAGGGTTCATGTCAGGGCTCCTTGCTGGCCATGGTAGGGTTTCGATGGCATTCTGACAGAGGTATTCATGCACAGCTCTAGCACGATGTGGTCGGGCGTTGTCATCCATGTATATAGGGTGGGTTCCAGGTGCATGATTTACAAAATGAGGGACCACAACTCTATCCAGTATGGAATCTTGATATCTTTGTCCATTTAGTGTTCCAGGTACAGTCAACAGATCCAGCTTACAATCAAATGAGATGCACCCCCATATCATAACGGAACCTCCACCAAATGGAACTTCTTCCATGATGTTACGTTGGTCGTACGCCGTGCGTCTGGACCTCCATACACGAGTTCGACCATCTGTGGCATGAAGCAGGAACCGACTTTCATCGGACCAATGTACCCGTCTCCAGGATCTCATGTTCCAGTGTCTTCTTTCGTTGCACCACCTCAGACGCTCCTCTTTGTGGTGTGCAGTGAGGAGAGGACGTCTGACAGGTCTCCTAGCTTTCATGCCAGCAGCATACAGTCTCCTTTTGACGGTAGACATTGACACTCTATTGCGCGTTTCCCATTGCTGGCTGAGCACTCTGCTGTTGGTGAATGGAGATCTCCTAACAAGGCGTACTAGGGCTCGATCATCACGGGCAGTAGTCTTCTTCGGTCTTCCAGATCTAGGCCTGTCCTTCACCTCGTTAGTTTGCCCATGTTTTGCAATCAAACGACTGATTACAGTATGGTTAATGTTCAGCTGTCTGCCAATCTCTCTGCATGACATACCAGTGGTATGCATGCCTATGATTTGCCATTTTACACGATCACTTAACCTTCGTCTTGCCATAGCGGTTCACAATCAAGAGCTAATTCTCTCTGTACAAATAAACCACGGTCATGAACACAAAATTCCTAATCTTGTCGCCTAAATCTGTATGTAATGTTCTACACATCAAACTGGACTTTTACATAACTGAACACGTGTGCTGTTTCCCGCCACGCACGGACATCAAGCGGCGTGAAGTCATGCATGCATGTGCATTTCGTACTTGGAATTATGTCAGCTAACGCGGGGACAAAAAGTATGGCAGCCTAGTTGTACCATCATGTTTCTACGTTCTATTGTTTTTGCTGGTGCTTAACTTTTGCACAGGTGTATATATATATATATATATATATATATATATATACAGTGTCACCAAATTAAGAAGTGCCACGCAGTAAAACGTCGCCGGCGATATTGTATAATGCCGCCAGCGATATTGCGCAATGTCGCCGGCGATATTCTGTAATATCGATGGGGGATATTGTGTAATGTCGCCGGCGATATTGTGTAATATCGCTGGCGATGGCATGCCTTTATTAAAACACGAATTTTAAAAACAAATAAGATTTTTATTAAAACACGAATTTAAAAACAAATAAGATTTTTATCACCCACGACGCGCGACGTTTACTAAAACACCGCGTGTTTTTTTTATCGCCCACGACGCGCGACACGCGATGACATTTATAGAACACCATAGCAAGCGCAATAAGTACGCTTATATAATCCGCAATCCTTTCTACTAGTAGTTTACTACATTTAGGTCAAATGTATTTGTTTGTACGTTTGACTCCGAGACAAATCTCGGTACAGAGACAGCTGAAAGTAAACATCATCCGGCAGTGCTTGTAATCTTGGAGGCATCTGACTGGAAATTATCGAAAAATTAACAGCAATTAAAAGCGCCGTCTGAAGTGAAGTACGAGCTCAGTAGATATTTTGAGTATTACGTCAACTAAGAGGCACGTGCGCATTGACTGGTCACGTGCATCTTGAAATGTCATGTGCGTCTTGAATATATATTTGTTGTCTTGATCATAATATGAGAATATAGGCGTTGCCTATAAGCGCGCGCAGACATCATTTATTGCCTAAATAAATGGGACGAATTTGTATATGGTCGAAATGTCATAAATACGTATGCCCACATGTATAGTACATTTGAAGCTAATTTTTCATCATGCTTGGACGGCATTCCGGTAAATCCAGGCCCACGATATTCATAGCAATGTCAGTATCCGCCAGCACGCACGCACGCACGCACGCACGCACGCACGCACGCACGCACGCACGCACACACGCACACCGGCCCACCCACACTTCCCCACCCCCACCACCCCCACCCCACCCACACCCTACCCCACCTCCCCATCCCCCACTCCGCCCCTACGGGCGATGGTAATTCACCTACCTGTCCAGAGTATCCATCATCATCTGACGCCATATGACGTCATCGTCAGCTAAGCGATGTAGGATGACGTCATAATCATTACGTCATAAATGATTATATTAGGTCCGGCTTTAAATCGTAATAGTCCGACACGTTGTAAGAATTGTATGGCTCTACTATTTAATAAACACGCTGTTGAATATTTTGAAACTAATTTGACTGGGCGCTGAAATTAATAGTCGGAGAGTTCCGAGATCGATCGATCCCAGCACGAGCGCGGTATGGGTGGAGCTTAACTAAAGATGGGCAGGGCATAGCTAAAAATGGAAAGGCCCGTTGTGTGGGTGATACAGCGTCACAGAGATGGCGGATGGTTACGACAGTGGTGATAACACGGCATATCTTCATGAAGAGCGTCACATTGTGCGGTTTATAAGGCTTTGCCGAACTGCTTAATTATTTACGTATAACTTCTGCAGATACAGCATCTACAAGTAATGTTCACTTGTTAACCCTATAATCGCTAAATTCAGTCAAGAATAACAAAATAGTTGCTTATTGAAAGCCCATTTGCAGGCCATGCGAAGACTATTTTTTACAATTTTACCACTGGAAAGACTGGCTCGGTTAGCGAGCCGCCCGTCATTCGTGGTAAAATTTCAAAATTAGTCTTCTCAGAGCCTGCAAATGGACCTTCCTCAAGATAACAGATGAGGTCGGTTTTTTGCAGATCTCTTTATGAAATTGTTCCATAGCTTAAGTAATTAAACAGAAACAGAAGACAACACTAACAGATGAAACTGATTCTAGCAGAAACATGCATGTTTCAATCTGAAATATGTTCACATCGAGGCTACGTGTGAGGCGCAATAGCGGAATATATAAACAATATCTTCGCATAGCAAATATAAGTTTAGGCTACATGGAGCACACGATATACAGATTGGTTGGACCTCGTTGTGGTGAATAATGTCTTTTAAAATCATAGGAATCCCTAACATTAGATGAGCGAAGGAAAATCTTTAGTCGATTTTACAAACTTGGGGATATAAATATACAAAGAGATTTTGTCAATTCTCATGTTGCGTCAATCGAATCTAAGTACAACTATGAACAAACAAGTTCAAATTACAATGCAAACAACCTTATTACATACAACTTTTCGAGATAAAGCCAATATCTGCAAAGTATTCTTTATACACAAATTAAACATCACAAACAAATTTGTTCACAACAATAATATACCAAAATGGCCTTGGAATTACAGAATATGTCAAAACAGGGCGCGCCATTGACGCGACGGAAAACATCAAAAAATATTCTCGATAATAGTAGGAAACTTATTTCTTGCTCCCCGCTGTAGAATTGTATCTGGGCGGAAAGACTTAGCTAGCTAATAGCTGCAAATTCAACTCACCACCGCGCGCGCGCACACGCACGCACGCACGCACGCACGCACCCGCGCACGCACACACCAAATGACGCTTCCATAGCTTACAAGAAATCTATTAACGCCTTTAAATTTTAAGTTAGGCTCGTTTTATCCTAAAAATGTCCAGCGCAATTTGTTCTATGCCCAATATGCATATATAAAGCGGGGAAATGAGGACGCGACTGTTGGCCAAAGTATGCAATCTATTTAATGAATAATACTCAGGCGAGAAAGATCATAGTAAAACACAAACATAAATTTTGACCAATTTTGATGGGGTCTAAAAACAGAGCCTAGATTGAATTTGGGTGAATTTGGGGGTTCTGATTACGAATTTCTCGTGTGCGTTCGTAAATTTGATGTAAATACTTAAAATTGACAATAACGGGAATTATTTGATTCTTTAAATGCAAATTTGAAAATTTTAAATTCACTGTCAAACAGCTTAAACGTATCCTGTTTGTGAACCTTGGATTGCAAATGTGTATTTATCTCATAGTCAGACCTCCATACATAGGAGAGTAATCACCAAATAACCATCAAAGGGACATTTCCACATTTGAAACAATTAAAGGGGAATGACCTCAGAAGCGTGCATGATAAATCACTTGTTGATTGTTTTATTTTTTTGATTGAAATGTTTGTTTATAAGATAGTATGTAGTGCTGGACAAGTATATTCACAAAATACCGATAATTAATGGACATCTCCATTTTTATCAGTAAATCGCTTGAGGTTTGAACTGCTGGAACTGCATATGCACCGTATTGTCTTCTTCTTTTTCTTCTTCTTCTTCTTCTTCTTCTTCTTCTTGCATTCACATTTGACTACATTTGAATGTCGCACATCTAGATGAAGCTGGCTGTGATAGCCAGGTTGTCTGTATCCCCGTACAGCTTGTCATTGAGGTATCTTGTTGATGGCCAGTAGTTGTGCTGCTACTGATTGAAACGTGGGCAAGCCTGTAAGACGTGTGTAACTCTTTCGTGGCTGGTGCCACAGGGGCACATTGCATAGGTGCCAATCTTCAGTGTGTTGTACATGTGAGCATGCATCCTGCAGTGTCCTGAATGGATACGAAAGATTATCACTTGTTCTCTTCTGGACAGCTGATTATGGATGGCTGCTGATTCATATTCTGGATGCTCATCTCTCCATTTTTTTTTCTTTAATGCTTGATTGATCACCGTCTTGACCTCTTTGAGTGTGCAGCGGTCATGGTGTTGTTCTTTAGTTGACCCTGCTTTTGCTAGAACATCGGCTCATTCATTTCCTGAGCTATTACAATGGGATGTGATCCATTGGAGGATAAAAGTTCTGGCATTGAGTGACAATTGTTGTAACTTGTTAGTCAAATCAGTTAATTCCAAGCTTTGAGAGTTGAGAGCTTGTAAGACATAGAGTGCATCAGTGAGGAATATTCCAGAACAGGGCGAGCACTGCCTGTGTAGACTTTCTTTAGGGTTGTCTCATCTGCTCCCCAGTTCGTACCAGCTAACTTTTTCATGGGAGCTAATCGTTGTCAGGCCTTTGATGCAGCATTTGTTAATTGATTTCTCCATGTTAACCGTATTGTCGAAGAGCTTTCTCTTAAGCAATTAAGATCAGTGGTCACTCAATCAGCAGAAAGATCCTCAGTGGTCAAAGCTAGGCTACACATTGTCGGCTTCTCGCTATTTGAGCATGGCCTGGTTCAGCTGCTTATATTGTTTCTAACACTACAACCCCTGATACACTTTCCTGGACAATGGCAATATGTTTATATTACAAGATGCGAAGCTACGCATGGCTGTCATAGAGAACAGGTACTTGAACACCAATGTCATATTTCTTGCCAAATTCATATATACTGTCCGCAATAAAGCTCTCAAGATATTCTGTCTCTATGCATCATCTGTAGGTGGCAAGCACCGTTGGTCAACAGAGCAACCATAAATGTTCAGGACAAAATGTGGATTTGGATGTAATGTGCATTCATCTCTATGTGCGGCACTTTTAATCCCAAATCGACAAGTTTCCCAATGAAAACCTGTGTAAATGACATTATCTTTGTTTATTACCAGCTTGTGCTTCATTTAGTGCAGCGTGCATTGCATGAAGAAGCACGCGTGTTTTACCTTCCTCTTGGCCGTTGCTTAATTCAGGAATTGTAATGGCTAGTTAGTTAGCTAGCTAGTGAGCTAAATAGGTGTCAATGCAATGGACTTAAATCGATCAACAAAGCCGCCAATAAGATCTAGTAATACTTGATTGGGTATCTATGAGGTCAAATGCTCTTTCCAGGTCTCGAATATCACTCTAAGACACTATTTTTTACTCTGTGTATTTGAAAGTGTTGCTGACCAGTCATTGATTAGTACATTAGTCATTGATTAGTACATTGCATTAATTTGAACAATGCAAACTGTTGTTTGGACCGTCTGATATGATAGTAGCTAGTATCTTTCAAGCGTGTGCCAGTATCTCTGATTCCCTCAGACATAGTTGTTACAATGTGAACATGTCGGCAACTTTCTTGACGGGAATTAAATATGCGCTGAAGTCGACGCTTAGCCAGCACTTGATATGAAAAGAAGCAAGGGTCAAGTAACTCAAGTTGTGATAAGGCCTTCACCCCAGTTGCCCCTCATTCTGCATGACAAAACTGCAGACTAGTGTTATCGCCATCACTTCCATATAAAGGAATGTGTGTGAGTGGTAATCTATCTTCTAGATTCAATAAATGCTTCCATAAGCTGCCTGCCAGTGTCATCTATACGGTTTCTCTAGAGAATGGCGCGTTCTCTATAATCTTGTCCAAATTGATGATTACGGTTACATATGTGTCTTCTTCTTCTTCTTCTTCTTCTTCTTCTTCTTCTTCTTCTTCTTCTTCTTCAGTGCGTCAATCCTCAAATGCCTTCTACCAGCTCACAAGCATTCAATCATATACGACTGTGCGCGCATTCATTCATATACGGTTGTGTGTGCATTCCCTCATATACGGCTTTGTGCGCATTGATTCATATACGATTGTGTGTGCATTCCATCATATACGGTTGTGTGCGCATTCATTCAAATACGGCTGTGTGCGCATTCATTCATATACGGTTGTGTATGCACTCCTTCATATACGGCTGTGTGCGCATTCCTTCATATACGGCTGTGTGCACATTCATTCATATACGCTGTATGCGGCGCATTCCCTCATATACGGCTTTGTGCGCATTCATTCATATACGGCTGTGTGCGCATTCCTTCATATATGGCTGTATGCGCATTCATTCATATACGGCTGCGTGTACATTCCTTCATATACGGCTGTGTGCGCATTCATTGCCTGATAATATCAAGATCTATCAAGGACTTTAATGGCAATAACAGGAAGACGAATCCATGCCTTCATAAAATGTTATTCAGACCAGATTCGGGGGTGTTATGCCGGAGGCTGGAGTCTTATACACTGCAACATATTGAGTTACTATTGGGTACTTTTCACCCCATGTTTCTACCAGTCCATATGCATATTTGCAGATCTTCATTCACCACAGCCTTCAATGCTGGTGAAAATTGTAAGAAAGGTAGGTAACCAACCTATGTGGGAGGAGGAAAGTGATTTGATATCCTGACACGGAAGGCCTTTTATCCCGTAATTACTGGTTTTGATTCAACATTTATGTCAATGAGAATTTGTGGACACAATTGTACCAACATCCAACACAACTTGAAGCTAGGAATATCACCTGGTGAACATTCTATTCCAACATCTTTGTGCTTCTCGGCGTCAGCAAGAAAGATTCACAGATTTCAACTTCATATCTGGTCTCATTACTATCTCCTTTAAGGCCTTGTCTATTCCACCTCATTACTGGGTAGCGCCAATAGTTATGGAGGGGAAATTTATTTAGCCCTCATTATGCTGGATGGCAAAATCGTTATGGTTAAAAATGAGTGAAGGCCCCCCCCCTCCCCCTTTAATTAATGGTCAATACACTGGATCATCGCTACGCAATATCTTAAAGAACAGGCATGAATTTGCTACCAATTATTCTGATTTCAATTTCAATTTAAATGCGCATATTCATACCGGAATGCTTGAAAATAAAATTGTTAAAATTGTATTATTTTATAGGCTTAAATTATGTGTCTATATGTAATGAAACGCGATGAATCTTAACATGTGATGATTTCATTCCATATAAATTAATATAATTTTTTTAAGTTGCGAAATTGAAATAGAGGCTCGTGCCTCTATTTCAATTTCGCAACTTGAAACATTATATTAATTTATATGTAATGAAATCATCATATATTAAGATTTATTTCGTTTATTACGTCTCATTTTGGTCACATTTATAGGGACGGATCCTATCTGACGCTCAAGTATCTGACACCATAATCAAATATATCACATGTTAGATGGCATCACAATCAAAATGGTGGGTATATATATATATATATATATATATATATATATATATATATATATATATATATATATATATATATATATATATATATAGTTTTATGAACGGTACCTTGCGGGATATATAGTGTGTCTCATAGTCGTATTGTGGGTCACTGCCAAAAATTAGGTACTTTATGGGTCACTGTATAATGACCCACACAGCCAAAATGTGTTCTAAATGTTAAAACTCGCGAAATAAGCATTTCCTCACATTTTTGCAAATAGTGACCCGCAAGACCCAATTGACTAGTGATCCACAAAGCCTACTTTTGAAAAGCGCCTTCAGCCGTACTTCAACTTTTTGCGTCAAATGCAAGATTCCGAAACGGTTGTAGATGACCCACAAGTAACTGCTGCGCATAACATGGAATTATCGGTAAATTGATTACGTGTGCCCTTGAAATCAACATGGCCAAAACCGGCCTCTGTAATACTCTTGTAGAATGTCCATTTACAGGCCAATAGAATGCAATTTTTGAAAATTTACCGCTGGAATGACAGGCTCGATAACCGATCCAGTCATATTCCAGTGATAAATTTTCAAGAATTTTATTCTTTAAACGACAGCTCCGCTCACAACAGCGTACTGAAGCCGCGGTAGAGCGAAAATCACTGTACAACCGAGTAATGGTTGAGTATGGTTCTGCAAATTTCTACAGGCTTATTAATCGAACAAAGACAAGGCGTAGTGATACTGACTCTTTAGTTGTCAATGGAGTTCCCACTACAGATATGGTAAAGCAACGGAATGGACTTGCAGCCTTCTATGAAGACCTAGCAAAACCTTCCCAACATGTAAACTTTGATAATGATTACCATGCACAAGTTAAGATCGACCTTTATTTGATCCAATGTACATATGCCCAGAATCAAGAAATGCTTCCTACAGTAACACCTACCGAAATCTATGAAGCAATTTCAAAGCTCCACACTGGCAAATCCGCAGATGAATTTGGCCTCAATGCAGAGCACTTTATTCATGCAGGACAGTCAATTATACCACTACTGGCCAAGTTGTTCAACTACATCTTTGAGTCGAAACAGATTCCAGACATCTTCAAACGGGGAATTATTACTCCAGTACATAAGAAAGGAAAGGACCCCTCAAATCTGAGTACTTACAGAGGTATCACTGTAACATCTCTACTGGGGAAAATCTTTGAGCATGTCATCCTTGACAAAATTGAAGAGTCGTTACCATGTAATCAATCATCTCTGCAGTTTGGATTTACTAGAGGACTTTCGCCACTTATGGCTGGTTTAATACTCTCAGAAACTACTACAGAATGCAAAGATCTACATGTCCCGCTGTATACCTCCTTCCTAGACACTCAGAAGGCATTTGATGTGGTGGATCATGCATCCTTAAAGTGTAAGCTGTATGACGAAGGTATAAATCTACACTTACTGCAAATTACTGATCTGCTATACAGGGATCTTACTGTGAAAGTGAAGTGGGGAGGTTCTCTAAGCCACTCATTCCCGATACTGCAAGGTGTCCGACATGGGGCCATCCTCTCCACTGGGTTGTACAAAGTTTACATTAACAACCTGCTGCAGCAATTAGAATCTTCACAACTAGGAACATTCATGGGAACTCAGTATACAGGATGCCCAACAGTTGCTGACGATCTCACCCTAATGAGCAAATCAGAATTTGAACTGCAATGTATGCTTGATATTGTATATCGTTACTCAACTCGTGAGCGATACCTAATACATCCAGAAAAGTCTACAGTACTGCACAATTCAGTACGCACAAAATCCGTTCCGCACTTGCCTAAATGGTGTCTTGGCGAATTAGAAATATCTGTCTCTACAACAGCAACTCATTTGGGGTTATCTCGAACTACAAAACAAGAAACGAAGATCAATGTTCAAGAGCGTATATCTTGTGCTAGACGCACACTCTATAGTCTCACTGGCACAGGTTTGCATGGCTAGAATGGTATATCAACAAAAATTGCAAACCGTGTCATCCAGCTTTATGTCATCCCTCGACTACTCTATGGACTAGAGATCCTTGTACTACAAAAACAAGAACTTGATCAACTAGAAAGCTTCTTTATTGACATACTTAGGAAGATACAAGCCCTTCCAACGAGGACCGCGAAATGTGCTGTACTCCTTCTACCTGGCGCTAGACCAATCACTGCCGAGCTACACATACGTCAGCTAACACTTTTGAGGAACATCCTGGCATGCCAAAACAAGCCACTTAACCACATACAAGTAAGACAGTTGGCGTTTGAGACTCCAAAATCGGGCAGTTGGTTTATTTATATTAAGAATTTGCTAGAGAGATACAACTTATCAAACATCCAAGAGCTTATTCTGAATTTACCCTCTAAGTTAAAATGGAAATCAGTAGTAAAATCTGCCGTGGACAGCCAATAGAACGAGGACTTACAGTTTGCGTGTGAATCCAAAAGTACACTTAAAAACTGTAACACTAAAGACATTTGTATTGGGAAATGCCATATATCCGTGCACACTGTAGACAATGACAACAAGGATGTAAAACGTAGTGTCATTAAAGCTAGGCTCATCACAGGAACATACCTAGTACAAGCAACAACACTAAATAAATTCAACCAAAACATTGTGAACCCCACATTCCGTCTCTGTCAGTTGAGTTCTGAAGATTATCAACACTTCTTGCTACACTGTGGTGCACTCCATCAGTATAGAAATCAATATTTATCACTGCTCAAGAAAACCATCATCGACCACCTTGGCGAGAATTCCTGGAAATATATCTCCAGCATAGAAGATCACCTCGTAAAACTTATTATCGACTGTACAAGTCTAGTCAGGGCTGGATTACTACCTAACAACTTCTCATTATTATGTGAATTGGAATGTATAACTAGAAAACTATGTTACAACCTTCATTGCGGTAGAAGCTTCCTCTTTAATCAGCTTCCACAACAACATTAATCAACAGTAACTGCTGTTAACTGATATCCTGAATCAGAACTGTATTTATATATAATTGTCCATGCATTCTGGTGCTGAACCGTGTTTGTGTTATTATTATTGAAACGTATGCGGTCAACATATTTAGCTAATCTATAACTGCGGACTAAAATTACAATTATATAATGTTCATAAATCAAACTGTAGTTTACTTAACCACACATGTGGGTGCTCCTATCAAGAGGAGGGATATACGAACAACAACAACAACAACATTGCCGCATTCATGGATGTACCTACAGAGACGCTAGAAAGATGTTTGTAAGTATAGCTACTGTTTTGTAATGTGTTGCCTTTTGGTGTTAACATTTTTAGGGATTTGTAATGTTTAATAATTAAACACAGGAGATGGTTTGCGTTTTAGTTATTGGAGTGTGCATTTTGAGCAGGTCTATGCGACACGGCATGCCTCAGAAGAAGAGCACGTATAAGCTACCTCGGAGTTACGGCGTCGCAAAGAATTATGGGTAATGTCAAAGGTCAAAGCACATAAACAAATCTCTCGAGTCTGACAGCTCTGCGGTTATGAATGCTACGCTACGAATTTTCCTCCTCATTCATGCGTGTTTTATGGTGTTCTTATGTGTGAACTTCTTAGCGACAGCTTGATATGGAATCATATCAAGATATTTATGCAGCAGAATTAGAAAATCAAATAATATTTACGCAACTGGAGGCGGAAAACAACGCGGTCAAGCGCATTCGCCCCGGTGCCATTTCGGCCCATTAACTCGCTGTTCCGATTAGAAGTGGATTCACACTAGTGTATTTTGCATAAATTCAATAAATAAATGTAGTTATTATATGTATTTTAGAAGTACAATTACAATATGGTTATTTTTAAGTCTATGTGATGTCAGCGATTACGTGAGACTGACAGCGTAGGCCTACACACGTACACCAGCTTCATAGTTAGGCCTATATAGTTAGTGTGTATGGTACTACGCATACTTTGGTTTTACAATTTCATTGTTCTAATATTCCCAATTTAACACTATAAAATTCTCTAGTCTCCTAAAGGCACTATTAGGCTATTAATGTAATCATTCAATGTAATACGTGCGCGTAGATTGCGCTATTCATTGATAAAGGAATTATCCCAAACAGAGTATAATTATGTTTATCATATTATCCATAAATAAACATCAGTCAAACAAACCACTCAGGCCGGAAGCCAGGGCAGGACCGGTGCACTATGTAATATTACCCCCAATCAGGCAGCCATGGCAGGGCAAGCAATCAGGCAGCAAGTGCAGGGCAGGCAGGCAATCACGCAGCCAAGGGAGGGCAGGCAGGCAATCAGGCAGCCAGGGGAGGGCAGGCAGGCAATCAGGCAGCCAGGGTATGGCAGGCAGGCATCATGCAGCCAGGGAGGGCAGGCAGGCAGGTAGCCAGCCAGTGCTGGCAGTCATTCAGGACATGGCAGGTAATCAGACAGCCAGATCAGAGCAGGCAGGCAGCAAGGGCATGGCATGGCCGCCATGCAATCAGGCAGCCAGGGGAGGACAGGAAGGTAGGCAGCCAGGGCAGATAGTCAGTCAGGGCATGACAGGCAGCCAGAGCAGGGCAGGCAGTCAGGACAGGCAGCCAGGGCGGGGCAAGCAATCAGGCAGCCAGAGTAGGCCTGGCAAGCAGCCACGCAGTAGAGGACAGGCAGGCAGTCAGTCAAGGCATGATAGGTAGTCAGGCAGTCAGGGCATGGCAGGCATGCATCCAGGACTGGGCTGGGAAGCGCAGGGCAGGGCAGGGTACGCAATTAGGCAGCCAAGTCAGGCAATCAGCCAGACAACCAGGCATGTGGCAGCCCCAGCGGAAGACAGACATCGACCTTTGACCCAATCCACCACTAACCAACCCACACACCCACTCAGCCAGTTAGTTGGTCGGTGGACCAGCCAGTTGGTCAATCGTCCTGCCACGCACTCACTCACCCACTCACACAATTTATCAGTCACTCACTCGTGAGTGAGTGAGTCGGTGGGTCGGTCAGTGAGTTGGCCAGTCAGTGAGTGAGTCAGTGAGTGAGTCAGAGAGCCAGTGAGCGAGCCAGTGAGTGAGCGAGCCAGCCAGTGGGCGAGTCAGTGAGTGAGCGAGCCAGTGAGTGAGCGAGCCAGCGAGCGAGCGAGTGAGTTGGTCAGTAGGTGAGTGGATGGGTGGGTGGGTGTGTGGGCTCGGTCTGTTGGTCGGGTCGGATCAGATCGGGTCGGTCGGTCTGTGAGTCGGTCGGTCTGTGAGTTGGTCGGTCTATGAGTCAGTCGGTCGGCGGGCCAGCCAGCCAGTCATGTACTCTGTTGGTTAGTCGATCACTCACTCATGCATTTAGGATACTTGGTAGCCCAAACCGCCCCATACACGACGCCACTGCAATTGTGCGTATATAAATACCTAATTGATTGGCCGAACGATCGCATGGCTAGCTGTGATTGAATGGAATTGAATCCAACTATTGCTTGATTCATTTCTTTATTCTTTAATCATTGATTGACTGAATTATTATTCTGATTGCTCTAGAGTGGCTGACTTGTTGATCCTTTGGTTGCTAGATTGTTTAGGTACATGGGTGATCGTTTATCGCATTGGTCTGACACATTATTTGATTGACAGTGTGGCAGGAGGCAGTGTCGGGGGGGGGGGGGGAGGGGGGTGTGTGTGTGTGAGTTAGATCTTCCCAATGGAAATCTTTGAAGATTAAGCTCGATCTGAGAATCCTTCTAATAATTTAATTGTAGAGTTTAGACATAGGGTTGCTCTTAAAATAAAATTAAAACAATGCACCACAACATACCATAATTCACCCTAATTTTGTTTACAAATTTGGATTTTTCAAACTAAAAAAATCACCGGATTGCCATTGTTGGAGGGGGTATAGTTTATGTGTGGGGTGGATGGGTGGGTGGGTATCACGAACGTAAATTAAAAAAAAAGCTACTTGTTTTCAGAACCTTACAAGTTCGTTTATTGGATTTAACACAGATACCATACAAGGACAAGTTGGCTTTTAAATTTTCGAGATGCTTGCCATATACATAGGCGTAGGGGAGGGGTGGGGGCGCTAGCAACCTTTCATTTTTTTTTCTCTCAGTGTGTTCTCCGTAGCGCCCATTAGGTTTTAGTCACACCCATATAGTTTAGCGCCATCAACCGCACCCGCCCACCCCCCCCCCCCCCCCCCCCCCCCGCCTACCCCACCGCGCCAAAGTACGTTCCTACACGCCTATGAATGTAGGCGCTATATATGATATGTGATATAAATTTCCAAAAGGTTATAGCAGCCAACTGCTATTGGGGGGAAATGAGTTAAAACAAACAGCCAAACATGAGTTTTCTTTAAAGATTTAATAACAAATATTTACGTTCTTGACACCCCGGCCGTGGCTATTTTGGGGGGTCTGCGTGTTGGGGGAGGGGGTGTCGACGCGCTAACCGCCGAGGCTGCTAATTATATATAGATAAAAAATAATAGTTACAAACTGTTGATTGAGTAGGTTTTAATCAATATGTGTATGAAATAAAAAAAATTATATAATACCCGGCGACAGTCGCTGGAATTAAACATAGCAGTACTACATATTATATAGGCTAACTATATAGGGCATATACGAAAATAGGGTATTTCGTGCGATTCGTGTTAGCCATATGAAATTTCTTTTATAAACACGCAGTGATTATTACGTAAGAATATTATCTTTATGAAGCGAGATGTTTGTAAAAAGTTTATTTAGCTGAAAACGCCGTAAAAGCTATGTGATTATTGCTAAGCGAAAGCACACAAAGTGGTTTGTTTATGCGCTTTGACCGTTGACCCGACGTTTGCTGCACATGCGCATTCGGAACTCCGAGATAGCTTATTTCTATATATTGCAATATTAGTTACAGATTATTGCTCTACCCCTCTACGCTAAATACTGGCTTAAACAAAATGCTGTGCCGGCAATTGGCGATAAAATATCATTGGTCATATCATTATAGTCAGTATTTCCTGATGTTCTAAATATGTGACCCACAATGTGACATGTTTAAAATTATTAATAATATACGTCTGCACGGTGGATGATACGGGGTAGGTGGGGGGGGGGGGGGGGGGGGGTAGTTGGAGGAGGAAACCACCAAAGCGTAGCGCACGTAAGACGTCAAATTCATAGATCATTAAAAATACAATTATCATGTACGCGGTCAAGCGAAGAATTTTACCTGCCCACATATTTTTACCTAGGTGCATCTGATAAATGGTCTCGAATTTCGTGACAATTTTATTTATCCTAATTTTAAAAATGTTATTGAAGCTAGGCTGCACAGACACATATCTATGTAAATAATAAATAGTTTTGTTTGACCTGATGCAGTGGCTTAGCCATACAAAATATTTTATGGGTGGTGGGTGGGTGGGTGGGTGGCATAAGCCTAAACGTAACGGTGATTGGGGTGCAGGGTCGGTGTCTTCGAAATATATGGAGGGGCCTGGGTGATAACAGTGAGGCGTGCTTCCCCAGTCCCCACCCACCCACTCTAGACACTCCCATCGCTAGGCCACTGAAGCCACGCCATAAAAAGCGTAAAATAGTTGCTTAAATTTAGATTGAGCGCCGCGTCATCACCTCGCAACGAGCGAGAATGACTAGCGAGTGATGTGTTACGCTCGCACGTGGCGCGATGCACCCAGTAACGCCAAGATTCTAGGTCAAGTTCTTTATTTAGAACTTAATTATAGATAGATAGATATTTATTTCCGCAATAGGCCATCGGCCTTTGAGTGCACCTTGAACACAATAAGCTATCTCGGAGTTCCGAATGCGCATGTGCAACACACGTCGGGTCAAAGGTCAAAGCACATAAACAAACCACTTTGTGCCTTCGCTTAGCAATACTCACATAGCTTTTACGACGTTTTCAGTTAAATACACTTTTTACAAACACCTCGCTTCATAACGATAATATTGTAGTAACTTGGCTACGTATACAAGGTTACTCACCCAACAGAGGTCTCGAATCGGCCAGTGGAACCAGCGGCAGATGTCCGTAGAAACGGCGGGAATCAGCTAGCCCGGCAGCCGCGAAACCCGAACTGCGGAATTGCGGGATACCGCCAGCACCACACTCTCCCCCGTTTATAAAAACATGGTTATTTAATTAACAATCTTATCTAAAAATCTAATCTACATATCATAAAAACACACAGGCATTGACGCTCAACTGCTAAATGTAGAAGTTGAATTTACCAATTAAAAAAAAAAATTCCATAGGTGTTGATCCATCCAGAAAGAATGAGCTGTTAATAATAAAACAGATGGATAGATCAACAGCTGCCGGACGAGGGCCATCGTTACAGATTCTAAAATAGCATAGCGTCCTAACTAAAATTAAAGACAGTGGTTTTCCACCACAGCAGAAAACTGACAGAATTGACGGAATTGCCGAATTGATAAAGAAGTAATAAAAATAATCTCACATGAATTTAGTTGGAGTGTTATTTGAAATTAACTTATGTGAGATTCGAGGAAAACCTATGAATATTGCAAATTTTTTTAATTTAGTGAATATTTTTAACCTTAACCTTTATGATATACCTCTTATATAATTGAAACGGATCTGAATCCACAAATTTAGGAAATCCGGAAAACCACTATCCCTATCACAATACAGATATCTGAATGAAGCTAAGCGGAACGGATAATACAGCAGAAGAAAGAAACATATGAATTTGCACTATGACTAACGCGCCAATTACTTCGCGCATTAGGAAATGATAAGCGTAAGAAATGCATCTGTACGATTTATGCCGTCTTTGCTAAATGCATATTATAAATATGCTGTCATATGCAGGACTTCTGCATTATAGAGTAATGCACATTATAAATATGCCTGAGTTATGCATTATAGAGTAATAATGCATCATTGCATCATTTTAACATGTAATTGCTACACGTTTAATAAATGAAATACCTAGGTATGGCAGTATATAATATGTTGGCCTAATATAAAATATCTGAACTGACCTATGTAGAATTAATATACCTGGGCTATCCTAAAAAATATCTGTGCTGACCTAATAAAACTATATATAATATATTTGAGCTACCCTATACAATATCTGAGCTGACAAATGTTAGAACTGGCATTGAATAGCTAACCTAAACTAGAATTTCACTATACATAGATGAGTTTGCATCATAACATATGATGCATATACTTTTAAAAGCGTGTACATGGATTTTATCCATATACACATACACAGAGAGCATTATTATGACCACACGTCATGACGGACAATAAATACAGTTAACAATACAATGCGTATGATTAATGTGTAACAATTTACACATCATTTGACAACACATATTTGTAATGTGTAATCAAGAAATGCGTAATATAACCACGCATTACTACGCGCAATTATTCACGCGTCATTTGAAAAACGCGTAATTATAATAACGCGTTCTGTGAGTCATACAGCGATGGACCCCTGTTGGTTTTTTGGTATCCTCAAGGACTATATTGCTGGAAAAAGCCACTATGTGCTTATGTGTCCAACTAATTTAGTTTCCCAAAAACTTACAAAGAATAGAACATCACGATTTTGCTGATGCAGATTGTTTAATAACTGTTCAGATTTACTATTAAACAGCCGAAACTACAACTATGATTATTATTAACGGAAAATAATGTTAACGATTGATAGCGGTTTCTAGACAAGTTGAATGTCTTCAGTGTCATGCAGATTCTTAAAATTTGAAGCATTAATTGCAGATTATCGTTTTAATTACATCAATCCTCATAATACTGAACATGAGGATAATATGTGCAGGAAGATAAGTAGAATGTGCAAAATCTGATGGATTATAACTGGATATTGACTCCGATTTGTGTGATTTTGTAGTTGGTCATCTCTGACATGACAAGTCATGATGATGTTCATGCACTAAGGAGATGTGTAATGCATTCCCCTCGGACCTGACACCTCATGCGCCTAGGGGAGTGAAGCTGAAAGTGCTTTGTGAATTGGTCGATGGTCATCTCCTCGGACATGACACCTCATGCGCCTAGATGTGTAATGCATTCCCCCTCGGACCTGACACATCATGCGCCTAGGGGAGTGATGATGGTAAAACAGAGTCAATATCCAGGTCATCTGCTGTTGCTGAATTAGGCAGCAATGACCTGCAGTCAAATTAGTTTCAAAATATTCAACAGCTCACCTGTATAGTCACCTTGAAATTTAGTCTGGGAAATTATGTTTTAAGGCGTTAAAATCAATTCCAATGTGCAATACAAAGTGGGCAGAATTTAGCTACGAATTGGCAAGGCATATAAGCAAGAAATGGATCCGTGAATTAACAACATCATCTAGATCATCTGGTCAGGAATTGCTATTTGGCATCACCTAATGAGCATAACTACGATTATCCCAATTTCTTCCCACCCGATAAGAACATATATATGCCCAAGATCTATTGTGCCAAGACAAAAAGAGCAGCCCTACCAATCCTAGTATACTGCACCATACTAGAACCTGGTCATCGGCAAAGGTTAATTCTATGATCATCACCATCCCCCACCACCGACACCACCTCCACCATTTTTTTAAATGAAGAGAGCGGAGTATTATCTTAAAATAAGGTCAAGAATAATAAGTAATATCACGGTGGTACATGTTCACAGTAGTTGTAATAAATATAATAAATATAATAAATAAATAGCCTTGACAATAATTCTTGAATGTTCAGCAAATGAAATTGCATGAAATTAGACAAGTGTAGATTCGCTCACTACATAGGGAACACTGAAAGCATTCAACTGACATCATGATCAGAAAAATTGCTGGATTTCTTGACTGATCGGAATTGTTACAGAGTAACAGTTACAGATTGCAATGGGGCTATAGCCCTATTCTCACCCCTCATGAAGTGGTAACTCGCATTTATTTCTCTTATTTAATTATTAATATTACCGCTTTCTTCGTATGGCGAAAAAAACACCCATTATAGCCTTACTTATTAAAATGTTGTAGACGTTTGAAAACATAGATAATTAAAATTGCAGTGTTTTACCAGATTTTGTGGCAATCCGAAATCCCATAGTAAACCTATGGGAGGGGGTTAGAATCAAGACATAGCCTCTAAGCCTGCAATGGTATACAAATATACCTCGAACTACGCAGATTTCAAGATAGATATAAAACTTGTTGGACTGACGAGTGCCAAATAATTGGAAAATGTCAAAGCAAATACCACGAAAATAGATCAGAAATTAAAAATGAAGTTAAAATCAACTTAATTTGATTAAAATGTTTAAAATATAGTCTTACCTACCAGGACATGATAAAACTGTGATCTAATTTTCGCAGTTGTGAAAAGTTCAAAATGGAGGACAATTGCGCCATTCGAGTAATACTCGAGTAGCCCACGTCCTTCTCGAGAATTAAGCAGCAAAATCGTGAATAGAATTTAGAAATAACTAATAACAATTTTTAATTTAGGGCCCAAAGTACTCCTGACACCATTTGTAGTAACTTAGCTACGTATAAAAGGTTACTCACCCAACAGAGGTCTCGATCGGCCAGTGGAACCAGCGGCAGATGTGCACGGTTCAAGTTCCAAGGTACGACTGCCGGGCGTCCGTAGAAACGGCGGGAATCAGCTAGCCCGGCAGCCGCGAAACCCGAACTTCGGAATTGCGGGATACCGCCAGCACCACAATATTCTTAAAAGTAATCACTGCGTGTTTATAAAAGAAATTTCATATGGCTAACACAAATAGCACGAAATACCCTGTTTTCGTATATGCCCTATATAGTTAGCCTATATAATATGTAGTACTGATATGTTTAATTCCAGCGATTGTTTTTATTTCATACCCATATTGATTATTACCTACAAATTCAACAGTTTGTAACTTTTATTTATATATAATTAGCAGCCTCGGCGGTTAGCGCGTCGACCCCCACCCCCACCCCGCCCCAACACGCAGGACCCCTCCACCCAACAGAAAATAGCCACGGCCGGGGTGTCAAGAACAACATCGTCGTGTCGT